>CACRXP010000356.1:16838-113781 GCA_902702965.1 Spirometra erinaceieuropaei | reverse complement strand
TGATCGCAGCGAATGGAAGATTATGTGACAATGAAGAAGGAGGAGTGGGGGACGATTGTGATAACGGACACCCGGTAATGCCGACACAAGAGAAGATGCGATTTTCAGGAAGTGGTCGATAAAAGTAGATACAATCGCTGAACTGAGAACCTAATTCCTCTAACCTTTCGAATTCACATTCGAACTCGTCATCCGAAAGAGTGGCAATTTGTATGCAGAAAATTGCAGTATTTATAGGATGCAGTTACTATGGGTAGATTACTCAACTACTTGAAACGTCGGAGATCCAATCAACTCCTCCCAGTGTAGATTGAGCTTGATGCGCTGGACCAGTACGGGGACCGTACCGGATTCTGGCAAGCCGCATCAGATTGCGCGCCACAGCAAATGCCGACATTTGGGGATGCGGTGGCAGACTCATTTGCCGGTAGATGTCGTGAGCACTGAGATCCCTCTCGCTCCTCATTGTTGTTGTTGGTCAAAAACCTCGTCTTTTGCTGTGAGGACCAGAAGGTTTAGAGTGAATCGCCAGGATGCGGACTCCATTGTGCCATCGACCTGCGTCCTCCCCATCCTCCAGCGTCCTAGTACCCGTCTTGACACGGCGTCCAGGGTAGGGAGGAGGGGAGTGGGAGTGTGATTCTGTGCAAGTCTACATACACCATAAAATAACTCAGGCTCAAGTCATCGTCTCTGCTCTTACATAGTTGCAGAGTGCACGATGGTCATCGTCAGAAATGACGATTGAACTCCCGCAATTAATAAGTCACCGTAGAGCATGCCCAGGCTTATTGATGCTTTTTCAACGAAGGCCGACTGCTTTATCCCCAAATGGAGTCCGTGCACTTCGCTTAATGAAAGTGGCCACACATCGCTAGTTCTCACTGGTCAGAGCTCACTGCAGAGCGCATCATTCACATCAGTGCGAGTGCAACTGTCGAGTCCAACGAACGATATCCACCGTGTATCCCACGGCTAGGTGGGCACGATGCCTTGATCGTGAATTGATACATATTGACAGTAGGTCTGCGCAGTACCCACTGGACTCTGCCTCCCTGGTTCCGATGTCATAAGAGACTCAGGAATAATCAGGGCTGTATCGGGCGCTGTGTCTTACAAATGCAAACATATCGTCAACGTGAGCCATGTACGTCTCGTCCGCTCACAGTGGACGGCGTTTTCTGATTTACAACGGTACCAAACTATTGAACAGACGTCCTTGGTGTAGTTAACGAAAACTAGGCCACATATATGCATAATGACAGATGGGCACTCACTGATCAGGCTACTGAACGTTCTTGTTTCGTTGTGCCTCGAGGCTCATACCAGAATCCTCTTAGGCAGTCGCACAGTGACTCGTACTAGAAGTTAATTGCAGGGTACCGACAAAGACAGGGAGGGATCTGAATGGCCATTCCTGGCTCATTATCCGTCATCAGTCAGTCATACCCAACCCTAAGCGTAGATCACTTGAGATTCGAACCCGAGATATTTGGTCATCGAATTTGACACAGTGACAGTTGGGCGCTAACCGATCAGATTACGGATTTAATTTCACGACAACAAATTCTCGGTTGCGCAGCATCTTCCACTTCGTCACCTTCTTCGTGCACCTAGAATACCTGCAGGATAATGCCAACTTTACCGGAGGTGAAATCAAAGAGCTGGCTGACCGAGATTAACAGGCTAACTAAGCGCCCGCATTGCATGCATCAGATATCCGAAAAGCGCTGCATGCGAACAAGTGGTATCAATAACGCATCAAAGAAGAGTGCATAAATTCCGAACCTTAGTAGCAGGAAGATCAGCTCTTAGCGTGTCAAGTGTCATAAAGAACGCATATCACCAAACCAGTGGGTCTTAACAGAGAGTGTGTAAAATGCTCTTAAATCAATACAGGTTCTGCAATTAGCCATCGTGGGCTTTTCTGACCTTTCGAAAGTCCTTTATCACTTACCGCCAAAGGATGAAAGAAAAAGGGAGAGCTGGCTGACCGAGGTAAACTGTGTAACTACACGTGCGACACACAGTCAGGCCCTCACTGCATGCACTGCAAGCCCGACATGCGTCTAGCATGACAATAGGGTCATAAATGACGCATATCAGAGAGAGAGGGAAAAATGCACTTATTTTAATACAGGTTCTGCAATTCATGCGCATGGGTTTTCCTGGCCTTTCGAAAGTGCTTTCTCACTTACCGCCAAATGATGAAAGGGAAAAGGAGGGTTGTGTACTTGTCTGCCGCATAAACTGGACTAGATGTCTTTGATAATTGTGCTGCGATGAAGGATAGAAATAGGGCCATCAAGTGAAGGGTTGCTGCATTGATGATGAGTTCAAATTGTGTTCTGACAGAGCGTACTGCTCTAGTGATTAGCCTTGTTAGGACCGTTCACCCCGGCTGTCTATTATTTCCTATTACTGGGTCAGTTCATGCCATAGCGTAGTCGGCAAAGTAAAATTCTGCATTCTCACTGATGGCAGCTATGATGTAAATTAAATCCCAAAAGTTGCGGGAACCCTGTTTGTCTGGGACATTTTCTAATACCTTTCATATAATGATGGCACAACCGTCTCTGCTACTGGATGAGAATTTAACTCTGTGTGGTCATGGGAGATGAATATTATAACCAAACGTCAACATCTCGATAATATGTGTTCACAAGCGGACAATCGCCTTGCCATATGTTACGCACATTTAACTGGCAGAAAATGTATTTCATAAAACATTCGCTTCTGCATGATGCAACAAGTGGTTGTTTTGCTTAAAAGAGATTCAATTCAATCCTCAGTTTATGTCATAGCTTGAGATATCAGGAAGATACTTTCGGCTTCTACTGAAAGAGCCATGTAAGTTATTCGTATTATATGGCATTGCGCCGCATCAAACACTGAATTGGAAGGCACTGGGCGCATACTCCTCATTGGAACGTGCTTTTAAAATATCCTTTTGGCAGCAGGCTTGCTGAAGCAGATTATGGTGGATTTCGTGGACTTAGTATCTATTTTAGAACGATATATGCGCAAGCTTCTTCTTTGTGACGCATATTTACACAGAATGCATTTAGGGAAGCGTGAACGTTAGTCTAATGCGGGTTTTGTTTGAGTAATACGAATTCTGGTGAAATCGTTTAAAGTAAGGTCTGTCGAAGAATACCTGCGCGTCCACAATAGCGGCATTAGATATACATTTTAGTGCATACCTACAACGTGTGACTCCTTTGACTCATGAAATGTGTCGACATTTACGAATGTTTGCCAATTCCATTGCAAACGACCACCATTTCATGATTCAAATGCCTATGTTAATTAAGTACAAGTTTAGAGAATTAAACACATAAAGGAAATATTATAGATATTGTTGCGTTGTTATGAAATGTCGATTTATGTTGAAAAGTCAATATCTCGAAAACGTCAGAAATGGCTTTTACTAAGTAAAGTTCGTTTTCAGATGTATAGAATGTATTTTCATAGCAAACGCGTAGTAAATATGAAATTAGACATAAAATCACGTCTAATAACAGCGCTTTGGTGAGGTTTACATCCAAATATCGTTTAATAAGTAGTGTGACTTAATATATGACGGTTTGTCAACTGCCTAATTACTGAGTGTAGAGTCTTAAACAATTTTCCAGTGTTTCATAATTTCATTAACGATTTGGGGTTAAATGAGATGGGGTTCAACATGAGAGGCTGGATTTTACTTGATTTCGGCGACAGGGACGCCGTAGGATCAAAAGTTTTTAAAGAATGACATGCCATGAGGCCGTTTGGATCAAAATAAATTTAAATAGAAGCAGCAGGTGTGATCGTCACCATACCATTTTGTTGATAGATGCGAACAGGCGAGTTTCAGGTAGCAGTTCAGAAGACGAAGATGCGATCACTGGAACAAGAAATTTATTGGCCTGACATTTCTTCCATACCATTTTGTGTTTATAAAAAGAACGTTTCTCTCGTTAAATAAATTTATACTTATATTTCGTTGTCGATTATGACAAGTTTTAGATTGGCCTTGAAATATTGCTGAATAGTTCATAATTTTCAGTCATTTAACCCGATCGCCAATAAAGTCAGATCCTGGAATACCTGTGCGTTAAGAACTTAAAAATATAATTGTTATTAAAGGCATATACCGAAAAAGTGAGTGTTTAGGCGCTCCCTTTCACGAAGATGGCTGTCTGGGGCAAATTTGAAGACTAATTCAAACATCAAACTTCATTTTCGAGAAAAAGTACTGTCCATAACGAAGGTCACCAACGAATATAACTCGCATCAATAAGAAAACCTTCCTTAATAAGTTAACTACTTTGGAAGTGCTTCATGACTGCACTCCGTCGACGGATCTCCGTGCACTTTACATTTTTTAGCGGAGAGGCCAAGTATAAATTTGACACTTTTGACGGTTTCCTTCACGGACCTGGTAATTACTACTATTTTTCTAAGGTAAACACAACATCATGCCTATTTCAATACATTGAGGCCATTTCCATTGTTTTTGCTCGCTTTTAAACTCTGTTTTTCGATTATGAATGCACGGCAGAGCGCCCATACAAATACCGATATTTTGATTGAACTAAAAATGTTTTGCGCGTCCTATTTCTGTAAAAAGTATGCACATAAGCTAAAATAATAGAAAAGTAGTGTATCATATGTTCAAAACTGCAAATAACCATTCGGTGGTGGTCATTTATGTAACATCACGTAGAATTTTCCAAACGACAAATAAATTTTAGCCCACTTAAACGAAGGAATCTCCATTTGCGTTGTTATTGCACGTTAGGGCACCAATTCGCACAGATCTGCTAATTTGACCCAAAGGAATTGATAAAATATCTGGTTATCTTAAAATAACCTTTACGTAAGGAGATTGATAACCAAGGTCAACATCGGACATGAAAAAAATTTCTTGTCCGGTTAAATCTGCATATCAAAACTCTTGCGGGAAAATTACTATCCTTTCAATGAAAAAGTCAGTCGGATGCGTAACTGGAGCCTACGACATGCATTAACATAGTTATTTGTACGAATATATTCCAACGTCCATTTTCGCTAAAAAATCACCGATATTTCGTTTGATATCATTACGCAAACACCATATTTGAACAAGAAAAGGACATTTCGTTGAAGGATGTGAATGAGCGAATACAATGCGCCACGTTAAAGACGGCCAAAAATTCTTTAATCAGTTTTCGTCATCAGATCTTATGGGATAGGCCACGTACTGTATGTTCATTATCGCTGAATTTATACAACCATCGAAATACATAGAATGGTGAATGATATTACCGACAAAGACAGGATAGACTGGAATGGCCATTTCTGGCTTATTAGCCGTCGTCAGCCAGCCATACCCAAGCCCGAAGTGTGGAACACCCGAGCCTCGAACTCGCGACCTGTTGGTTAAGAAGTCAACGCCTCTACCCACCGGGCCACGAGCCCGTTGCCCTGTCGGTTTTCGATCGGGAATATACATTGTTAGGGGGCGCTCACCGATTGTTCATACGGAACTCACTCGTTCCGATGTATACTATGGAAGCAGTCGACTGTTAGGCTGTTGAGACCTGTTCACGCACTGTGGGTTTTTGGTCAGAAGTGCATATTATATGACGAGTCCAATCTGTAAATTACTGCGCAGCTCAAGTCAAATAACATTTCCTAGGCGTAATTATGATTCGTTCACACGTTCCCAAGCTTTCCATATACCGCATTATTCAACAATAAACGCTTCTCATTCAGCCATCTTACCTGTTCGACAGTCACACTTTTCGAAGTCAGATTATTGATAGTAAAATTGTCCACCTCATAATATTGAGAAGATTCAATAAATTTCGTAGAGCATATTCTCATCAGTGAAACATGCGGTCTTAGTAAATCAGGGAAGTTAATTCAAAAGGCACATATCAATGCACTGATCTTGGCGAGGGCCCTAATTGAAAAGTTGGCGTTTTCATTTACTGAGCACTTGGCTAACTCAAACAAGGACAAATATTCACGCAGCACTACGTTCTCTTAATTGATATTATTCTGACCGGAAAAGAAAACGATAGTTCACTCAAACACAGCCGTGCTTCCTGACACTGGCTTTGATTAAACAAAGCCCTCAAAATCCCATTCCAAGTTCGATTTCCTGCCAATTGGAATTATCCAGATTTAAATAATTTAATGCAGCTACATGCGCCAGTTTGTCTGGTTGAAATCTCATATTTCTTTTCGAATGGCAGTGGGACGCACTTTCCAATAAAGCTTTGCCTCAAGACTCTGGCAAGTTACTTCAGAAAGAAATTTTCTCAAGATTTCTACTTACTTCTATATTTTTCACTGTTTTCATTGCAGAAGAGAACTAACGGGTACATATCTCAGCGTACAGACTGGAAAACATAAAGGAAATTTCACAGTTGGGTTTGTGCCCAAAAATACGAAACAGCCAATGAACCATTTGGAGGTAAAATCCGGCCTCCCGAAAGAGGCAAAAACGTTAGCTCCGCAGAGCCATCAAATTTGGAAGACGGGTCCGAAAACACAGTTACGACATCTCATAAACACTGTCATTTTTATTGGTGTATCAACTTAATATGTTACTGCATTAGGTCATTGGAATGGCTTGGGTATTCAAAGCAGCGGACAGTATGTGGAAAGATTCTGCAGAGTGATGAGGTATTCAGAACGAACACACTCGTCTACCGTACAAAGATTCAAAATGTCTTAACCTCCTAATAAACGCCTGTGGAAGCGCACCTTTTAGACACCCATTTCGTGTGATTTAACTCCCTTTGCAAGACACTGGAAGTCGATAGCCGGGTCAGTTTGTTGCAGGCAAACATTTGTCCATGTGTGAATCCCTCATAATGTAAGCATCGAAGCATTTGAATGCTGGAACTCTGGAGTGGATGCTAGGAGAATAAATACATTCAGTATTATTGTATGCGGCCGCTTCATTTGTTCACATACTAATAGCCTGCATATTCCAGTGGAGTGCTGAAGGTTCAGATTTCGGTCTCCAATTGGGCTCCTATCGAAGTGCTACAAAATGCTTGAGTTATCGTCACTATTAATCAGTTCTCCTTTAAACTGTTATTATAATGCCTTTAAACAAAGTCTACAAGACATTACAACATTATTTATCCGTCAGTTTTTTGATTGATATTCGCTCCTAAAAATGAATACCGGACCCCAAGGGAATCTAAATCTAAACTGATATGTCAGAAAAACCCTTAGCTAGATACGTTAGATTGCGTAGCGAACGCTTATGCGAATTATGTCTGTCTGTTATTAGGTTTGAACATGGAAACAAAATAAGCTCAGAAAAATACCCCGTTGACTTTAAGGCCTATATAAAATTTCAACGTGTATGCGAAGCTGCCGATCAATAGAAGGCCACGGAGAGGCGATGGAGAGCATTTTAAAAGATGTATTGAAAAACATATTTTAATACGGCAGGCATATTCGACAAACATAAAATAAGTGCACTTGTTTTGCAAATACGCATCAAATTGGGTTAAAGATTGTTGATAGCCGATAACCGAAGACCAACATTTATTTACTGCAGATAATCGGTAAGTACCGTAGGAATGAATGTTCGACAAGATTGCCGGCGTTTCGGATGGTATGCCTTTGCCACTCAGTACGTGCCTCGCTGCTATTGCCATTATGGTATATGAAACTCATATTTAAGTCTTGAAACCGTAGGTCAGTAAAATGAAGCTGATCGGGAAGCAAACCCGTTTGAGAGACGTATTTAATTGTTCCCACGGCCGTCAGGTTTTCCACAGTAAAGTCTAATGTATCCAGAATTCTTGGTGAACTTCCTTGACGCATAAACTGTCGAAGTTTCTACATTGAAAAGAGTTTAGACAGTAATTTTCACGACAAACACACCCGAACATTCAAAACTCACAAAGAACATTTCGGTCATACCAAGTGGCTGATCCGCAGATCAATTCTCTTGAACTCAATTTGACAGTGCAAGTTTAAAACGTCCTCCTCTCTGAAGATTTCAGGGAATGAGCAAATTCCTGTTGAAATGTTGCCTTTCACAGACAGATTAAGTTTCGTCATGGTTTCATCATGAAGCCAGAAATAATGCACCATATTGGGCCGCTTAAGCAGTTGATTCTCCACGAACCGCGGCAATGAAGTCAGAGTGTTAACCGTCGGACATTTTTCCGGTTGCATCACATTTGCTACAGAGGTTTGCAATTCAAAAACGAATCAGCAGATTATTGCTATATGCATTGCCTGTTCGTCATCATAAAACATAATTCGCCAATGAACACGCCTGTACTGGTCACTTTATAAAACCACTTTACGTTAGAAAATCATTATCAAGTACGCAACTCAAACAGGTAAGATATCCCAATATATATTTGCCCTATGTGAATACAATTTAAATTTTAGGAACTTATAGACGGTGTACTTTTTTTCCCTGGGCATCTTTAATGGCACGCCTTTAGTATATGAATTCCGTTTTGCGCAATGCGACCCCAATTATGAATGTATGCGCTTGTGTATTGCGTACAATGAAATTCAGGTATACCAAAATAACATAAGTAATTATGCCCATGGTATTCAGACTAAGACTAGGAAGGTTGGTATGCAAGAGTTTACTTCAGGTGTTTCCGGTCAAATTAACCAGATTATCATGGATCACTCACGTCAAATGACTTTAACATTATAGTCTCCACGGCATAAATAAATGGTGCCGATTATTTTTAACACCAATTGCAATGTAAATTGTGTTTTGTTGTCAGTAGTTGTCGTACATTACCGCTCTGATTTTCTGATATGCAGAACGGCGTTGATAAAAACAGACTAATGTGCAAACACTCGTATGTGCAGCCTATGTAGGAAAGGATAAATACCTCGGTAGAAGAAACAGGCTTCGAATGTAGACCACAACAATACACTGATAGTCAGAGCCCGGAGCATTAGACGGCCTTATCCTGAAGATGTGACTGACGATTGGGTGGACTGTAAGACTCTTTAATAGAAAACAAGACGGGCGCAGTCTACTTATATCTGATGCAATCGAGCATGCATGATGTGATTGGATTCGGTTTTTGGTGAAGTTATTCGTTTTTCCCTCGCTATGAATGTGCAAAAATCTGAATATCAGTAAGCAATTTTAATTGGACTGCAAATGTTTTCATTTGAGAAACGAATTGGTGGTGACGGTATTCTCGGCGGCAACTGCTTGAAAGGGCGAAATGCCTGAGGACTGAGACGGAAGCAGCAGAGGGACTGACAGGTGCACTGCTTTTCTGGCTGCGCGTTCACGCCGGTCCAAAAGCACTAATCCTTCACCAGACATGTTGTGACGTGCCCAAAATGACGAGAAGTTTTTGTTTAATGTTTTGTTTAAGATAACACTTTAAGAATATTAATTCTTTTGCAAATACCCTCCATTAGTTGACACGCGCTAGTTTCGCTGAAAGTGGGTTATTTTTAAACGCTATGTTTGTAGGCGCGTTGTTATGATGAAACAGGCAGTACTCCGATCACCATAATTCCGATTTTTCTCCTCACTGTCTACTACACTCACATTACTACTGGCAGATAATAATGCTGGTTCAGTGTGGTGGCATGCAGAACCAATTCAACGTCAACAATTGCTGTAAAGTCGGCGAACAAAGAAGGATTTAGTGGAAACATAATTTAATGTTGGTGCATTGCTTGCTGAAATTTGCATTGCAAAATCTCCGACAGCGATACGGAGGAGATTAATTAACCGATTACAAGTAAACGTATCTAATTGGGTTCGATAGCAATACCAACAAGCTTTTATACAGAAAATAATTTCCGTCGACTTCTGTGTACCCCTCAAATCATTGTATGCAAAACACAAGAATTTTTTAAAATTGACAGTTTCCAGAGCAGATATTTTGACTGTCATTACAATGTTATATATGACGTCAGGATTTGGCTGCTCTTTCTGAAGTCGTATTTGGACTTATTGAGGTTTACTCCTGTTAACAGTTGCCTCTGACTGCAGACGGTTTGACGTCAGCCCTTCAGTCTCGTGTATCTTCCTCGCTATTTTTCGCAATATTGGTAAACATGCAAAAACTAATAATACGTTTCAACTTGGAAAAATAGCATCCTTAGTAGAAATCTTAACTCTCTATTGTGTTCAAATGAGGTCCTTAGTTCATTTGGAGTTCAAAGAAAGACAGTGGCTCAGTTTTAAATACAAAAGTAATATTTTGCATTTCTCGGTTTAAATCCCTTTCACGAGTATAAAATTATAATAAGACGTTAATGCCTACCGAATGTGTAGATGAATTTTCATTCTTGCATATTTTCCGCGAAGTATAATTGGACATTTAGTGTCGTAGAAAATCAATTTGAAAAACTAGTGCTTATTTAGTAGACATTTTATTGGCGTGTCGTTTTTGCGTTCAGCCGTAAGGAAGTTCATACGAAAAACGACATCCAGATTTAACTGGAATATTGTAGGTTTATGTCGCATGATGTCTAGCTTTACAAAACTTCTTATTTCATCTTTTCCAAACGTAAATGAACCTTGTGATTTCGGTTGACAATTCATGAGTTAGACCACCTACTAATATATATATATATATATGTTGAAGGCAGAGGCGTTCTTTGGGAAAAGGTACTTTATTGCGTGAATTTTCGACGCCGATTCCCAGGTCGTCGTCGTACGCAGACTGAAAGTAAATGTGCCGACAACAGTTAACATCTGGCAGTGCACGCAAAAAATCGATAGTCGTTCGCGTTTGCGCTCGTGAGCGGCCGCTATTTGCGTCATTCCGTCCCGATTGGCTCTCGTCTCTTCCATTTCTTCTTGAGACTATTGTACGCGGCGTCAAACTCGATGTGGCGGTTGATGCACGATTCATCCGAGTGCATGGCCTTAAGGAACTCTCGGCCTTTATTGAAGGGGCAGGCACTGACAATCCGTGTTCTGTCCCATGCAAACGTATGCCCGGTGTCCAAGCTATGCATGGCTACGTGAGACAGGTGGTCTCGCCACTTTACTGCAAGTTGGTGTTCGTGAATGCGTGTAGAGGCGGATTTTCCTGTTTGACCGCAATAAACTTCATCACAGGCCTCACGTGGTATCTTGTAGACGACTTCCTTTCTATCCAAATAGTCGACCCTATCCTTAGAGTGTACTATCTGAGTACGTAGTATAGTCGTCGGTCTGTGTGCCACCCGAATCTGGTGTCTCTTTAGGTGCCTTTCCACAAGTTCAGACACGTTTTTGATGTAAGGGAGGGTTCGCCATGTATTTGGCTTCCGTGTCTGACTGGAGGTTCTTTGTTCCCTTTCCTCTGACTCTTTCTATCTCATGCATCGGCGCACAAAATCCTTGGGGTACCCATTTCGGGAAAATAATTCACACAAGTAACTTAGTTCGGCTTGGAAGCCTTCGTCGTCCGAGCAGTGTGTTTTTGCCCGATTAAGCAGACAGTTGACTGTACTCCGTTTGTGGGAAATGGGGTGGTTGCTCTCGTAGTGTAGAATGATTTTCGCGTAGGTTTCTTTGCGGTACACCGATGTGCGCAATGTCCCGTCGGTCTTCCGCTGCACGAGAACATCCAAAAATGGGAATTCTTTGTCAACTTCTTTCTCGAGTGTGAATTTAACCCCCTGCATTGTTGAGTTAATGATGTTGTGGAGCGTTTCAAGTTGATCCTTTTTAACGATCACAAATGTGTCGTCCACGTATCGCAGCCAAAAGTTAGGGTTACCTAACCGAAGAGCCGTGGCCTCCAGTTTCTGCATTGTGATATCGACGAGGAAGCCAGAGATAGGTGACCCCATTGGGACTCGTTTCAGTTGTTGGTAGTACTGTTGGTCGAACGAAAAAGTGGTTTCCATACACAGGTCTAAGAGTTCGAGTAAAGCAATAGCGGGATCATCCGTGTCGCAGGACTTCAGGAGATCCTCTGTGCATTGTTTTGCCAAATCCAACGGTATGTACGTGAAGAGGGAGACGACATCAAAGGAGACCATTATCTCGTCGGGGGACACGGAACGAGCATGTAACGTAACCTGATCGGCGAGCGCCCACTGTCGTTATTGATATTCCTGATCACAACCGACAGGACAACGGGCCCGTGGCTCAGTGGTAGAGCGTCAAACTCCATGACCAAAGATCCCGGGTTCGAATCTCAATTGATCCACACTTGGGGTTGGGTATGAATGGCTGATGACGGCTAATAAGCCAGAAATGGCCATTCCGGTCTCCCTTGTCTTTGTCGGTATCATCTCATCTTTGCCTACTACTAGTGGCTGTGCGAATGCCTGCGAGGGTTCTAGTATGAGCCCCAAGGCACAACGGAACGAGCATGTTCCGTAACCTAATCGGCGTGCGCCCACTTTCATAATATATATATATATGTGCCTTGGGGCTCATTCCGGTCTCCCTTGTCTTTGTCGGTATCATCTCATATATATATATTTCTGATTGAAGCAAAAATGCGCGTTTCCGGGTATAACTGAGGAGATAAGGCGGTCACAGGAACCATGGATTTATTTGCCTGACGTTTCAAATGCAAACAAGCTTCCATCATCGGAGGTGGGTTGCGTACTACACTTCACAGTGTTTGAAGGTTTTCCTTCGTGCTGGGGTGTCGCTAACTTCCAGCGCGCTGTATCTAATCGCCTGACAATTGCTGTCATGGTGGCATCGGTCTGTTATTTCCTACCACTGGGTCAGTTCATTCCATATTGTAGTCTGCAAATTAAAATTCTGCTGAAGAGAGACTCAATTCAATCCTAAGTTTATGCCATAGTTTGAAATATCTGGGAAATATTTTCGGCTTCTACTGAAAGAACAATCTATTTTGGCTGTATTATCAGACATTGCACTGCATCAAACACTGTTTTGGAAGGCTCTGGGTCTATCTTCATAAAAAGAGCTCGTTAGTGGGAAAGAAATGACATTCTAATCGTATTTTTCAAATAGCCTATCGGCAGCATGCTTGTTGATGCAGATTACAGTAGATTTCTTGGGATAGTTATTTATTTCAGAAGGATATAGACGTAAGATTCTTCTTCATGTAATGCACATTTACTTAGAATGCAGTAAGGAAACTCGGTTAACATCTCTTTCCTTTTGTCAGACTCAGTCTAGAAGTTAATTGTTTTTGATCGCCCGTTGTCAGAAGAGAAGCTGGGGGAAGCTGGGCATGATGCCGTCTTTTGTGGCCAAAGTGGGATATCAGCGTTTACCCGCGTATATGTAGATCAATTAGCTGTTAGATGCCGGGTATTCCATTCCCCCGGCACATCTCTGCATTCCTCTCTATAATGGAGCTGCTCTGTTTAAATGTATCTAATGCCGCTAATAGTCACGCCTGAAAAGGCCTCATTTTGACAGGATATATTGATCCCTCTCAGAAGTGTGATCCTATAACGCTGGCTGCGTTGCAATGTGACCTCATGTGGACCTCTCACGAACCTGTCATCTGAGCCATCATGTTCGTGTTAATCGGGCACACTGTCTATGGCGTGATCAAACGGACTACTTTAACACATCATACACTGCATCAATGCCCATATCCGGTCCACTTGACTTTGTTTTGCAACCGGATACATGTGAGTGGCGGAGGGGAGTGTGCGATAGATGATGAACAGATCTGCTCTCATTATAAATTACTAAACGAGCAAGTCACTGCTGAGCACACACCAACCTGAGAAATGCAACATATCCATTGCCGTCGGCCAAAATGATGCTTGCGTGTTTTGGAGTAGGTTCATGTTACATTCCATTCAAGGTAAACGTAAGTTTTCATTACGTCTTAAGCTGCAAAATCCAGTCAATGAACTTTTCTTTCACTAACTGCACTTCGGGCAGCACAGGAAATGGAAATTTGCAGAAAGTCCGCAAAGCGGCATTTAACAGCACGTAAAAACACACCGAGTTTGTAAACAGCTGCGATACTGCATATGAAACTAATAAATGTTGCATCTTAATCTCGAAATATATGCAAATATATTTTTATAAATGTACTTTTGTTGATGCATTTTTTCTGCTTATTTGATCACATTACCAGGCCTTAGGTGCTTCTATGAATTAAGTTCGATGGCTTGAAATAAATATCCAGGTTTTCACTATGTGTTTTTTCTTTCGAATAAATGTGATTTTTGTTAGCAAAATCTTACTCTTCATGCGTATTTTCTACTCAAACTCAGGTGCATGTCCGTCATTGTTTTGCCGAATATTTTGGGTCGATGCACTCTGATATTGTTCTGATTGGTCAAACACCTGTGTAGAGACAACGTACTTGTGCATCCTAACAGAGAGAGCGGGTAAAATTAAAGAATTTCAATACAGGTTCTGCAATTAATCATCGGTGGCTTTGCTGACATTTCGAAAGTCCTTTATCACTTGCCGCCAAAGGATGAAAGAGAAAGGAATGATTGTGTATCTGTCGTTGCAGAAACTGAACTGGATGCGTCTTAACATTGTGCATAGAAATAGTGTCATCAACAGATGGGTTGCTGTATTGGTGATGAGTTCAAATTGTGTGCTGACAGAGCACACTGCTCTAGTGATTAGCCTTGTCAGGACTAATGACCCTGCCTGTCTTTTATTCTCTAACACTGGGTCAGTTCATGCCAGAGCGTGGTCTGCAAAGTAAAATTCAGCATTCTGACGGATGGCAACTA
The DNA here is from genome assembly GCA_902702965.1 of Spirometra erinaceieuropaei. Lineage (NCBI taxonomy): Eukaryota > Metazoa > Platyhelminthes > Cestoda > Diphyllobothriidea > Diphyllobothriidae > Spirometra > Spirometra erinaceieuropaei. Next base: position 99,141 of record CACRXP010000356.1, on the reverse strand, counting down.
TGTCGTAATTTAAACCCCGCAAGTTGCGGAACCCTGTGTGGCTGGGACATTTTAAAATACCTTTCACATAATCATGATACAACCGTCTAAGCAATTGTTTCGGAATTATTCACTGATCTCGGAACTCGTCTACTGGATGAGAATTTAAATCTGTGTGGCCATTGGAGCTGAGTATTATAACCAGATGCCAATAAATCGAGAATATGTGTACTTAAGCGTACAATCGCCTTTCCATATGTTAAGCAGAGTAAACTGGCAAGAAATGTGTTTCATTAGCTATTTACTTATTCATTATGCAACAAGTGCTTGTTTTGCTGAAAAGATACTCGATTCAATCTTCCCTTTATGTCATAGCTTGAGATATCAAGAAAATATTTTCGGTATTGGCTGAAAGGGCCACGTATTTTTATTGCATTATGGGATATTTCACAGCATCAAACGCAGATTTGGAAGGCCCCGGACCCCTCTTATAAAAAGTGCTTTTCTGTGAAAAGGAATCTTGCATTCCAAGCGCATTTTTCAAATAGCCTTTTGACAGCAGGCTTACTGACGCCGATTATAGTGGATTTTGTGAAATAAATATCTATTTCGAACGATATTGACGCAAGTTTCTTCTTCATGTAATGCAGGTTTACACAGAATACAGTTAGAAAAGCACAAACATTGGTCTAATACAGCTTTAGTTTGAGTAATACAAATACTGGTGACATGGTTTAAAAGAACGTCTCTCGAAGAAAGCCTGGGATTCCACAGTATGATCGTTAGGTCGACACTTGTGCGCATACTAGCATTCATTATTGCTGAATTCATACGGGCATCGAAAAACAAATAATGATGTGTACCATGGAAGCAGTTGCCTATTAAGCTGTCGAGACCTTTGTACGCTGTGCAAATTGACATTCCAAAATGCATAACGTATGACAGGTTCGATTTGCAAATAAATGCGCAGTTCAAAGCAATTAACATTTCGTAGGCGTAATTATGATTCGTTCACACATTCATGAGTTTTTCCATAAACTGCATATGAGGAAACTGTAAACTGCTCATCCGGACATCTAACCTGTTCGATAGTTACAGATTGTCTGTCTGCAATCTCATACACCTCATCGAATGGCAGTGGGAGGCAATTTTCAATAAAACCTTGCCTAAGAATTCGACTTATTCCTATATTTTTCATCGTGAGATTTGCAGAAGAGCACTAACGGGGACATATTTTAGCGCAGAGACCGGAAATTACAAATGCACTTTTACAGTCGGGTTGGTGCCGAAAAAAATACGGAATGGTGAATGAACCATTTCGAAGCCAAAATTCACCTTCCCGTTAGTGATAAAAATGCTTGTTCCGATGAGCCGCTAAATTAGGAAGGCGTGATCAGCCGTGTCTGTAAAACGCAGTTTCGCCATCTCATAATCATTTTCATTTTTTCGCATTGACTTCATCGGATACTGCATTTGGTCATGTTATCGACGGCGTATTCAAATCATTTGACAATGTGTAGTGTGATGCTGCAGACCGATTATGTATTCTGAACGAACACACTTATCTTCCATGCAGAGGTTAATAAAAACATTCTTAACCTTCTACTAGACGGCTGTGGAAGCGCATCTCGAATACGTCCATTTGGTGTGATTTTATTCCCAAAGACAGAAGTCGCAGGAGGAAGTTGGCCTTGGTATACAGGTGAATGTCGTAAGTAAATAAAATCTTAAAGGCCATGGAGAGCCTTTGACAAGACGTAAAATGGCAGGCATATTCGAAAAACATGAAATAAGTACTACTTTTAACATTTTATTCCAAATAGCATTTGTTGATAGCCGATAACCGAAGACAAAAACTATGTGCTGCAGATAATCGGGAAGGATCGTAGGAATGAATGTCCGACTAGATTGCCGGCGTTTCGGATGGTTTGCCTTTGCCAATCAGTACTTGCCTTACTGTTATTGCCATTATGGTATATGAAACTCATATTTGTGTCTGGAAAGCGTAGATCAGTAAGATGAAGCTGATCGGAAAAAAATCCCGTTTAAAAGACGTACTTAATTGTTCCCACGGCCGTCAGGTTTTCCACAGTAAAGTCTAAAGTATCCAGAATCCTTAATGAAATTCCGTGCCGCATAAAATGTCGAATTTTCTATATTAAAAAGAGGTTAGACAGTAATTTTCCCCAAAAACGAAAATGCGCATTCAGAACTAGCAAAAAACATTTCGGTCCTACCAAGTGGCTGATTCTCAAATCGATTCTCTTAAACTCAATTTGACAGTGCAAGTTTAAAACGTTCTCTTCTCTGAGCATTTTCGCGAATGAGCACATTCCTGTTGTAATGTTGCCTTTCACAGACGGATTAAGTTTTAGTATCGTTCCATCATGGCGCTGGAAATAATGCATCATATTGGGCCGCGTAAGCAGCTGTTCCTCCACAAACCGCGGCAATGAAGTCAGAGAGTTAACTGTCGGACATTTTTCTGGTTGCATCACATTTGCTGCAGAGGTTTGCAATTCAAAGAAATTAGCAGATTAATGCTATATGCACTGAATGTTCGTCATCATAAAACCAGTAAATTTTTCAACGAACACGCGACACAACTTAACTATATGTATGCCACTTCTGTGTCCTTTATCAAACCTGATTGGGCTTGCACTTGTCAGATTATAAATCGTTAGAAACTCATTACCATTAACAAGAATAAATCAGGAAAGGTATTTCAATATTCAGTTTCCCTAAGTGAATACAATTAAAATTGTACGACCTTATAGACTGCCTCCTTGCATTTTGCACTGAGCATTTAACTGGTATGCACTAAGTCTGTGAATTCCGTTTTGCGCAATGCGACCCCAATTATGAATGTATGCGCTTGTGTATTGCGTACAATGAAATTCAGGTATACCAAAATAAGTAAGTTATTATGCCCATGGTATTCAGACTAAGACTAGGAAGTTTGGTATGCAAGAGTTTACTTCAGGTTTGCATAGGTCATTCCGGTTAAATTAAATAGATTATAATAAATCACTCTCCTCAAAAACAGCCAATGCTGTTGAACATTATTTCCTACGGGTCACACATTTGTGGTGCCGATTATTTTTAACACGAATTGCGACGTAAATTGTGCTTTTCTTGATAATAGTTATCATACGTTAAAGCTCTGTTTGAAATGTTTGTCTGATATGCAGAAATGCGTTTGTAACAGCAGAATAATGTGGCAAACACTAGTATGTGCAGCCTATGTAGAAAAGGATAAATACCTCGGAAGAAGAAACATGCTTCGGATTTAGACCACAACAATACACTGATAGTCAAAACCCGGATCATTAGACGGCCTTATCCTGGAGATGTGACTGACGGGGGGTGGACCGTAAGCCTCTTTAATAGAAAACTAGACGGGCGCAGCCCACTTATATCTGATGAAATCAAGCGTGCATGATGTGATTGGATTCGGTTTTTTTTGCGAAGGAGGTCGTATTTCACTTGCTATGAATGTTCAGAAATTTGACCATTAATAAGCAATTTTAATTGGAATACAAATGTTTTCATTTGAGATACGAATTGGTGGTGACGGTCATTTCGGCGGCAATTGCTTTAAAGGGCGAAATGCGTGAGGACTGAGACGGAAGCAGCAGAGAAACTGAAAGATGCACTGCTGTTCTGCCTGCGCGTTCACGCCGGTCCAAAAGCACTAATCCTTCACCAGACATGCTGAGACGTGCCCAAAATGGCGAGAATTTTTTGTTTAATGTTTTATTTCAGATAACACTTTAAGAATATTAATTAATTTGCAAATACCCTCCATGACAGGATGGTAGTAGGTAGCCCTACCCATCGATTCTACAGTTGTTCGTACTGGCCCGATTTCGGTATCTGTGATAACGAACGGAATCTGTTTAATCATGCTTCCCGTTATGCTTCTAGTTACATGTGAGCACAGTATTACCTGCAACAGATTAATTGCATATGAAATATCCTAGACGGATTGGCGCGGGTCTCCGTTTCGTCGGTTTGCCTGCATCCTTGGGTCTTTTTACTCCAGCCCTCCAGTATAGTCCGGTGCGATCGTGTACGAAAGGAAAACCGACGCTCAGTTAGGGTGTCTACCGATACTCCATCCTCTGCATCAGTCGTATTGACAGAGTGTTGCCCTCCACCCCCGCCTTTACGAACAGCCCAATTGTATTTGGTCGCAGGGGTTTGGCTGAAAACTGTGACGCCTTGTAAACACCGCCATGGCCAGTTAGCGATCCTTTCCTGCACTTCCAGTTTAAGGCACTACAGCACCCCCCCCCCGGGCGCTTCGACATTGCTGGGTTCGAACTGGGCTCACTTCACCTACCACATCGCGCACTTACTACCTCTTGGGTTCAGACTACAACAGAAAGGCGTCTTATACGCCAGTCAGACCTGAAGTGTTCACCTTTCTCGCATTTTTCACCTTATTTAAATTAGGTTTCCACTTTATCAGGATCGTCAATTCCAAGCATTCCCTACAAGCGCCATTTACGCCTCCACTCATTTGCCCCACCAGTATAGCCCCTTATTACCACCGGTCCCGTAAGTCAGGAAGCTGGGGGCTTTCGGCACCGGGAGGGCTACCAACTACCATCTAACCCCCTCCATTAGTTGACACGCGCTGGTTTCGCTACAATAGGTTATTTTTTGAGCACAATGTTTGTAGGAGCGTTGGTATGATGAATCAGGCAGTACTCCGATCACCATAATTCCGATTTTTCTCCTCACTGTCTAATACACTCGCATTACTACTGGTAGATAATAATGCCAGTTCAGTAAGGTGCCATGGAGGACATATTCAACGTTAACAATTACTGTCAAGTCGGCGAACAAGAAAGGATGTAGTGGAAACATAATTTAATGTCGGTGCATTGCTTGCTGAAATTTAGCATTGTAAAATCTCCGAGGGCGTTACAGAGAAAATTAATTAAACGATTACAAGTAAACGTATCTAATTGGGTTGGGTAGCACCACCAACACACTTTTATACAGAAAATAATTTCTTTCGATTTCTGCGTACCCCTCAAATCATTGTATGCAAGACACAAGAAATTTTTTTAAATGGACAGATTCCAGAGCAGATATTTTGACTAACATGGCAATGTTATATATGACGCCAGGATTTTTCTGCGCTTTCTGAAGTCATATTTGGACTTATTGAGGTTGACTCATTTTAACAGCTGTCTCTGAATATTTAATGCTGCAAATGGTTTGACGTCAGCCCTTCAGCCTCATGTATCTTCCATTCAAAAAGTAAAAATACGATTCTACTTGGCAAAATAGCATTCTTAGCCAAATTTTAACTCTCTATTGTGTTCGACTGATGTATTTAGTTCATTTGGAGGTCAAAAAAGGCAATGGCTCAGTTTTAATTACAAAAGAAATATTTTACTATTCTCGGTTTATTTCCCTTCTTCGAATATAAAATTCTAATGAGAAGTAATTATCTTCCGATTCAGCAAATAAATCAATTCGTTAAGCATGATTTCCGCGACATATTATTTGATATTTAGGGATGTCGAAAATCAATTAGAAAAACTTATGCTTCTTTAGTAGTCATTTTCTTGGGATGTTGCTTTCGCATCCATTCTAAGGGAAGTTTATTCGAAAGCCGACTTCCAGAGGTAACTGAAAAATTATAAAATTATTTTGCATACTGTCTAGTTTTACAACTCTCCTTATTTAATATTTTCTAAACCTAAACACATTTCGCAATTTCGGTCTACATTTCATGAGTTAGACTACCTACTTTATATATATACATATATGTATATATGTCAAGTGGGCGTTTGACCCTCACTGTTGTGGTTAGGATCTCATTCGATCCCATTCTGTCCGCCCGCCAGCTTGCTACTGGCGACAACGCACGCTGTGTCAGAGGACACATACCACATATAATACATGAGCAGCTCGCTAAGAGTGCAACAGGCCAGACGCAGACAGCTGTTTCACGGTCGTTACCGATCATCAGTACGTCATAGGCCTTATGAATGGGATTAAGTGAGATCCAAAGCACAACAATAAGGGTCAAACGCCCACTTGACATGCTTATATACCTCACTTCATAAGGCCTTTGACGTACTGATGATCGGTAGCAACCGTGAATCCACTGTCTGCGTCTGGCATATTGCACTCTTAGCGATCTGCTCATGTATTATATATATATGTCCATCATCTCCCAAAGAAGACGAAGAAGAAGAGGAGGCGAATTCATTGACCATATTGTATTCGAACTGACGTTTCGGAAACCTCCTCGTTTCCATCATCAGAGTAGCGTAATTGTTGCACTTGCGGGTCTTCAGTTATTCAGTCTTGCCGCTTGCCTCCTATTATAGCCGTGCTGGACGCATGAACTTTGACCTGCCTGTTTGCTGCTGAATGGCTTAGACCTCCCCGGAGCAGACCGCTGATAGGCCTGCGTGACATTTGTTCCCTTTGGGGTCGGCTTAGTTGTGGTCAAATCAACGTGCCGCTTGGCCCCTCTCACGTCAGCCGATGGACTGATCGGTCGTTGCTGTTCAGGTGAGCAGCATTCAGCTTCGCGGGCGCATCGGTGAGATATTGTTCGGCTTTGGTCACATGACCTCTGGCCCCCAATTCCGCTCTGTTCCGTGAGCGTTGACTCTTGGTCCCGCGTGCTCGCTTGCCTTACTGGTCCTGTCCGGACTGATCCGAGCCTTGTACCCAGTGCTTGGTAGGCGGGATGTAGATCTATAGCTCGGTTGTGTGTACCAGTCGAGGACCAACTTTCGAGCACCAGTCTGGCCATCTTTTCATTGGCTCGACCAATCACCCTCGCTTTCTCAAAGGCAAAATTGTGGTTCAGTTCTCGTATGTGGCCATAGACCAACGACAGCTTGTCCTTGCGGTTGATTGCAAGTTGGTGTTCGTGCAATCTTGTGCCGAGGCGTTTGCCGGTTTCACCAAAATAACTTGCATTGCAATTTAGGCATGGTATGCTGTAGACCACCGCCGACTGTTCTGTTGTTGGTAGCGGGTCCTTGGGCTTCATGATTTGCTATCTGATGGTGCATCCTGGTTTATGAGCAACGCCAATCCCAAAGGGTTTTAGGATTCTTGCCGTTGTCTTTGATACGTTCTTCACATAGGTTATTGAGAGCCAAAACATGGGCTTTTTTCCACTCGACCACTCAAAATGAGGCTTTTTGAGGCAATTGCGTATGAAGGACTTCGGGTAGCCGTTGGCTTTAAAAAGGCCCTGTAAGTAATTCATCTCCGCCTTCCTCCCACTGTCGTCGCTACAGTGTGTTTGAACACGTTGAAAGAGAGTTCTGACACAACTGCGTTTATGACTAACAGGGTGGTTGCTTCGGAAGTGGAGGATGCGCCTAGTATTTGTTGCCTTACGGTAAGCCGTTGTCCTTATCTTCCCGTCTGTCAATCTCGTAACTTGTAGGTCCAGGAAGGGCAACTGATTGTTGACTTCCTCTTCCATAGTAAACTGAATATCGGGGAAGATTGAGTTCAACAATGTTTTGAAAGCCTTCACCTCGCTCCTCTTGATTACAACGAACGTGTCGTCGACGTATCTGACCCAGAACTTCGGAGGGTACGAGCTGAAGACCTGCTGCTCGAGGCTCTGCAAAACTGCTTCGTCCGGACAGGACCAGTAAGGCAAGCGAGCACGCGGGACCAAGAGTCAACGCTCACGGAACAGAGCGGAATTGGGGGCCAGAGGTCATGTGACCAAAGCCGAACAATATCTCACCGATGCGCCCGCGAAGCTGAATGCTGCTCACCTGAACAGCAACGACCGATCAGTCCATCGGCTGACGTGAGAGGGGCCAAGCGGCACGTTGATTTGACCACAACTAAGCCGACCCCAAAGGGAACAAATGTCACGCAGGACTATCAGCGGTCTGCTTCGGGGAAGTCTTAGCCAGTCAGCCGCAAACAGGCAGGTCAAAGTTCGTGCGTCCAGCACGGCTATAATAGGAGGCAAGCGGCAAGACTGAATAACTGAAGACCCGCAAGTGCAACAATTACGCTACTCTGATGATGGAAACGAGGAAGTTTCCGAAACGTCAGTTCGAATACAATATGGTCCATGAATTCGCCCTCTCTTCTTCTTCGTCTTCTTCTGGAGATGATGAACGCGATACAATGTTTGGACCTCGAATCTTTACGCATATCGAGATATATATATATGTATATAATGGTATCGGCACTCACCGATCGTTCATGCGTGAATCACTCGTTCCGTTGTGCCTTAAGGGCTCTCTCTCGAGCCCAAGCAGCAGTCGCACAGGAGCGCATGATATATAGGTAGAATGTCATTACTGACAAAATCAAGGGAAATTTGAACGTCCATTTCTAGCTAATATATATGCCTATATATAGATGAGATGATACCGACAAAGACAAGGGAGACCGGAATGGCCATTTCTGGCTTATTAGCCGTCATCTGCCAGTCATACCCAACCCTAAGTGTGGATCACTTGAGATTCGAACCCGGGATCTTTGGTCATGGTGTTTGACGCTCTACCATCTATGCTATCATCTATGTCTACTACTAGTCGCTGTGCGACTGCCAGCGAGGGTTCTAGTATTAGCCCAAGGCACAACGGAACGAGCATGTTCCGTAACCTGATCGGCGAGCGCCCACTGTCATAATTAATATTCCCGTTCACAACCGACAGGAGAACAGGCCCGTGGTTCAATGGTAGAGCGTCAAGCTTCATGAGTAAAGATCCAGGGTTCGAATTTCAAGCGAGTCACATTTGAGGTTGGTTATGACAGGCTGATGACTGCTAATAAGCCAGAAATGGTCATTCCGGTCTCCCTTGGCTATGTCGGTATCACCTTATCTACCTATATCACCAGTCGCTGAGCGACTGCCTGCGAGGGTTTAAGTATGAGCCCCAAGGCACAACGGAACGAGCATGTTCCGTAACCTGATCGGCGAGCGCCCACTGTCATAATATCTATATATGAATATTTGAGCTGAGATCCATCAGCTACTTCGGAATAACCGCCTTAAATTCACAAACCGCCAACAAGCAGCCAGTAGTATGGAATTTTACAATGCTTTACCGTACTAACACCACAGGCATTAGACAGAAGCCCAGACACGCGTGTTTCGCCGATCTTAGGCCACTGCCTGACGCAGGTGCAAGGGGTTCGACTCGTCAGTGTATCCCCTAGATTTCCTATGTTTTTTGGTATATTAACTCTAGTTTCGACTTGCTTTGTTTAATTTCCGAGGAAAGTAATGCGCGAACTTGGAGCAAATCTTTCAAAACGGGCGTTTTCTGGCACGCATAAATATGCATGCATGAAGTTTCGAAGTCAGATATTTTACCGTGTTTATCATTTCCCAAGGAAGACGAAAAAGAGAAGGCGATTTCATAAACCAGATTGTATTTAAAGTGACATTTCGGAAAAACTCTCGTCTGGACTAATTGCTGAAGCGGTTTTTCAGGGGCTCGAGCGGCTGGTATTCAGCTCGTACTCTGCGAAGTTCTGGGCCTGATATGTTGGCGAACCATTCGTCATAATAAAAAAGAGTGACGTGCAAAATTTCAAAGCGCGTTTGAATTCAATATTCCCTGACATACAGTTCACTATGGAGGAAGAGGTCGACAATCGATTGCCTTTCCTAGACGTACAATTCACAAAATTGGCAGACGGAAATAATAAGACGACGGTCTACCGTTAAGCGACTAGCATTAGGCGCATCCTTCACTTCAGAAGCGACCACCACGTCGGTCACAAACGCAGTTGTGTCAGAACACTTCTCCAACGCGCCCAAACACACTGCAGCGAGGACGATGACAGAAAGAAAGGGGTGAAGTACTTACGTTTTCTATTTGAAGACAAAAGTTACCCGAAGTCGTTTATACGCAAATGTCTCAGGAAGTCCAACTCTGGGCGGTCGAGCGAGGAGAAACCAAAGTTCTGGCTCTCGATCCCCTATGTGAAGAATGTTTCAGAGGCGGCTTCAAGAAATTTGAAACCTTTTGGAATCAATGTGACCCATAAACCAGCATCAACAATCAGACAGCAGTTCATGATGCCCAAAGGCCCGCTCACGGTGACTGAATAATCAGCGGTGATGTATAGCATACCATGTGAAGATTGTGATGCAAGGTATGTTGGTGAAACGAGAAAACGCATCGGCACGAGATTACACGAGCACCAATTCGCAATAGCCTGCAAGGATGAGCTATCGTTGGCGTATGGCCGCAAGCTGGAACGGAACCACAGTTTCGCCTTCGAGAAAGCGAGGGTGGTCGGTCGAGCCAATGACAAAATGGCCAGACTGATACTGAAAATTTGGTCCTCGACAGGCACGTTCAACCGGGCCATAGATCTACATCACGCCTTCCAGGCGCTTCCCGCAAGGCTCGAGTCGGTCCAGGCAGGGCCAATTGCACGGATGAAAACAATCACAGAGGGTCGACTGCCGACACTCGCGGAGAGAGGGGAAGGCGCTGAGCGTATGTTACGTGACCGGAGTGGCACACTGTCTCACGGACCTACTCGCGAGGCCGGAAACACCTCGCCTGAGGAACAACAACCGATCAGCCAGCGGTCTGACGACGGGAAGGCCAACGAGCACACCGATGCGGCGACAACCACGTAAGGCGTGGTGGGGACACAAGCCACGCCAGTCCGCCAATGGCTGCGATTAAAGAGGCCACAATCAGTCAACAGAAAATAGGTTGCCAACGTACGTGCTTTGGGCACTGTCATAATACGAGGCAGGCGGAAAGCCTGAACAAATCAACGTCAGCAGGGAACGACTCCGATGATGGAAACGATATTGTTTCCGAAATGTCAATTTGAATACAACCTGCTCCATGAAATCGCCTTCTCTTCCTCGTCTTCCTCAGTGGCTGCTAAACACGCGATTGGTCATCCCAAAAGCGCAGCAGGATGCCCTCAGTGCGCTGAAGGCGGACAAGAATATCGTGATCCTACCGGCAGACAAATGGCGGTCGACATTTATAAGTGACAAGGCCGAGTACCTGCAGAAAGCCAATGCTTAGCTTGATGATTAGCAAGCTTACGTCAAGTGTGATGCAGACCCTATGAAGAAGCTGGTGACGAAAATAAACACGACGCTCACCATGCTACAAAATAATGGCGCGGTGACTAGGGCAGAACAACTGGCTACCGAACCGACCGATGCTGTCATTGCAAGCTTCTACGGGCTGCCCAAAATACACAAAGATGGTGCCCCACTCAATCCCATCGTGTCCTTCCGCGGGACACCCCCATTCAACCTGGCCAAATGGATGTTTCGACGCCTGAACTGCCTCACCTCGGGCTCCGATACAACGGTCCACAATTCCGTCAATTTCCTTTAAAGAATGAAAGGGCTGAAAATTAACACAGACGAGGTCGTGGTATCGTTCGATGTAACCTCGCTTTCCACCTCGATCGCAAAGGATTTGACAGTTGAAACTGTCAGCGCCATCCACGACAGCCAATACTCGGAGGCAAACAATACCCTAGGCGGGGGCACCTGGTGCATCTCCTTAAATACTGCCTTAAATCATTCTTCACATTTGAAGACACTGTGTGCGAACAAATCAAAGGCACGCCGATGGCTCACCACTATCCGGTTTCATCGCTGAAGCTGCTCTTCAAAAGTTGGAGAGGTTGGTGTTCGCAACATACAGGCCAAATCTTTGGACGCAGTATTTGGACGACACTTTCGTCGTTCTTGGACCGGAAATAGTCTCGAATTTCCACGCGCTACTGAACTCTGTTCTTCGCGATATTCAATTTACAATGGAGACAGATAAGAACAATCGGATCGCGTTTCTAGACGTTCTGGTCCAACGCAAACTCAAGGGCAACCTGAAAACCGCTGTCTACAGGAAGGCCACTAACACTCGCCAAGTCCTGTCCTACCACAGCAATCACCCGTGCGTCACAAACGAGGCTGCGTTCGATCTCCCTACAAGAGAGTTGACAATATTGCAGCGAATCGGCTGACAAGGTAGCCTAACTCCACTATCTACGGCGGATGTTCACCTCTAGCGTTTATTCCCGCAGCTTTATAGAACGCAGCAGACTGTCCAGGTCAAACAAAAAGGCAACGGCAAATCAGCCAAAAGTCCAGCGAACGCTGACATATATTGCGAACGTTTCCCAGGCAGTTGCTCGTATCTTGCAACCATTGGGTATCGGCATCGTCCACAAACCCGAAGCGAAAATTGGACGTCTGGTCATGAGACCAAAAACGCCTCCGCCACGAGGCGCCACTGCCAACGCCGTCTATCGTATCCCCCGTAGTTCTTGCGATGCAAACTTCGTTGGAGAAACCGGGAAGAGATTGCAGACCCGCAAGGACGAGCACACAAGAGCGATGCGAAGAATGGATCAGCTCTCTTTTTTGGCAGAACATTGCATAGCTTTCGGCCACGACTTGGCCTTCTAAGACGTCGAAGTCTTGGGCCAAAGAAGCGATCAAACGGTCAGGGAGAAACTCGAAGCCCGACACACCACAAATACCTCGATAAACCGCAGCGTAATTTTGACGGCTGCCTACCAAGCCCTACGGGTGAAGTTCAATAGGCAGGGCTACCGACGAGGCGTCAGGCCAGAGACGGCAGTAGTCAAACCCAGACCAAGCGGGAACACGGACGAGCATAGACCGGCATCGGGAACAGACAAAACCAGGGGACAACCGGCGGCGGACGCAAACCCAGAAAACCGCTTTCTGGGTCCGAAAGCAGACAGACGCGAGCACTCGATGAGAACGCCCGACATTGACAGGACCCCCCAGCTTGACGGCAACACTGGCATGACAAACACCGTCTAGGATAGAAATTAGGGGTCATGGTGCATTTAAAGCCATTAACGCGTGCAGCAGCACTGTACGGAATGATTCTCTTACTGCGCATTTACAGCGCGGCCCGTTTTGTGTACCATCAATGCACACGCGATTTCGACCACCATTACTAAAGAAGTCTACCAATTGCCCCGCAGAAGGGTGGTCTCAGGGACGGTGACTTGCTCGTGAATTAGTTTATACTAATGATGGACTTGCACTGCACTTGCAGCACCCCTTCTTCCCTCAACCACCTGTGAACTGAGTCATGGTAGAGTCAAGCAGGCCGAGGACGTTAGGGTTCGTAGGTGGTTGGTGGAGCGTGAAGCTACACCGCACCACCTGAACCAGAGAGAAATGGCCAGGACTTTAAATAATAAGAAAGTGGTAATCGGTGGGGATTGTAAATGAATTGTAATGACATAAAAGGCAGATTTACAAGGTGAAATTGCAGTCTGACGCTCAGGTCTGAGTGTGGGGCCGAAATATCCCGCCGGTTGACATCCATCCGAGTCACGGATACTAACGCAGCGTTATAGTCTCAAGACCAGCAGATTGGTTATGACGAGGAATATGCAATGAGGCAGTTGACCACACTCTCTCTTCCTTTTTGAGACACCAGGGCAATACCCGAGCTGCTCAGGTGTCTGAGAGACTGATAGTTCTATTGAGTATGATTGCGCGCATAATAAGCCATCTGAAACCCACGCAACAAACGAGGATTTTGAGAAGGGGCTCAATTGCTGGGATGTCACGTTAGTTAGAGTGTCATTCGATGTCACCGCTCTCTTCATTTCGATCCCGCAATGCCTAGCGGTCAAGATGGTTAGCGAACTGCTCGAATGCATGTACGACGACACAGACGAAAGTGTGAAACGGACTCATCTCATTCATCTGCTGAAATTCTGCCTGAAGACTTTCTTTACGTTCGAAAGGAGGGCGTATAAACAGACCAAGGGGACGCCGATGGGATCACCGCTTTTAGGCTTTATCGCAAAAGCAGTTCTCCAAAAGGTCGAGACCGAAGTTTTTAAAATCTACAAACCAAAATTTTGGACCCAATATATCGATGATACCTTGGTCTGTATCAAGCGGAAATGGTTCAAACATTTCACAATGTCCTGAATTCGGTTTCGTCTAATATCCACTTTACAATGGAGGCCGAAAGCAACGACGAACTACCGTTTCTAGGCGTGCTAGTTCACCGAAAACCAAATTAACACCTGAAAACAACGGTGCATAGGAAGGCCACCAATACGCGCCGAATCCTGAGCTACCACAGCAAGCACCCGTTGTCCCACAAACGCGGCTGTGTACGCACACTATGCAAAAGGGCAGATACACAATGCAGCGAGTCAGATAACAAAACGTCGGAACTATGCTACCTTCAACGTCTTTTCATGGCGAACGAGTATCCTCAAAATTTTATAGAACGCAATACGCAGTCTGTGCCAAGCCGAAGCCTAGTGACAGAACGGCCAAAAGTCTGACGAGCACTTCCCTGCATTGACGGCGTCTCTGAGGCCGACTCGCGTCTCCTAAGGCCAGAGTTCATTGAGACCAATTCATGAGACCTAAGACACCCCTGCCACCTGGTGAAAAAGCAAACGTGATTTATCGGATCCACTGCAGCTCCTGCCAAATGAACTACGTTGGAGAGATCGGTAAACGACACCAGACCCATATTAAAGAACACATGAGGGCCGTAAGAAGGATAGGCCCGTTGTCCCTGGCGGCAGAACACTGTGCAAACTCTGGACACACATTCGCCTTCCAGAGTGCCGAAATCCTGGGCCGAGGAAACGATCGCGTGACCAGGGAAACAATTGTTGCCTGGCACACCGGCACGAACTCGATCAACCGCTGTGTAGCGCTTCCCGAAGCCTACCAGGCCCTCCGGACGCAGCTCAAAAACAGAGAAGCAAACGCGGATTACGAGGAGAACGGAACTCAATTACGGCCGAGTAGTGGGGGACACAAACGCAGCTGCACTTCATCTTGGATCTGGCGAAGGTGCGCTCGTCACCAAAGTCGCGACACCCACTTATCCGGCAGCTGCGAAACCCGACGGTTGCAGCTACATAAACGGACCCGACGAAGGTGCCAGCGCCAATGCCACTTATCCGGCAGGTGCGAACACAGGCCGTCACGGGGTCGTAAAGAAGATTGCCAACCTAGGACGCGAACTAAGATCCATGCGGACACGTGCGATGACGGCTAGCGCCCGAACGCCGGCCCCCGACGAGATGCAAACCCGTTGAAAGGAGACCATCACCACCTTTAAATACTGTGATGCGGGATGAAACACTCACTTTCGACGATGAAAGCCTGTTTGCTTTTGAAACGTCAGGGCAATACAACTACTGTTTCCGAGATCGTCTCTTCGCCTTCTTCTTCTTCTTCTTCTTCTTCTTCTTCTTCTTCTTCTTCTTCTTCAGCTTATTCTTCTTCTTCTTCTCATTTATTTTCGACGACGCGCATCTTCGCTTCTAACAGCAATATTTTTGGGCGCGAAACGCTTGAGTCAGCACGACGTTGGGAAACATTCTCCATTCGCGTGTCTTCCACGTATGCGCAAATCTAATTTCTCCACAGATGCCTTGACAACCATGTGCTTCCCATGAGTCTGTCTTACAGACCACCGGTGAACATAAGTCTGGCAAAACGGTGGGTGCCTAAACATGGCAGACGAATGATTCGGGCACTTCTTCAAGACCGCTATCTTCGACTGCCCAAATACAACGGGGTTTTACGCCAAGAGGTCGCAAAGTGCACTGACGTCATCGGTGAAGACGGCGTCACACTGTTACAAGTCATCGATAAAAGAACTAGAGAGCTGTGGGCACCAAGAGATGTTGAGCTGGCTGCTAATCTTCGAAGCATAAGCCACTCGTCGCCGGGAGAAGACGAAATCCTTGTCCACAATATGTCCTCCAAACAGCTGACTCCTACATAGTCGAAAGTGCTGAGTCATGAAGCTTGCTCCAACACCGCAGACGCCGATCCGGTCAATCTCGTGGCCACGGTCGAGTCCATCCTCAAGCAAACCGGGGAAACGGACAAGACAACGCATCTCATCCGGCGACAGGTTACCTCCTTAGCGTAAAATCCGCCTGCAATTATTACCAAAGCGTAGCAGAGTGCTCTCAAGGCATTCAGGAATGACACCAGCATTGTAATACTACCGGCAGACAAAGGACGTTCCACGGTAGTGCTAAATAAGTCAAACGACGTCTATCAAGGCTTTGTGAAACTCAATCTTTCCCGATATTCAATTAACTATATAAGAGGAATTCAATAATAATTTGCGCTTCTTGGTCGTGCAAGTTACCAGATTAACAGACGTCAAGATAAGGACTAAGTTTTACCGTAATTCAACAAATACGAGGCGTATCCTCCCAGTACGATGCAATTACAATTACGCCGACCCCAAGTGGAACAAAAGTCACGCAGGTCTGTCAGCGGTCAGCCCCGCGGAGGTCTAAGCCAGTCACGGGCGAACAGGAAGGTAAAAGTTCATGCGCCCAGAACAACTATTATACGAGGCAAGCAACAAGACTGAACAACTCAAGACCGGCAGGAGCAAAAAGTACGCTGCTCTGATGATGGAAACGAGGAAGTTCCGAAACGTCAGTTCGAATGTAATATGATCCATGAATTTGATCTCTCTTCTTCTTCTTCTTCGTATTCTTTGAGAGATGATGATCGCGATACAGTGTCTCTACCTCGAATATTTCCGTATATTTGAAGCAATATTTCACCGGAATGAATTCAAAGCAAGCAAGGACAGCAGAATTTAATGGCGCCAGAAAATTTTGCGAAGGCTTCTCAACTGCAGCCTGTGGATGCATAGCACAAATAGCAAGTGAGAATGGTACAGAAGTCTGAATTTCGACAGAGAAAATCAATATAAAACCGCAAGGTTAACGTAAACTGCGCGTAGACTAATCAATAAAACGATAACTTCAAAATTCAACAGAGGAATGAAAATGGGGAAGTAAACATGATGAGGAATTTGGAAAATCAAAGGGGCTCAGGTCTACCAGGGCATGCAAACGCAATTGGCAGCCAAAGCAGTTGAGCACGTTGCCCTGTCGATTTTCGATCGGAATATACAATGGTAGGTGGCGCTCACCGATCGTTCATAAGGGTGTTCCACACTTCGGGCTTGGGTATGGCTGGCTAACGACGGCTAATAAGCCAGAAATGGCCATTCCAGTCCCCCTTGTCTTTTTCGGTAATACCATTGTGCCTACATATCATGCGCCGCTGTGCGGCATCCGGTTGAACTCGAGAGAGAGCCCTTAAGGCACAACGGAACGAGTGAGTTCCGTATGAACGATCGGCGGGCGCCCCCTAACTCTGTATATTCCCGATCGAAAACCGACAAGGCAACGGGCTCGTTCTCCGGTGGGTAGAGGCGTGGACTTCTAAACCAACAGGTCGCGAGTTCGAGGCTCGGGTGTTCCACACTTCGGGCTTGGGTATGGCTAACTGACGACGGCTAATAAGCCAGAAATGGCCATTCCAGTCTCCCTTGTCTTTGTCGGTAATACCATTCTGCCTATATATGATGCGCCGCTGTGCGGCTGCTGGTTGGGCTCGAGAGTGAGCCCTTAAGGCACAACGGAACGAGTGAGTCCCGTATGAACGATCGGTGAGGGCCACCTACCACTATATATACATAAGTATATTTAAGGTATTATACCGTACTCCCGACGTAGATACTTGCTAAAAGCCCAGACCCATGTTTCGCCGATATTCTGCCGCTGCGTGACACAGCTGCGAGGGGTTCGGCTCTTCAGTGGGATCCCCAGCATTCTCTAGCGGTTTCTGGTATAAGAACTGCAGAGAATAATCAAGCGAATAATTTCAGAAATTAATCAGTGCAGGACTTGGAGTTGAATCTCCGGGACATGACTTTTTAGGGTCAGAACCGAAATTTCAATGAACATTTGAGTCGAAGACAATCAACTACTGTGGAATAATCACGTAATGCCCATTCAACAAACAAGTAGTACTACGAGTAGTATGAATTCCATATAGTACAGGTATTATACCGTACTCCCGACGTAGATACTTGCTAAAAGCCCAAACACGTGTTCGCCGACATAAATATATATATATACTCAGGAGAAAAGGCGATCTCGGAAACCATAGTTTTACTGTCCTGACGTTTCAAAAGCATACAAGCTTCCAACGTCGGAGGTGAGTGTGGTATCGCGCCTCACAGTATTTATAGGTGGGTGACTGTCATGTCAAAACGGGTTTTCTTACATATGAAGTCAGGGCGGCAGGGGGGAAGGGGCGGGAGGAGTCCTAGAGCGTCTTCGCGCCGCATGAGGGGGTGGTGGATCAGCTTTAGTGGTTATCAGCCGCATGCACACATGAACTGTGGCGGGCGGGGGAAGGAAAGGGGGGGGGTGACGGAATGCACTCGCATTGTT
Source organism: Spirometra erinaceieuropaei (assembly GCA_902702965.1). Taxonomy (NCBI): domain Eukaryota; kingdom Metazoa; phylum Platyhelminthes; class Cestoda; order Diphyllobothriidea; family Diphyllobothriidae; genus Spirometra; species Spirometra erinaceieuropaei. Next base: position 80,889 of record CACRXP010000356.1, on the reverse strand, counting down.
GGCGCCTGCCAAACAAGGAAAGGCCGCGAATTCCTGGAGGCAATGCACTCAGATGAAGCATGCATCAACCGGCATATCGATTTAGATGCCACATACAAAATCGTTAAGGACAGATTCAAACTGAGTCAGCCAATCGCGAGATGACGACCTTAACCAATCATGGAATCCTTTTGCCAGACTCAGTCTAGAAGTTAATTGTTTATGCACGCCCGTTGTCTGAAGACGAGCTGGGGAACTAGTCTCGAAAATTCACAATAAAATTTTGCTGTTTCCCAAAGAACTTCACCTTTCCTATATATATATATATATATATATATATATATATATATATATATATATTGGTAGGGGGCGCTCACCGATCGTTCATACGGAACTCACTCGTTCCATTGTGCCTTAAGGGCTCTCTCTCGAGCCCAACCAGCAGCCGCACAGCGGCGCATGATATATAGGCAGAATGATATGAGCGCCCCCTAACACCATACATATATATATATATATATATATATATATATATATATATATATATATATTGAAACGTAGGCATCCCAAGAAATATAAGTTGAAGTTAAAGGCGTTCTTTGGGAAAATGAACTTTATTGCGTAAATTTTCGACGCCGGTTCCCCAGGTCGTCGTCAGACGCAGACTGAGAGTAAATGTGCCGACAACAGTTAACATCTTGCAGCGCACGTGGAAAAAATCGATAATCGTTCGCGTTTGTGCCCGTGAGCGGCCGCTATTTGCGTCATTCTGTGCCGATTGGCTCTCATCTCTTCCATTTCTCCTTGAGACTTTTGTACGCGGCGTCCAACTCGATGTGACGGTTGATGCACGATTCTTCCGAGTGCATGGCCTCAAGGAACTCTCGGCCTTTCTTGAAGGGGCAGGCGCCGACAATCCGTGTTCTGTCCCAAGCAAACGTATGCCCCGTGTCCAGGGTATGCACGGCTACTTGAGACAGGTGGTCTCGCCTCTTTACTGCAAGTTGGTGTTCGTGAATGCGTGTATAGGCGGATTTTCCTGTTTGACCACAATAAACTGCATTACAGGCCCCACACGGGATCTTGTAGACTACTTCCTTTCTATCCAAATAGCCGACCCTATCCTTAGGATGTACTATCTGAGTACGTGATGTAGTCGTTGGTCTGTGTGCCACCAGAATTTGGTGCTTCTTTAGGCGCCTTTCCACGAGTTCAGACACGTTTTTGATATAAGGGAGAGTTCACCATGTATTTGACTTGGGTGCCTGGCTGGAAGTTCTTTGTTCCGTTTCTTTTGACTTTTTCTGTCTCATGCATCGGCGCACAAAATTCTTGGGATACCCATTTCGGGAAAATAATTCACACAAGTAACTTAGTTCGGCCTGGTAGCCTTCTTCGTCCGAGCAGTCTGTTTTTGCCCGGTTAAGCAGACAGTTGACCGTACTCCGCTTGTTGGAAATGGGGTGGTTGCTCTCGTAGTGTAGAATGACTTCCGCATAGGTATGTTTGCGGTACACCGATGTGCGCAACGTTCCGTCGGTCTTCAGCTGCACAAGAACATCCAAAAATAGGAGTTTTTTGTCAACTTCTTTCTCGAGTGTGAATTTAATCCCCGGCATTGTTGAGTTAATGGTGTTGGGGAGCGTTTCTAGTTGATCCTTCTTAACGATCACAAATGTGTCGTCCACGTATCGCAGCCACAATTAAGGGTTAACTAACGGAAGAGCCGTGGCCTCCAGTTTCTGCATTGTGATCTCGGCAAGGAAGCCAGAGATAGGTGACCCCATTGGGACTCGTTTCAGTTGTTGGTAGTACTGTTGGTCGAACGAAAAAGTGGTTTCCATACACAGGTCTAAGAGCTCGAGTAAGGCAATATATATATATATATATCAGGTGAATAATTTCAGAAATTAATCAATGCAGAACTTGGAGTTAAATCTCCGGGACATGACTTTTTAGGGTCGGAACCGAAATTTCAATGAACATTTGAGTCGAAGACAATCAACTACTGTGGAATAACCACGTAATGCCCATTCTACAAACAAGTAGTACTACGAGTAGTATGAATTCCATATGGTAATGGTAGTATACCGTACTCCCGACCTAGATACTTGCTAAAAGCCCAGACACGTGTTTCGCCGATATTCTGCCGCTGCGTGACACAGCTGCTAGAGAACGCTGGGGGTCCCACTGAAGAGCCGAACCCCTCGCAGCTGTGTCACGCAGCGGCAGAATATCGGCGAAACACGTGTCTGGGCTTTTAGCAAGTATCTAGGTCGGGAGTACGGTATACTACCATTAATATATATATATATATAGGGAAGAAGGAGATAAGGCGTTCTCTAAGGAGGAAGATTTAATCGTCTGGCGTTGCATACTTGTACTCGAGCACGTCATCGGAGACAGGCTAAATGAGAAATACATGGTTTAAATATGCCATTCGTGCTCGCGCCTGATAGGTCGATCCCGCTCTCCTCTTAGTGGCCCTCCTCTCGCGCGCAAGTGGTGCCTGATGGCCTCGTATGGCGCTGGTAGGTAAATACTGCGGTTAATCGAGTTGGCGTCTGATTGCCAGGCTTCAATTACTTCTCTCGCCAGCTTGCTTTCGGCTTGGCCGAGCACTTGGGCACCGTCGAAGTCGAACAGGGGATTATTTTCTATACAGTGCATGGCGACGTGCGAGCGTACATCCTTTCGCTTTACGGCTAAGGCGTGCTCATGCACGCCCGTGCGCAGACGTTTGTCCGTCAATTCGCCTTTCTGCACAGTTGCCTGAGATCGGACATTATGCCGAGGAGCGTTTCTGTAAGAGCACCAGCTAGAACTGACTTCGGCCGCGAGGTCGCCAGGAGCTGCAGCCGACGCCTACTAAGGACCCTCATCAACGAATGTCACATTCGTCTGCGCAAATACAGCAGGAACATCGAAAGGGAGAAAGCGGCATGTGCAGCATACCTGGACGAACAAACGATGCGAAACCTGCAGAGCTGGATCTTGATTAAGGTGAGCGAGGAGCGAGACAAGAAGAAGACCCAACTCCTCAACAAAACACGTAACCTAGAACAAGCACAAGCACCCGTGCGCGAACCGTTAGCCGTCCACAACCTGTCATCTAAACAGCTAACAGACGACCAAATTAAAGTGCTTCAACATGAATCCGGCTACAACACAGGAGACGCACAGCCAGTAGATTTTATCGCTGCACTAGAAGTGGCCTTCTCAAAAACTGATGCCGCAGAAGACTCCAAGAAAGCGATTCGCCAACGAGTCGCATCCCTCATCATATCCCATAGGCCACGCCGAACCATCACCTCGGCAGAGCTCAAGACCATATGGGAATTAAAGAATGACGACGAAATTGTCATTGTTCCAGCGGACAAAGGACGAGCAGCCGTAGTGCTAGACAAGTCGGAGTACGTTGCCAAAGCGCATCAGCTACTAAATGACAACCAATCGTATAAAGTCATCGACGCCGACCCCATGAAAGCACTGGCAGGTAAGATCAACAAGATAATAGTAGGGGGCGCTCACCGATCGTTCATACGGAACTTACTCATGCCGTTTTGACTTAGGGGCTCTCTCTCGAGCCCAATCTTCAGCCGCACAGCGGCGCATGATATATAGGCAAATGGTATCCCATCGGATCAAAGAAAGACGAAGCATGTGAAAGTATGTTTCTCCTTGTGAACTGATTGGTCATGGGACGCACAAAATAGCGAAATTCGTTGCTTTCAAGGTCCTAACCCACCCAGAGTGCTAGGCGCATTGCGGGATCCCGACAACCCAGCTCTATACGTGTGGTGGCCTCTACAGGCTGGGGTATGGACGTCATTAAAGTGACAATGTTGGTCTTTCATTTGTGCATTTTGAAACCCCTTAACTTAACATTGACCTGAACTGCTGTGAAAACCGGAGTGCTTCGTTCTCATCTCGCACAGTGACCAAACAATCACCTTCATAGAAGAATCGTTTCGCCTCCTCGAGGACATCTTTATCGTAACTTTCCGCACTATCAGCGATGGCTCTATTAAGCACGAAGGTTGCACAACTTGGAGAGGATGTAGCTCCAAACCAATGTGCTGTCATCCGGTTTTCTTTCGGTGGTTGCGATAAGTCGTCATTCGTCCACCACAGAAGTCTTATAACGTCACGGTCTCTCTCAGGCACCCGAACTTGATGGAATATCGATTCAATATAGGCCATAATGGCGACTTTCTCCTGTCTAAATCTCCAAAGTACCCCGACTAGCAAGTTGCTCATATCAGGTCCGGAGAGTAGTTGATCGTTTTGGGAGGTTCCATACAATTTAACTGCGCAGTCAAAGATCACGCGCATCTTAATTGGCTTGGCTGGGTGGAAAACGGGATGCTTGGGAAGGTTGCATCCTTGACCAGAACCTCTTTAGCATTTCCAGACTCAATGTAGTCGGTCATAGTTTTCGTATACATTAACAACAGGTCTTCTGATTTTACGAGCCGTTTATCGAGCAGTTGGAGGCGCTGTAAGGAGCATAGCTTGTTATTCAGGAGGATTGACGGGTGAGTTCTCCAAGGTAGGGTTAACATATAATGGGCATCGCGAAAACAAAGGATTGGTCCATAGTCTTCAACGCGATACGATCGTTTACAGACAGATCTTTGTCTTTGGCTGACCCCTCGTCAATGCAGTCTTGTTGATAGAACAGCTCCAGATCCTTCTGGAACTCAACGAAGTCCGAGCGGTATACCCGTTCCTTCTCTCTGGGAGTACGATGTACCCGTCCCATCATTATCCCCCCCCCAAGGCCGTTCGAATGGCGTATGGTTCGTCTGCTTTACCTAAGCATTGATCATGTACCCAATGTGCTTCCGGTATATCGGATCTTAACAACAGCCCGATCCCCATGTCTTCGCGTGATTCGAATTCGATCGTACTCAAGTGAAGCCACAGTGAGGTTAACTTTTAATTTGACATGATTTGATTCGCTTGTGGTAGAGATTTGACAGAGTAAGCTCGTTTGACGTGAATAGAAGTTTTTGTGCCTTTAGATTCTACGTCGTTCTCTACTTCCATGGTCTGGAATACAGTTTCTTTATTCAACGTTGATATGACGATATCATTGCCTTTGTCATTCATTCCAAGAGCAGACACGAGACTATCATGTATGAGCGTTGAGTCGGAGCCGTTGTTTAGAAGTTCCGAAGTCCGTGCCGTGTGTCATTCGTACTGGATGGTCACTGAAACAACTACGAGGGCTACCCTTGGAAACTCTTCTTCGTGTACGACTACGTGATGACTGAAAACATTCGGCGGGCTATTGAGTTCTTCATTGTCGGGATGTAGTAATGTATGATGTTCTCTTCCACAGCCCTCGACTGTACACCCACGAGGCGATCTGCAGCTCTTGGCGATATGATTCGCTTTCAGGCAACGGCAGCACAGTTGGCGCTCTTGTACAATCCTTTTCCTTTTCGTCCTGTCATAGGACATTTATCGGGATGATGATCTCCTCCACAGTCCGTGTAACAGAACAAGAAATGGGTTCCATTGCGCTTTATTCCCGTGCTGTTTAAAACAAGCACAATCCTTTGAAGATTGTTTGACAATCTCTGTGTTCTGCTGGGCTGCTGACCTTCATGATCTCTCAAACTAAGCGCTAATTCTCCGAACCGACTACAGGCAACATTAATGCGTTCTTCTATCAAGTTCGTAAGATCTTCGAATTTCGGTTCTTCGCCCTGATGTATTGCATTTGCAGCGGCTTCAGCTCATTTGAGTCTTAATTGGGAATGTAGTCTTCTCACGGTCGACTCCAGAGTTCTGCTGGAACTGAGATCGATGCATAGTTTACTTAGTTTATGGTTGCCACGCAAACTTGCATTTGTTGGCTGAGGTGAACCAACGCTGCGGTGTCGTTGCCTTTTATTTGAGGTCCATCGATTAGGCCTCAATAAAGGCTCCGGTTACTATATAATTCTGGCCGAATCATTTTCTCAAAATTTCTCTGGCTTCGGCGGCGTCTAATATCGCACAATCTATATATATAAAAATGGAAGGTTTTTTTTCTGTGTTATGTCTAATCTCCGAAAGTACTGCACCGATTGCGCTGAAATTTGGGCACAACCCGACCCGCGCATAGGGCCGGGTTTTTGGCTGGTCAGTTGTGTAATTATGCCGATGGTATGCCTGTGATGGGTAAAATATCGCATTTTTTCCGGCATAACAACGTCACCTGCTGCGGCCACTTGACCTACATCGCGCGCGGACACATGTGCGCCCAGACTGCGGCCACTTGACCGACATTCGCTCAGACGCATGTGCTCCGCCCGACAGCCGCGCTCACCCCACCACTCACCCCCTGCAGACACTTGAGCAGGCCCTCCACCCTCTCTGGGCCGGTAGGCAAACCACCCACCCTGCAGCAAAAAATCACGCAACTCTTGGGCTACACTTGAACTTGCCCCACACTACCCACATAATTGGGCTGCCGCCGCTTCCGCTGGGATTCTCGGGCGCGACGACTGAATGCGGTTAACAAAACCCCCTTCCCCCCTCCCCACGCACAACCCACATAATGGGGCTGTCGCCCAGTGTCAGCCCATTGTCGTGCAGCCCGGCTTGCGGAAGCCCGCTTGCGGTCACGGCCACCGCGTTCGGCAGCTCCAGGTCTGCTCCGTTTATAACAGGATGAATACAACAGACTGAGAGTGGCTGAATGGCGCCAGCAAGGAACAGAAGACCAGCATCAAACACGACTCGGTGATCAGGGTTCACGCTGCGTGATGCTGTTGTGAACGACGGTACGAAAACCACCGTTGGGAGAATTATGATTCTAGGGTAAGGTGATAGCATATATATCGGCAGTCCGAGACCGATTTCAACGCGGTATCTATTTTCTTTACGGGATGGTGCCGATGGGTATTACTTCAACGTTAAGATGATAAACCCAGTCAGTGATGAGGAAACGCACACGAAATGCAGCGCAATGAACCACCACTCCTACCGACTTATGATTCGACAGAATGTAAGTAGTCACCTTTTGAAATGCCGTCAATTGCTTCATCACTACATTGTTGATATGTATGCAAAAGTCGAAACTGAACGCCTGCTTTTCATTCGCTTGATGCAGACCAAGCTGCGTTCTGAAAAATGTATTCATCTGCATTCATACAGTTGTAAACGACGGTAATACGACTAACGATTTTGTCGTCCACATACACAGACAGTCCACGCCATATGCTCGGGTACGCTGGAGGTGCAATTGCTTATGTTTGTCAGTACGGGGCGTCCAAACCTACTCATTAAATTCACCTGCAATCCACCTTAGGGTGGGGTATTTATCAGCTCTTACTTTCTGGGCAATCGTCGGTGAATGGTTATGACACCACAGCACGTGTTCTTAGGAAGACACTGAAATCGCTGATTAACTGCATGGTGAAACACGAGGTGGTTGGGTATGTGCGCTGCCGGATGTATTAGGGGGAATGGCCAAAGTGTGAACTGCCCCACGAACACGTCTGGATCTGACTGTATAACAAGATCACCTCCAACGAAATCGCCGATGCAATATGCGCTGAATTACCTGACGCCGACGTCGACACTAATTTGCCCGAAGTCAGGGCGACGAATATGATAAATGGACTTTACGGTGCCCTGAGTCCCAATTCTCCCTCCCCCCACCCCTCACCCCCCAGTATGATAGATGAAAAACGCTCTAAGAAATATACTCGGGCATTCGTATGCACCACAGTTACCGGTAACGAGAGAAGTTCCTTATACCGAAAACGATCAGCTGAAGACTTCGGCAACTTGGCACCGTACGAATGCGAATCGGTGACTTCAAAGCCACCGAGGTATTCTCACAGTAATTGCTGGCAATCAGGAATGCAACTGTGCACGCCGATCCGACTACAAGAATGATTTCCCTACGTCTTAGCCTAGGAAATTTCGTGTCCTCAAAAGAGGAATTGGTTGAGACGGTGTCTACCTCTGTTCAGACCGCTTTCAACAATCCCGGCTAATTGAGCGAACGAGCGCTTCTTGCGGCCAAAAACAAACACGTGTACCATCTTAGCCACATTATTCAGTGCAAGATTCAAAGCGAGGCAGTCACATATACGTTAGTCGACACTGTTGCGGAAGCAGACGAGGCAGGTTAGTTATCCAACAGAGATTGTGAATTCACCTGAGCCACAGCAACGCGTGGCGGGGTCCAGCTAGTGTTGTATAGCCTCCTTCATTTTCACCTCACAGTACTGTATTAGTTAAGTGAAGCATGTGATGCTGTCACTAGTTTTTCTTTTAAGTACAGAATGGAACTCTTTCACGAAAGCACAATAAAAGTTAGGGTTCCCGTTGAACTTCTGAATTTCAATTTTAGGAGCTCTAGATGATAGTCAGTGATGCGAACTGGAGGTTCGACATTATCATCCAAACTACCATCTCTCTGTTGAGCAATCGCACCAACCTCGTTATCTTTATTCAATTCTTGACCTTCCATTTTCATAAACTGTAACTTTTCCAACTTACTGCGTCTTTAGATTTCTAGTAGACGCATTTTACTGAACTCTATTTCAAGTCGCTGCCGTTCTTAATCTCTTTGATCTTAGGTGATTGGTGAAGCAGGTCGTGAGTGCAGCGACAGATCCGGAGGGCTGATATCTGCGATTTGCTCGGACACGACTCGCATAACTTTGTAAGTATTCTTTAGATTTTCTCGATTTAGTGCTGGTTTATTCCCCGGAATAGACGCACTCGACGTCAAAGCTATGTCAGAAGACTCGCGAGATATCTCGGTTCTTCTTTGTGGTTCCATAGCAATAAACGGTAAGATTAGCGTAGCACGATAAGGTTAATAAGGTGGGAAAACAATTGAAAAGTGGACCTTCATTCAAGGTGATTAGACGAGCAGTCGGCGAATGGCGCCAACTTGGGGTGGTCGGTTTAAAAGTGAGCGGCGACAAAGAGCAATAGACAAAGGACAAAGAACAATGAACGAAGAATGTCGACGAATAGGGGTACAGAAACAAAGGCAGGGTTATATGAGTAAAGTCTGCTTACTAACAAACGTTTAGTAGCAAAAAAGGACAAGGATAGAAATTGATACCAGGGATGTCACATGTCTTCAATGAAATGATTCTCTGCGTCTTAAAGCAATTCAAAAAACTAAAATAATAACACCATAAGCATGACATACTTCTCACTCAACTTTCGATCTCGAAATTCCATGGGCTGGGACACATACAGTGAGTAACCGATCTCATTAAATGCTGGCTTAAATTCTGAAATGCGTTCTTGATTGGGAAGGATTAATTTAGTCGAAAATATAAAGAAGACCTGATTCTCTATTAATTGACTAAAAGAAAGCATATTTTGGCTATGGCTTCTATAAGATATGTTTGAATTAGCAAGACCATCGAAAATCAATGGGAAAAACGCATGCTATTTAAGTAGTCATTTTTTTACCGAGTACGGTTTCTACAGGAGATTGAAAAGCAGTGTATTCAAAAGCTGACATCCTGCCGAGTCCGAACTGTTATAAGATTATGCCGCAAGATAATCAGTATTACAACCGCAACCAAGTAATGCTTCCCAATCGAAAAGGCATTTCAGAATTTCAGTCAACATTTCATAAGATCGGTCACTCACTATACTGTGATAATAAACGGCTTCTACTGCTACTACGCGTCTCTCTCCACATATCTCCATTCTACCTACTTTCTTCGATATCCTCCGTCCCCCCCATCCTCCCCCTTTCTCTCTCACTCTTCCTCCTTGCCAACCACCAAAGAAACATAAACGACCATACCAAGCCCCCTTGTAATTAGTCTCACTTCACGACTCTTCTTTCCATTTCTCATAGCACAAAAGCGCCTCATTAAACAAAGTTGCCTTCGGAAACCCCACAACGGGGTCAAGCAGACATAAAATTGTGCCGAGATTTCTCGCCTACAGCGGTGTAATCGACGCATGTGGCGGTTAAGCGTCTTGCAATTTAATTATGGTGAGACGAAGTGAGAGGCACTTCACCACTCTACAGGAGAAGGCACCTTCATGTATCCTTCAGTAATTGAATTTGCGATGCTCTGATGCAATACCTCTAGGGCAACATACGCAGTGCTGAGAATCACTAATGAACCCTAAAATTTTATTATTCGTCTCCTAAATAGATGATGTCGTTTTCGGCAGGAATTTCGCTGCCCCACTGACCTGGCCTCATGTGCAGCCAAGTCGCAGCCTGCAATGGCACCCCAGGGTGGAGCATGTCATGTGCGCCAAAGCTTGCGTTGCTGCGCATGTACTTTTTCACTCCCTTGATGACGCCCAGATCGAGATCGAATGACAGGGGCGCGATTTGAACAGGTATGCCGTAGGCTCAAATCTAGGCTCTCATTCGCACAAAGCCATCTTTATTCGAGAATAGAGATTAAGAGCTTTGTGGCGTGATCGTTTGAATGGCGAAACATGCGAAGACATCCACAAAAGTCACTGATAAAAGGCCGAACAGGCTACAATATTGTTTTGCCAACGAAAGTGCTAGTGTGTCTGAAGACTGTTTGTGCAGATAATGCGTGTGAAAGTGAAATCCTGGTTTTATTCTTAGAATAAGCCTCTTCATCATCATCAGCATCATTACTACTGCTTCTGGTAATACGAGCACTAATACTATCACTATTACTACTACTACTACTACTACTACTACTACTACTACTACTACTACTACTACTACTACTGTTATTTGCAAATCGTTTAAAACGGGCTAACTATGAGGATGGATAAGGCAATAATGCAAATTAATAGCACTTTCAAAATTTCAGCACTTTGTTGATCGTCCGTTTGCATGGAACGCAGCAGAATGTCTTTCAGGCACAGAGCTGGCCAGGTTGTCTATAGGGGATTGTTCATTTTGATTATCTAGCACAAAATCAATCTTTTATTGCATAAGGAGTTTCTTATTTGCATTGTGGAGATTTCTTTGGTAACTTTGCAGAGATTTTCAATAGTGTTTTGCCCCGGACACTTGGCAAGGATAACAATCTACCAATATTCCTCATCCTCTAGCGACCTATGCTTTTAGGGCCGTAGTTAATCTCAAGACGAAAGCTAACTTGTGTGGATTACAGGAAATATATGGCGAAACGGTAAGATGTTGTGAACTTCTGAAGGCAGTACGCGCGATATAGCATGTTTCTATTTTATCTGGTCTTTTCAACAACGTTGAGAGGGTCTTATTGCTAATTAGCCAGATCTGGGTGAATACACCTCTGTCCGCCAGGGATATACGCCTTTACTATTCGTCTGCATGAACAGGTGATCTTCACCAACTGACGTCAGTAGTGCACACAGAAGGGAAACCTCACGACAAAATGCCAGCGAGTCTGCAGACTGTCTGTACAAACCGAACCGAAACCTACTGCCTACTCCCGCCCACACGATTTCCTCGTTGCTGGCAGGGCACACGTCAGTCTAGTTGGTATTTCACATTAGGCAGTGACACCTTCTAGCCAGCTATGGCTTGACCAATGGAGAAGTCGCCTTTACCTTTTTCAAATTAACTCACCCCTTTTTGTGCCGACTACCAAGTAATGGAATCCGCTCTGAGCTGCCCTCGGCCAATCAGATCCTGTAGGTCGTCAGTGCGCGCGCGCGTACGTAGAATGACAGGGCAGAAATAAAAGGCAGCACTCACCGACCTGAAGGCATTCCGTTGATCTTGCTCTGGTTACTACACGAAATGGCGCTCTCACGAGCAGAAGTATTCGAAGATGAATTTCCCCTGATCCGAAGCTGTCCAGCCTTGAATGAAATCCGCCTTGCGGAGGAAATTAAGGATTTGAGAGTAGAGGTAGCACCCTTTACCGCGAATATTCATGTGTGCGTGCGTGTTAGGTAAAGGACAGGGCAGAGGTTCATGCCAATCGTATTATATTGGCGGCTCGCATTCCGTCTTTGCGAGCCACTCTCAGTGGCCCTCTCGGAGAGAAGAATTCCGTTCTACGATGGCCGACAATGCCCCTGAGGTAAAATTGTTGTCGATTCGGTGATTTTGCTTACTGCTTCTGCACTTTCTAGCCTCGCAACTACGTTCATGCAGTATGTCTACACGGGCCGAGTGGAGATTAGAGAAGACAATGCGAAGGGCCTGGTGACGCTTGCTAGAATGCTGGAGTTGCCTCACCTGGTGGACTGGGGAGTGGCATTCATGGCCAGGGGGTACGCGCATTTCCTGTCTAACTGTCTGTTCTGAAGGCTCACTCTAGAAAACCTGTCCAACACCTTGGACTTTGCGAGGTCGCTGAATGTTGAAGCCCTGACGGAGGGGTGCATCGGACTAATGAAGGGGCACTTTGATGACTTTGTGCCAACCGACCTCTTTGTTCGCCTACCTGCCCGAACTCTGCTCACTTTGCTTCAAAGTGAAGATCTGTCTGTGGCGTCTGAAGAGCACGTTATTGCGGCCATTGCACGGTGGGTGGATGCAGGTGCTGGCGTGGCGGGTGATGACGAGAGGCTAAAGGCGCACGCTCCGACGATGTTGAAGGAGGTGCAGTGGCAGCAGACAACCGTGGAATGTCGCGATCGTCTACTTAAAAATTATCCAACATTCAGTAGGAGTCCCGATTGTCTGTAAGTACACGGCATTACAGTCCTGTTACTTTCTTCTTTAACAGTTGTCTAATGTTTCAGGCCTTGAATTGGATTGGCGCGGCAGACAAGGAGAAGCGGCCCTGTCCCTTCAACATTAGGCCTCGTGTTCGACAGACATTCTTTGGAGCAGACAAAGATCAGACGATTTTCCTTTTTGGGGTGGACAGGCAGAACGATGATGATTATGGTGATGAGGAGAAGGAGGAGGAGGCCAGGTGGTCTGTCCTGCGTTGGAATCCGCATCTGCAGCAGGCAGAGCGTGTTGCTGACATGGAAAATGGCCGGACGGGCGCCTCCTACAGTGTGGTGGGAGGTGAGTTGCCAGACAGTTGTTTGACTGAAGTCTAATGCCTCTGGGTGCAGACTCCTATCTGTCAGCACATTTTGTCATCACGGCGTGGATTTAGCGCTCGTTAAGTTGCCTTTTTGCTTTTAGAGAATGCACATCTCTCAAACCCTTTCAGCTGGCTACTTGATGCATTACTTTTTTCTACCACGGAAGGGAGCATTTTCGTTGTTGGAGGACGATGGCGTGATGACTCTACGCGGCGTGTTGATGAATTTCTGGTGAGAGAAGGGCGCTGGCGCGAGCGGGCGTCCCTCGCCGTTGGACGCTCCTGGGGGCACGCAGCCGCCGTCGTTAAGGTTCCCACCGCTGCCGCTGACGGAGAGGAGACGCTTATTGGCGTTTTCGGAGGCGCAGGTCTTTCCTCCTGTGAGGTCTATGACGTCAGGCAGAACAGGTGAGTGTAGGCGCCCCGTCTTGACGCAATTTTTTTTTCGCCAAAAAGATTTCTCCCCTATTCTCCTCACTCGCATGATTGCCCGAACAGATGGCACAAACTGCCCAATCTGCTGGAGGAGAGGTGGGGGTCATCTGCTGCCTGTCTGCCCGGTGACAGTCGTGTCTTCGTTTGTGGCGGCGAAAGTAAACGTTACAACTGGTTTTACGATGAACCGTCCTTCGTGGATGAACGCTACACCCCGCTTGCCTCTGTGGTCTTCTGCCATCTGCGAGCAGACTGGCGTCGGCGGCAGAAGACGATCTCAGCAAACTTTTGGCAGTCGGCTGCCCCCATGAGAACTGCGCGAAGCCGGCTCGCAGCGACGGCCTTTCGGGGAGCAATTCTGGTCGCCGGTGGAGAAGATGACGAAGGCCGATCCCTCAGCACTGTGGAGATGTTTACCCCGCCAGACGCCAGCAGCCCCCTCGGCCAGTGGACAGAACTGGCCGACATGCAGGAGCCTCGTCGCCTGTTCACTTTTCTCACCTTCGCAAACGCCGTTTTTGCTCTCGGCGGCTACGGTACGAATATAACGCACTACTTAATGCATTATTTTTGTAACAGAGCATGTTTTTCTTCTTTTTGTATTCTAAATGCGCACTCTGCACCAGCATTGTGTATATGTATGTGAAAACGCGGGATATGCCCACCGCGTAGCGCTTTGAAGCTAAACAGCGAATATGCCGACAAATTCCATCATCTGGTCAAACTGGCATTCGTCGTGCCAGTTTTTTTAAAATCGTGTGGACCCCACTGAAGCATTTCGTGTGATTTATAAGGTCCCCTCGAGCTGCTTTAAGCTACTGGGCCAACGCCCGTTAGCAACATCAGAAGCGGCCGCCATAAGGTTACGAAAACCGACCCTATGCACCCAAAAGAACCTTGTTCAGGCTACGCGCTTACCGTGGCCATAGGTTGACTAACTACATACAACGTTCTGCGCCCTTCCGCTCTTGCCTAGCCTGTATTTAAAAAAACTAACTTTTATCGATTTTTGTTTCACTGACTGTACCCTGCCCTGTATAACAGTATTAGCCTAGTGAGAATTTACCGAAAGGAACGTTCGCTCGGCACTGTCTCTTCTGAACATAGTTATGGTGATTTTCACAACTTTAAAACCAGTTTTTTTCTCTTGGAAATGACGCGCTGATCTGATTTATGCGATGGCATTATTATAGTGTCATGGTAATTTGGCTTTTTATGGAGTTATTTTGCGTAGCATACGGTTTTGAATGCATGAAATTCATCTTATCCCACCACAGTATGTTTTTAAGTCTCGGCCCAGCTAATAGATGACTTCACCCCAAGCTCGTAAAAGAGGTTGCCTTTACATGAATTTTAAGAAAGAAGCCGTAGGATATCAAACAGCTTACACAGCGCTAACAAAAACTGTATGCACAATATTCCATTTTACTTATTCAGGTTCCTTAGGTTTTTTATGTGTGGAGGACTGAAGACGGGGAAGTTATTTTACCTGATTACAGTTAAATGCTTTCTTTCTTTCTTTAATGCCACGCATTGGCTCAGCATTCGACACCCACTGCAAACGTTAATCTGGCGTGTTTCTTCTCTTAATGGCCACTCTGCAGGACTTCTGTGAATACTGCCTATCCCTCATGGTTTCCTTCTTTCTCTGCCTTCGATAAAATATTTTCTTAAAAAGCCTTTCGGCAACAATACGGTAGAGGCCTTCGCAGCCCCTTCGCCTACCCCTCTTGACACTTTATTTTTTCGTGACCGAGCTTCATTTAAATATTTTTAACAGGTGACGACAACAACCGTGGCAACACGCTAGAGGCCTTCACGGCACCAGATGGTTCAGCCTACCCCGACAATGACCTGACCGCTTGGGTCTGGTCGTCCAAGAGCCCAGTGGAAATACTTAGCAGGATTGACGGTGCAGCAAGCATTCGCATGTAAACGTCAGCCAATTTCCTAATGTTAAAAGAAATAAACGACTTGCAAGTAAATCTGAGTTGCAGTTCTTACTTTAAAAGATGTGCGGTGCCCACAGGA
This sequence comes from Spirometra erinaceieuropaei, assembly GCA_902702965.1. Taxonomy (NCBI): domain Eukaryota; kingdom Metazoa; phylum Platyhelminthes; class Cestoda; order Diphyllobothriidea; family Diphyllobothriidae; genus Spirometra; species Spirometra erinaceieuropaei. The sequence continues at coordinate 65,482 of CACRXP010000356.1, read as the reverse complement.
GGGTCGGCCATTTAAGGACTAGATTTGCTTTCCCGGTGAATGAAATGGCTTCTTATCACACCGTGGACTGCGTGGGGTAGATACTATTTGACAGGTAGATATTCATCCGTCGATGCAATAAGCAGCTTTGGTGAAGTTACAAATCCAACGGTATGGGCTTTGGTACGAACGACAAATAGGGTATGGATTGCGAACATCAATTTGTAGGAAATATTCGTCCTTTCAGAATTAGAAGCATGTAGGGAAGCCGATTTTCTTGGACATATAGACCTTCATTAAGTGGTTTCAAGTATGAGAATTTTATTGCTAGTACGCGAACAATGTTCTTCAAAGGTGTCAGATATATACAGCACCCGAAAACGCAGACAACAGCAGATTGTGGCTCAGGAAATAGATGAGTACGTAGTTTATATTTACTAAGTGACCGCATTGCCAGCAAAACTTCGTCAATCCCTAATCATGCTCGAACTCACCCGAATTGCCTAGCCAAGCTCGAAAGTAAACGAAGTTCAGATCTGCAGAAAAAGGAGCGAACGTGATTTAGTTGCTGGTGACTTACACTTTTTAAGGAACTCGTCACAGGTGTTAAAGATTTGACATCTCACCAGAAAATGTCCCCGTAGGTGTAAGTGGGCAAGGGAGGACTTGAAGCTTCCCACTTTCACAATCGTCAACAAAACCGTCTGCGCTCATAGTTTTTGGTACGCATGTCACGCGTGACTCCGCCTTCGGCTTGCGACACCGAGATGTCTATCGATTTTTCTCTTTTTACCGAATAGCCGCAGATGGACGAATTTGGGGAAAATGAGATTCGACAGATACTTGCGCATTCAGAATGCTAGCTGTAACTGCCTGTGATGCTGCCTGCACATTCTGGATTCCAGAAGATAACTTCCCGTACTTCGGCAGTACCCTCTCTCGCAGCACTGAAATGGATGACGAAATCACCCGCAGGATTTTGAAAGCCAGCCAAGCCTTCGGTCGCCATCAAAACACAGTGTGGTCTGCAGCTGGAGGAGGACAGTGGAGACAGGCGCCGTGATCTATGAAGCGAAAACTATCGCCGCCGCCCAAGCTAAACGTGAAGCATTCACGTCCCAGCTACGCCCACCACACAATGACAACGCGCAACCGCCTCCAACGTGTCATCGATATCAACTGATATTCAGGACGCCACCGGATCAACTGCGCCAATCGGACCGCATCAACCAGCGTCCCTCCGCCCAATTCCTCTTCGTCCTCCACCCACCCAACTAACTGTGACCGCTTTTCTGGATCGCCATTTCCATCATCATCCTTCTCCTCCTCCTCCTTTTCCTTGTGCTCCTCCTTCTTATCCCCCTCCTACTCCTACTCCGCTGTCCCAACATCGGCCGCTCTGGCGGCTGACACAAACATCTACGCTACACACGAACCTGACACAACAACACACACCACCACTACAATTTGCGACACCAGCGGTGAAGATCTGGACTACGCCTGCCCTAAATGGGGCCGCAAATTCACCTCTCACATAGTTCTGGGCAGTTATTTGTGAATTCATCGCACGGAGACTGGTGAAACAGTGCCTGGATCACCAACCAACGTCCTCCACACCAAACTCCACTGTCCGCACTGCCCTTGCACATTCACGCATCGCACATCCAGGAAAACCTGCGGTAAACAACCGCCGGCTGCACCACACCGCCATACCCTCCCTCACCATCACCTCACCACACATTAACATTCACCTCCCGCAAGCACTCATCTGCCACCTCCCACGCAACTGGGAGTCGGTCCAGTATTTTTCGCTGTGCGAATCGCCGGCTGGTTGTCTGAGAGTCAGGCTGCAATGGCTCGTTCTTAAGGTGGCCTTTATGGCACTCCCACTAAGTAGGATCCGAGCAGGATGCTAGCGGCACATCTAGGTGCGATTTCGGCCGTGCCAGCCTCCAGTCTCTGTTGTTGGTGGTCAGAAACCTGGTGTGTGGCGTGGAAAGCCAACGTGCGAACTCAACCGTGCCATCCAGCTGTGCCCTCCCCCGTCTCTAGTTTTCTTGACTCCGTCTTGACTCCGGTCCCAGGCGGGGTAGAAGAAGAGAGTGTGGTAGATGCAGCGCAAATCCGTCGACAATATAACGCTTGCGCAAGTCACCGTCTTTGCTCCCATCTTTGCTGTGTGGCATACGGTGGAAATCTTCGAAATCGACAGTCCCATGCGCATCAGACGATCACGTTGCGTTAAAAACTGTGGCTTGAAAGGGTACCAACTGGTACTTCATCTATGACCAAGCAGTCAGTCTAGCCGTGCTTTTGTGTCAGTCAGTCTGCTGCTTAAGCTGATGATTTTGAGTTGTGTATTTTCGGGAGAGTCTTTTTCAACGAAGATTTCGAAGAGCGTCACGGTTTCACACGAATAATATTAAAAGTATTCGAAGAAATGGACGTCCAAATATTACCCCGGTCAGCCAGTGGGTCGCGGCCCAATCTATGATCAGCCAGAAGGCACTATCTGCCTGAGAAAGCTGGGCGGCTGCATGTACCGCCTGAGCGTGCCTGACGCACTGTACCTGTGGCGTGGAGGCCTGCACACCTGGCGAGGTAGAATCGATCGCTCGCTTAACGCGCCGCGCAACATCGCTCACAGTTCGGGCATGTGGCTTTCGGCAGATGGTCGAGCGCTTAATGCGATAAGTTCCGCACCTAGACTGTCTCTAGAAAATGTCGTTAAACTGAGCTGATTGCAGCGGCGTGCGCTATCGACGCGTGTGTACGTCAATGAGGAACCCCACGCCGACAACAAAGCCCGTAGCGATAACACCGTTGGTGCAATCCGACATCCATAGTTCACAGTTTGAATGGCACCTTGGATAAGTCCTTTAACGTATCTGTGTTGATTGCGAATGTTTTTATAGCGATTAAGCATAATGAATCTAAATCTGACTTAGAAAATGCTTTAAATTTATCCTTGTACGCAGTTCGCATTTCTACCAAGCTTGTTATAACTCCTCAACGAAATTAAACCACTATTCCATTGCAAAACTTGCCACTCATTTGGCGTTTCAAAGAATAATTATTAAAAAAACTGCCTTTTCATCCTATTCGTTCTTATAGACAGTAGACACTCATTTTGATTGCCTCGTTATTTTCCGGTGGTAATCGCGGATTGCTGACCACTACCGTCGCCGATTATATGATCAATTCACAACATTTACGCCACCTAAAGTCTTCCATCTTTTTGTCGGCAGAAGTCTACTACGATTTAGCCGCAAGTGGTCTGTACTAAATCTGCATCCTCAAAGCAGATAGTTTTACTAGCTGCTATAATTACCAGCGTATTTAATTTCTACGCGTAAAGGTGTATTAGTTTCTGTACTGGCACTTCCTCTATGAGCTTCAAAATTAATGCTACCGGTTTAAATATTTTAAAGCCGTGAGACGACATCATCTGAGGTAGCAGGTTGCTGTTGAGGAAGACTTGTTTGGAGGAAATGAGGGAGACAGCGTTTAGAGATGATGGACACATGCGAAATAGAATTATGGAACATAATCTATAGCATTTATTGATCCTCTGTAGCAGACACATTGCTTCAATACGAGGACAGTTAAAACATTAAATGATTACATACAGATTCACGTACTAGTCTCGGACATTCTCTTCCACTGAAATTTAAGTAAAGGTCATTCGTAATCTGTGCAGTGCAAAACAGTTATTCATTTTGGGAAAAAAAGGGTCGCGTCTGAGCCTCTTAAATGCCACAATTAAATACTGAAGCAGCGAATGGCGATAGTATTCAAAAACCGTAAAATCAAAAACATTTGACATTCAGTCCTATTTGGTTGTGACATAATCAAGCGAAATAGGAAAAACTGCAGTTGATGTGAATGTCATTATTATTTACAGGCGTCGGATAACGCAGCAAATTAAGCCCATTTAGTCTGCAATCTGTGTTTACCAGAAACATAAATCTTTTATTATCCTTGCACAATAAAATAAGACTGAAATTTCGACGGAATATTTGTCTTTCTTTGGTGGTTGGGTCATTTTTCTCAAATGCAAATGATACTGTTCGGAAAATTCTAAATATTATAAATGAGTTTTTTTCTGTTGCTATATTTATTCTTAAGCGTAATCCCATACATCTGTAAGAGATAAACCCATTAGTTGGGCACAGTAAGTAGGCTATCCGGGAAACGAAGATAGAAGTATCCCAACAGTTACTACCTAGTAAATAAGAACAAAGTCGTCAGCAGGAAAAATATGCACGTGCTGGTTCTTTGTCTCATTCAAAGTTGTGCCAGGTTATTTCACAAGCGTATTATAACTGATTAAAACAAAACGGACTTAAATGTCACTACATATCTACATGCTGACAGTATTCTTTTCAATGAAAAAAGCAATTTAATGCAGTTTCTATTAATCTAAGCACTTTTCGTAGAAAGTCGATTTTTAGTTAAGTTACAATGATTTAGCGGGCTTGAGAGCAACGTGAAGAGTGTGTCAGTCCTAGTAGGAATGTAGAACAACTCCATATAGGCTTTTAATCAAACACTACTAAAGCAAAATCCCAGATGTCAAGCCGATTCCGAAATCAGCTGAATTTTCTGCCATGTTTTGTGTTTTCGCTATACGTCCTGTAATTATAAAAACACTTTCGCGAATAATTTCCTTGTAAAATCAGAGTAAATATGATGATACCGAGGAATAAGTAATATTCACAACCGAGGCCTACTTCTGGATCTAGGTCTTTTATATATAGATAGCTCAAACACTAATTTTAATTTAAAACACTCTAAGATTTTTCCATCTCTTTTATCACATCTAGGTACTCAATGATATTGGGTAGATCTGAAAAAAATGCTGTGACAACGGAGCACAAAATACCAAGAACAAAGCCGTCGTCCGCGTAGGTTAAACTGGGGACATTGTTGCACGGAACTGCTTCCTCACACTGAGCTCCTTTCCAAGACCACGGCAGACACATGCTGCCTGGAGGTAAAACACTCCCGCAACACTGACATCCACTTAACGGCCATGTCTACAGGCGAAGATGATTCTTCCTTCAGTTTGTGAGGATACGAGGAAAGGACTTCGATTTGCACAATATCCAAGTGTTCATTGTGCGCACAGAGATCACTTTATTTTGCAATTTTTCTCGGATATGAGGGTGGAACTTTAGTGGAGGAATTTCTCTGACGTGCACAATGGAACCGCACTTGTCCCTGCGGATAGGTCGCCAGTTCTGCCTGGAGAGATCGTAGGAGGAAGATGAGAAAATGAAAGTTAGAACAATATCTATAGTAAACACAGATGAACCGTGAGTGCTCTCGCGATCATGTGTCTGCTAGTGATTAAAGTTTATACTGGTGTCCCTTCCTTGAAGGACACACCAAGACCTTGGCTCTAACATCAGACACAACAACTTCAACTGGATTATATGGCCTTCGAATGATAAGCGCCTCTTGCTTGAGTCATCGCTGTTCGGTTAAACCATCTCATCTACATCCTTTGAATTGACCTTCCTTTTTCTCCCCTTCTCCCCTATTTTCTCTTTCCCCACTCTTCCACTTCCCGCCTCCCACACGCACATCCACTTAAAACGTCCCACGGTTAATACGACATGCAATCTAACAGGCGACTCAAAATAACTCGGGTTACTCTTAACTAAACGAAGCTGTGACACATAATGGAATTCAGTGGCTGTCTGGGACGTCTTAGAGGCCATTATTAGGGATATCAGTGACTAACCACTCGAGAAAAAGTGGCTAGATAATGCACCTTCAACAACTACCAGGATCACATCATCTGCGCACAAACCACGGCTCGTAGATGCAGAGCTCACGGCTGAAAAAAAAAAGTTACATCGTCAACCCCTATTCCCTTCTCTCTATCTTACCAAACAGGTACCTAGGGTGAGTTAGCTCAATCTGAAAGCTTAAATGTTCTTTTCCTTCATGATAATCCGAGCAGTTAGTGATTAAAAGGAAGAAAGACGCCAGGTGATTGGTAATTGGCATGGTACAAGTTGGACACCGCTGCTCTAACAGAGACCCAGTTGTCCGTGTAAAGCTAACGGGGGTATGTGGATGCCGGCAACACCTTCTTCTGCAACGGCCACCCAAAAGCTGGAGGACAAGATACATGCCATTCGCTTGCATCTTCGGGAGGCCATACTTGTCACCACCGTCAGTGTCTACGGCCCTTTCCCCTCCCTCGAATGACTATTCTTGACGAGGCGATGGCCACAATGGATTGGCCACTTCGTGATATGTAGGATGAACGACTACCAAAGCAAAACTTCTATGAAGAGGTCGTCAGAAATGAACACTGACAAGTAGGTAAAAGCCGCGACTACAAAGACATCTTGTGGAGCTACTTACAGCGATTGCAAATCACCGCGAAATCCTGGAAAGACCTTTCTTATGACAGACCGTCTTAAAGAAGAGCACTGACATATAAAACTGAACTGCAAGAAAAATAACACCTAAATGCTAACATTCACGCATCCTCAACAGACATTCTGCGCACGGATTGACCTCGGGTAACATCTCCGAACTCAATACAGACAGAGCCCACCTGCTCCATTAGCAACCACCGCTGTTACATCACACACGGTGTCCAAGACGGCACCCACCCTCATAATTGGTGTACAAAATCTCAATCCTCCAGCGCCGTCCATCACTGCCATTTCCATCATTGTTGCCACAAATTCCACGATGACGATGACGGCCACTACATCTTCGGCTCCTTCCACCAGTGAAAAAACATCCCGTTAGCTTCCACCCTCGCCATCAGTACCACAGCCTCCAGCAATATGGACTCGACCCCGACCTCTCCACGTCGTGATCGTGCATTCAACTCCCGCATCGGCCTAGTAGTGCACTAACGATTCCATCACAGAGAGCGACGGACCAGTGCGTTGAGCCTCAATATACACCAGACGCCATCTTAACAAATTTCCCAAATGTCCTTACGCATTTACCCATCGCAATGGGTCACACACACTTACATAGACCCTGTGGCAAATCACCGCAAGCATAACCATATCACAACATATTTCCCTATCAACACATGCACCACAGAGGAACACATCCAGCATTCCGCACCACTGGCACCTTCCAAGTAAGCGGAAAGTGCGTTCTTCGGCTTCTTTCTCTCCGTTGCTCCTCTATTGCATGTAAAATATGAGCGGCTTAATTCCTTCTGTTTGAACTCCTGATGTGCAGAGGCTTCCAGCTGAGGGTAAACGTGATGGTTGTAGTAGGTCGCCCTCTTGCTTGCTTACAGGTGTAGACTACGCCTAGCGTCCATTTGCTGGCACCCAACTCCTTCGTTTTGTTCCCCGAAGCTGGGCTGTGCCTAGTGGCCCCACCCCGGTAACCGCCTTGACCGGTGGACTAAACCAGGTGAGGGAATCCGTGCGTGCATCTGCGCACACGGTAGTCCCGATTCCGCTGGCGGGGCCGGCATCTTCGCGATTAATGCTCCATCTGCAACGTTGTAGTAGGCCACTAGGTAAGTGTGTCCCTCGGCAAGCGAACGTTGATCGGTTGCCTTTGCTTTCTGCTGTTCTTGCCTATTTACATTTGTCTGCGTGTTTGCGTCTGTCCTTACTGTAAACTGAATGCTGTTCGGCTGAATTTGTCTGCTCAGCAACCAGTTTTCTTAGAGGGTGACGGGGCAGCTCAGCATACCGTCTCTCTACCCTTCCCTTATCCCCCTCCCACCACCTTTCATGTCCTACGCTTGCCGTAGGCAGGTCCAGGCTAACTTTGGTTGTTCTTCCACTAAATAAAAGACATGGTCAAAACTGGATTTCAGCAGCCCTCTGGGACATTTGAGCGGCTGCATGTAGCGAGAGCACTGTCGACCACCGCGAGGGAAAAGCGCTAGAAAAGATGTCCTAAACAAATGCTGGGGACCCACGCTGTCTGCAGGTCGGCCGTGACCTCAGACGCTAACCTCACGGTCGAAACCGAATACTCCCCCTTTTTTCCTTATCACCGCCGACCCACTCGCCGACAGACAGGCACGATGAGTCCGATCACTCTGACAGCCTGGAATGTTAGTTCCCTTTAAGGCAATCCGGGGTGCAACCGACCGTAACGCACTACGGCGCTAGAGGCACGAGAACTGGCGCGCTACAAGGTGAACATGTCGAAAGTTGTGTGGTCGACTAGATAAAGATTCTCAATCAAAAGTCAGGGAAGACGGAGTGAGTTGGACAACTTTCACTGCCTGAGGAAGTGCGTACACAAGGGCTCTTTAGGCAGTCGCCGCGAGCGCGCTCCAAGGAAGCTCTTTTCTGTGTCCGCCTTCGGGCTGTTTTCTCCCAGCGCGTGTGTGCGCCTTTCGTTGTCCTTGCGTCCGCCAGCCAATCAGAGTGGGGACAGCGTTGATTGGCTTCGACCGCTCGCGAGGCTAGTGACAAGCCTCGCGCGTCCCAACAGTGTATCGACAAGGAGTGTGAGGCGGACAGGAAAGCAGCGTGGCAAAGGCCGAGGGCGAGGACACGCGAACTGCCACAAACATCGCCGCACTCAGCGAGACCCGACCCTCCGAACGAGGCCAACTTGACGTGGTGGGTGCCGGCTACACATTCTTCTGGAGTGGTCGACCCACGGCAGAGCGACGAGAAGCGGGTTTCGCCTTCGCCATCCGGAACAACACCGTGAAACGACTGCCCTGTTTGTCGCGGGCCATCAACGGTCGCCTGATGAGACTCCGCCTGCCCCTCTGAGAAGGCACATTCGCCACTATCATCAGCGCCTACGCTCCGCCAATGACCAGCTCTGACGCCACAAGGGACAGGTTCTACGAGGACCTGCACGCCCTCTTGGCAACTGTGTCGAAGGCGGATAAGTTAATTGTCCTTGGTGACTTCAACGCCCGCGTCGGCACAGCCCATGCTGACTGGAGAGGAGTGCCGGGTCCCCATGGTCTCCGCGGCTCAAACGACAATGGGCTATGGATATGATCTTCGGCGCTCGTCAACTACAGGAGAAGTGCCAGGATATGCGGACCCACCTTTCATGGACCTGACGAAAGCCTTCGACACGGTGAATAGTGCAGGACTGTGGAAGATCATGCAGAAATTCGGCTGTCCCGAGCGATTCATTCAGATGGGGCATCAGCCGCACGGCGGCATGATGGCGCGAGTAACGGACAACGGAGCTGTCTCAGAGACATTCGTGCTGACCAACGGCGTGAAGCAGGGATGCGCGCTAGCGCCCACACTCTTCAGTCATATGTTCTCTGCCATGCTGATGGACGCCTATCATGATGAACGTCCCGGGATCCGTATCGCCTATAGGACGGAGGGTCACCTTCTGAATCAACGGCGGATGCACTTCCAATCGTGCGTATCCACAACCACCGTTCACGAACTTCTCTTCGCCGACGACTGTGCCCTGAACACCAACTCAGAAGAGAAGATGCAACGGAGCATGGACCTCTTCTCTGTCGCCTGCAAGAACTTCGGTCTGGTCATCAACACACAGAAGACGGTGATGATGCATCAACCGCCGCCACCTAACACAGCCACTCCTCCCAACGCGCCGCAAATCAGCGTGAACGGAATCTAACTGCAAGTGGTGGATCTCTTCCCGTACCTGGGCAGTACCCTCTACCGTAACACCAAAATCGATTACGATGTCGCTCGCAGGATTTCGAAAATTAGTCAAGCCTTCGGTCGCCTCCAAAGCACAGTTTGGAATTGTCACGATCTTCAGCTCAGCACGAAGCTGAAGATTTACAAGACCGTCATCCTGCCGACGCTGCTGTATGGAGCGGAGACTTGGACAGTGTACACAAAGCAGGCACACCGGCTGAACCACTTCCACCTCAGCTGTCTTCGTCGCATCCTAAGGCTGAGTTGACAGGATCGAATCCCCGACACTGGAACGGACGGGAATCCTCAGCATCTACACCATGCTGAGACAAATGCAACTGCGTTGGAGCGGCCACCTGGTGCGCATGGACGACGAGCGACTGCCCAAACGACTCTTCTACGGAGATGTCGCCACGGGTTGTCGTCGCCAAGGAGGCCAAATTCGAAGATACAAGGATACCCTGAAGTCCTCCCTGAAGCGTCTGCAAATTAACCCGACCAACTGGGAAGACCTCGCCCACGCTCGACAGACCTGGAGGAGGACAGTGAAGACGGGCACGGCGACCGACGAAGCCAACAGCATGGCCGCCGACATAGTCAAACGTGAAGCACTCAAATCACAGCTGCGCCCACCTCGCAATGCCAACGCACAATCGCCTCCAACATGTCCTCGGAGCCAAAGCACCTTCCGGACACGAAATGGAATTATCTGACACTTCCGGATCAACAGCGCCTCCCGGATCGAACCTAACATCGTCCCTCCTTCTGCCTGTTCCTCGTCCTCTCCTCCGCCAAATAAAACTGACCGCTCTCCTGAACCAACAATCTCATCATCGTCCTCCTCGTCTTCCTCCTCCTCATCCTCCTGCTCCCTCACCTCTTCCTTCTCCCCTCCCCCTCCACCTACTCCTCCTCCTCCCCTGCTCCATAGACGGCCGCTCTGGCGGCTGTCACGCACACCAACACTACCTACAACCCTGACACAACATTAGACACCACCCCTACAAACTCCGACTCCAGAGGTGAGGACCAGGACTACACCTACCCTCACTGCGACCGCACCTTCACCTCAGACATCGGCCTGGTCAGTCACTTTTGAATCCATCGCACAGAGGCTGGCGAACCAGTGCCTGGAGCTCAAACCTATACCCACCGCACTCACCTCCACTGTTCAAAATGCTCTCGAACTTTCACTCATCGCATGGCCCTATTCGACCACATGCGCATCTACGAAATCCTGCGCCGGCTGCACCACACAATCCCTTCATCCCTCATCACCTGCCCACCACACAGCAACACTCGCCCATCGCAAGCAACCAATTGCCACCTCCCACTCGTCTCGACTCGATCTCCTTACGTCCGCTTCTGCGCGGATGACTTGAGCCCCGGGTGACGCGTCCGGTCCCGTGGATAGGAAGGTTGCTGACTGACGCCCACACTCGGTCCACGCAGTCCGTCCCGTTGTGTGTGTTGTGTGGAGTGGGGGACTGGTGGGCCGGGAGACGGGCTGAAACAGCATCTTCCATGGCTCTCTCACGCGGATCAGAGATACGCCTTTTAAACTCCGTTGAGCGAAATCCTGGTTTATGTGTGTCTGGGGGGCCAGTGCGTGCACGTGGCGCACGCAGACTTGGTCACTCGACCATCCCAGCCGCCGCGCCGATTCCCCACTGCAGTCTGCTGATCGCCTCGGACAGCGGCTGAGGTGTGGGGATGGGAAGGGAGAATGAGGTCGACGACTCAGCGCACTTTCCTCCTCAATATAAACCATCTGAGGCGCTTGAAGCTATGATGGTGAGCTGAAAGCCGTGACTTTGAAGGTTTCCAACTGACGGGATAACTTGGACCTCCACGACTGGTGGTCTGAGAGTCAGGCTGCAATGGCTCATTCCTAATGCGGCCTCTATGGAAATCTCACTGTGTTGGATCCGAGCTAGGCGTTGGCGGCACGCCTACGTGCGGCTGCTCCGGTCGTGCCAGCCTCCAATCTTGTTGGTGTTGGTAAAAATCCTGGTCATTTGTTGTGCGGACCAGGGGGCGTGGTGGAACGTCAGGGTGAGGATCCGTCCGAGCCATCCGCCTGCGGCTTCCCTCGTCTCCAATCTTCTTGACTCTGTCTTGACACCAGGCTCAGATGGAAGGGGAATAAAGTGTGTGGCAGATGCAGTGTAAGTCCGCCGGCACTATAACCCCCGCGCCAGTTACCGTCCCTCCTCCCACTACCTGCTGTGGGCTCACGGTGGACATCGTCGGATGCGACGCTCGAACTATCGCTCTCAGACAGGCCAAAGCGGCTCCTTCTTAACGTGCCTTACGGCACTCACACACGTGCCCAATGAAAGCCGTCCGAGCCCCGTTGTGTGATATCCTGGTGCTTATTTTTTGGGGGTCAGGTCGTGTGTGTGGCGCGCGCAGACATGGTCACTTGTCCCTGTTAGCCACCGCGTCCATCCCCGCACCTGTCAACTGGCTGGACAGGGCATGGGAAGGGACAGTGCGTTCGACGGCTTAGGGCATTTTCCGTACTATAAAAAATCTGACGGGCTTCAAATTACCGTGGTTCGCTAAAATCCGCGTCTTGGAATGTGGCCAACTGACGCGATAACTTGGACCTCGCAGTCGCCTCCGAGTTGTGTGATTGTGTGGATTGGCCGCTCGGTCTAAGACTCAGGCCGCAATGGCTCCATATTAATGTGGCCTTTATGGCACTCCCACTCTGTGGGATCCCAGCTCAGTGTTGTGACGGCACGCCTAGGTGCGGTTTCGGCCGTTCCAACCTCCATTCTTTTGTTGTTGATTAAAAACCTGTTCATTTGCTGTGTGGACTAGAGGGTTTGGAGTGAAACGCCAAGGTGCGATCTCAATCGTGCCGTCTACCTACGCCCTCCCCCAACTCCCGCCTTCGTAACTGTCGCTAGACAGCGGGTCCTGGTGGGGAGTGAGAAAGAGGGAGTGAGGTAGATTCTGTGCAAGTATGCTATCATTATAAACCAGTTTACACGCAAGCCACCGTGCCTGCTGCCCCTAGCTGTGCAGTGCACGGTGGAGATGGTCGGCAGCGATGGCTAACCTCTCGTGTGATATCCTGGTGTGTGCGTTAGGCGGGCCAGGTTGTGTGTGTGAGTGTGTGCATGTTTGTCGCTTAGACACATTAGCTCTTCTCAGTACTGTTAGCCAACTCAACCAACCTCCACATCAGTTAAATGACCTGCTCGTGCAGGATAAGGGGGAGTGAGTGATGTTGGCTCTCAGCGCATAGTTTCTCTTAACAACTAGCCACACGTACATCAAACTATCATGATGCACTCGAAACTGTGGCTCGAAAGCCTACCAGCTAGTGCCTCAACTTCGACCAAGCAGTCAGCCCAGTCGCGTCCTTTCTTGCTAAATTTCCAATTAGTGAAGTGACAGTCTGACTGCGATGGCAATCCCTCATGCATAAGAGGTCCCAGTTGCTTCCCCCACGCATTTATAATCCTGGTAAGCACGTTTTGGTGGGGTGGGGTTGTGGTGGGGGCCTCCAGTTAGTGCATGCTGTTAACACAGATCGGATCGTTAGTACAGTAAGGCATTTCGCTCACTCCCCGCATCAGACATCTGAACAGCTCAGACCGTGGACTGGTGCCGGAGAGAGGGAATAGAGATGTCGTCAACGGTTTCTGACGCACATTCATTCCGACACGTTTTAAGTCCTGAAAGGTTGCCAACTGTTGGCATGCCTGGGAATTCAAAATCAGTACAATGTTTGTTGTGTGGAGTGGCTGACTGGTAGACTGAAAGTCGGACTGTAGTGTTTCTTTCTCAATGTAACATCTAGGGTGCTCTTAATCAGTGGGATCCCAGCCGTTTCTCTTCTTTTTTCTTGGTGGAAATTCAGGATCAATGGATCAGGGGTACTGTGGTACGCACCACACTAGCAAATCACTTCCAACAAGAAGGCGTCTTAGCACCACGATTTCATCATTCAGATTTTCCGCACTTAGACGGTTTTGATAGGCTTTATTTCCTCACGTGCTGAGTATCTTGGTGGATCACGATGTCTTATTTTGTAATTATAAGCTTGGTCTTTAAATGATACCTCGATAGTTGAATGAAAAAAAGATTTTTAGTATCCTAATTTCGCCTTAAAATTCAAACCCAAAGTTGAAAAGCCATACAATGCCCAGCGGCATCCTCGAAGGTAACTATTTTCTTCTCCGTTGACTAACGTATTGAGTTGATAACAGTTAATGTCTTTGTCTGCCACAATGATTTTTATGATTTCATTACGCAACTGTTCAGGAAAGCGACAAATAAAACTCAAGTACTGAGCACTAGTTGAGGGAAGACGAGGGAGTGCGCTAGATGCAGCACAAGACTCCTATCCCTGTAAACTAATAAACGTGCAAGTCCCCGTCCCTGTGGAGCACATGGTGAGCATCTTCGGCCAGGACGATGGAACAATTAGTTACACATTCAGGCATAATTTGCTAATGATGTGCCAGGTAAATTACCTGTGAATGGGTTGGCACCTGTAGCCATGTTGAAACATGACGAACGTTGCTCGCTAATTACTAGGGCTCTAACATGGATTCCCAAACCTCCGGAAAACCAAGTCTCAACCAGATATGCTGCCTTTCCACAAGCGGAGTCACATCAGCCAAGGTGCATCGATTAAGATTAATGACAACTGGTTTGGCGTGAAGGGCGGGAGAGGGTGGCGACTGGGTGGGGCTTCGCATGTGCACACTGGAGTCACGCCTGCGTACCGTGACAAGATAAGGCATCGACCCAGTGAAAAGAGGATGACGCACCTTAAGGTCGGTCTTAGGTACGTTCTCACAGCGAAATGTGCTTTAACGGAGTGACTAGAAATGAAAGGAGATCTGGATTATGCTAGCAGTTCGCTTAAGCTGGTTCAACAGCAGGCGATTGAGAAACGCAACGGTTGAGAACTGCAACTCATTCCCCACAGATTGGCTGACAGTCTGATTTTGGGCAGGAATAACTTTAGTGAGGTTACCCTAAAACATCTAGGCAAATAGTGTCAGAGATTGTAATTTATGGAACAGATTCGAGTTCCGTTTTGCAAATCCAAATAACTGGAAGGAAGCTGCCCAAGGCTGTGCTAACCTCAATGGCTGCTTGTCAATAGATCGCTGCCTGCAGCTGAGGTTTGATGGAGCCTTAAATAAAACCAAACGCTTCCTCTTGCAAGCAGGCAGGATATGCTAAATCCACACCTACATGAACATAGAGAGAGACGATCACCAAATGTACATATGATTTTAAGGTTTAACCTATCAGTGACTTAAGTTCTCTCAGCAGCCAAGGTGCGAACGAAAATGTCCGAAATAACTACGCAATGTTAAACAAATTTTACCAGGTCGCCTCTTAACGTATCTCTGTTAAAAGTTATACATAACACATCGAAATAGATCAAGGGTAAATTTTACACATAAAGGTTTTGGAATATTAATCATCTGTTACTCTTTTTGATATAATCGGTCAACTTTCTGCTTAAGTCGGTTGTAACCAGGCGTTACAGTCCGACACGAAGTAAATCTCTGTTTGATTACCCTCGCTCAAAATATTTCGCAAATCTGACGGTTTTTTAACTTGTATCAGCGCTACTGATTGCTTCAACAAACAACAGTGCACAGGTGCCCAGCCTAACGGTCGTAGTTTTCAATATTCGTCGGGGGTAGTCCGCCATCTGCTGCCGGTTGGAAACGCCGTGTAACAGGTGGTCCTGCGCCAAATCCCCAGGTGAACGTAAAACTACTTGTATCTGAACTTTAATCTCAAATGCAATCCTACTCGCAACCCCCTTCCCCCCAAACATCATCTTAACACTAGCTGGCCCTAACACAAACAATAAATGCAAAGCCATCTCGAACTCCATTGGGATTTAGCCCACATGTATTGCGTACATTTGTGGATGTCAAAGTTGATGTCAATATCGGTTTTTTAGTCTAATTTTCTACGGACCTTGCCGAAAATGGCAAAGGAGATAGATGCAGAGCAGAGATATGCGCAGGCCGAATCTTGTTTTGTGTACAAGAAACACGGACTACGGTAATAATATGGTATAAAGGGTTTTGCAAAAGGAAGCAGTTGAAATACCAACCTTTCGTTTTTTTCTTTAACGAGGTCGGTTGACTTTCTTATGATTGCGTTCTCGGCTAGGCACGACAGTCCAATGCATGATAAGGAGGAGGAGGAGGAGGAGGAGGAGGAGGAGGAGGAGGAGAAAGGGGAAGAGGAGGCGGGGGAGAAGACAAAGCCGAAAATCTTGAGTTAAAAAATTCAATGTAGCGGGCCCTTTGAAACGAGGTTCGAAATTCTAAGTCTTCCGAGCTACGAAATTTTCGTCTCTACCTCAGTGTTAAGAGCACACCGGTCTACAATAATTCACGTGTGGATTGCGTTGTCCCTGATTTACGGAACTGTCTACTCGAAAGACACGATTCTTTGGCGACAAAGGCTGATTCTCGGGACGCGGACTTCAGCCAATCCTCATTCCTGCTGTTTGTGAGCCATGAAACTGGGATTATCCTTCCATCGAAACATCTGGAACAACTACCGCATAGGCTGAGTTACTCTTTTAATCTTATTCGTTGAATGCATCATATTTCGAACGTACTGGATAAAGTGCTAGAACTAAACAGCTGCTTCCCGTATTAGCTCGACGATCCTCTTGAAGACGAAGATATTCATCTTATACGGTAACTCTCAACAACTAGAGCGAGGCCAAAGGCTTTCCTTCTCGCCTCTAAGGCAAAACTCTCACCTGATCGTTTTTTCTTGTTGGATATACTAAAGTAGCTCAAAATGGCGAACTCTGAAGTAGTACAAAATGGCACGCACTACAGAGTCGAACCCGGAACCAGTCTAATGGAACATTGCGACGCAGACCACTGAGCTATCGCCGCACGCCTAGGCGGTCGCTCTAAAAGCTTTACAAATTGGTTACGACCGACACATGCGGAAACGTCTTGCAGCGGTTGTCAAACGTTAGCCTCAAAGTTAAATCAACTAGAGGAAGAAGTTAAAAACATGAAGAATTTTATCCAGCAGACCTTCATGACAGAGGATAAGTTGGCAGCATCTACGCACAGGGTAACGAGGAGTAGAGCGCGAGACACCCAGTATAAGCAGTATCAGACTCCAGTTATCAGTGGTGACGTGAAACCTCCAAAATCAGTAAAGAATGAGAAAAAGGCGACAGGAAAGACTATGGAGAAAGGTAGCAAAAATCCGAAGGCGAAGGTGTCAGACTCGCCAGAAAGAAAACCGAGGGCCGAGGAGGAAAATGATAAAGATGGACCGACGAAAGAGGAAACCAGTCCCCAGGCAGTATGCGCACCTCCTGAGCCTAGTGTGAGGAGAGCGTCGACCAACACAGGACCGAATAAAAATGAACCCAGAGTGGGAGTGAAAGTAAATACTCTCACGAATATTCCTGCAACTAGCGTCGAAGCCCAACTTGGGGAAGCCTCATCATCATCGGTCAGACCAATTATTCAACAAAATTCGTCGAATGGAGGTGCTGTGGACAGATCACAATGCATAGTCGTCCATGAAATTCGTGAATCAACGAACGATAACCCCAGATGTAGGATAAATGATGATATCATGATCTTGCAAGGGTGTCTGGATAGCATAATAAAAGAAGATGAAGCCATTAAGGTTCTGAGACATTTCCGACCAAACAGTAAAGATAGCGCGAGATCTCAAGGGCTGAAACCAAGGCCTTTAAAGATAGTTTTAGAAAGTAAACTCCAGAGGGATCTTCTACTTGAACGAACAGTAGGGGGGATCCCTGGCCATAGCGGTCTTTTTTTTCAACCGGATTACTCATTACAAGAGAGAATGAAATGGAGGGCGCTGAAGGCGGAGCTGGCGACCTTGAAAGAACAAGGAGAGAAAGGACTAGTAATAATGAACGGAGTGATTGTTCGACGACAAAGACCCCTCCTGTGGAGGACGCCTGTCATACTAACGAAGGCCAGACGGCTGAGCAACTAATTCGACGCAACAACCTACATAAAATTAAGTTCTTCTACGGAAATGTACAAAGCCTCTTGAAAAAACTCGATGAACTTAAAATAATTGTGGCCGAACTATGTCCTGATGTTATTGCATTAACTGAAACGTGGCTCACCCCAGATGTCACAGAACCCCAAATACAGTTAGATGGTTATCAAGTGTTAAGACGAGACCGAACCAAAAGGCGAGGTGGCGGAGTTGCCCTATATATCAGCAATGCGGTCGAATATAAACCTGTTGAAGAATGTGTAAATGAGCATGATCTGGAGCTGCTGCAGTGTCATTTGCTGGTTCCCAAAGCCGAAAACGTTACTATCACCGTTGTATATAGACCTCCAAATCAACCTGCCGACGAAGATCAAGCGTTAATCACTCGACTCCGCGAGGACAGTCGAAAGCAAAACATTATTATTGTAGGAGATTTCAATGCTCCGCGGATTAATTGGGACCTTATGACAGTTAAGGGCCACAGACAAGGATTCGACCAAATGCTATTAGACATGACATTTGATGAATTTCTGTTTCAACATGTACGAACTGGGACTCGGATGCGTGAAGGTCAGAGAGCTAGTTGCCTGGATCTTGTGTTTACTAAAAACGAGGAAAGCGTTGATGAAATAAATGTAGGCCCGCCCCTAGGTTCTTGTGATCACATGACATTAATGTGGGAGTCGACACTCCTAGCTGTCCCCGAACGAAGCTCAAAGTCGTTAAGAAATGTCTGGCGGGGTAACTTTGAGGCAATGAAATCAGAGATTGGACACACACTATGGACGGAAGCATTACGAGGAGACGTCAACGAATGCTGGACAACCTTCGAATCAACTATGAGAGACCTGATTGAACGGTACTGTTCCCTCAAGAAAAATCCAACCGGAAACAAACCGAAATGGTTGACAACATCGGTTAAGAAAGAAATCCGAAAAAAACGGAAGCTGTGGAAAATCTTTTTACAAACGGAGAACCCAGAAAAACTTCAAGAATTCAAACAGCAACGAAACTTATGCAAAAGACTCATCTGAGAAGTACGATCGAGAAGAAGAGGCGCAGCAAAAACCTAAAGCGTTCTACGCATATCTCAGGAGCAATACAAAAAACCGGGACCATCTGGCAATTTTAACGGACAAAAATAACCGAATTGTGAGCGATGGCTTTCAAAAAGCTGAGCTTCTTTCCGAGTTTTTCCAAAGTGTCTACACCCCGGAACCACCCCTCCAGTCCTGTTCTCTTCCACTGCCCGCCAACCAACCACTTATAAGCACAGCAGTTTTTACTCCGCAGTTAGTTTTAGCAGAGCTAAATAGGCTGGATCCTGCCAAGTCACCTGGACCAGATGAGATCCCAGGCGTACTCCTGCGTCAACTAGCCGAAGAATTAGCAGAGCCACTTTCTATAATCTTCCAAAAATCGCTGGAAGCTGGCAAACTACCTAACACATGGAAGTTGGCAAACGTCGTACCTATCCACAAGGGAGGATCACGGCTATGTCCCACGAACTACCGGCCGGTTAGTTTGACATGCATTTGCTGCAAACTGATGGAAAGGCTAGTTAAAAAATCTATTACATCACTCGATACTTTCCGCTGTCACATCGCATCAGTTCGACATGGCTTCTGCGAAAAGCGGTCGCGCCTCACAAACCTGCTTTCGTCACTCGAACACTGGTCAAAGGCCATGGATGAAGGACATCCAGTTGATGTCATTTACTTCAACTTCAGCAAGGCGTTCGATTGCGTCCCACATAAGCGCCTCATTCAAAAGTTGTCAGAAGTAGGGATAAGCGGAAATCTTCTGAACTGGATTCAAGATTTCCTAAACGGACGGCAACAAAATGTCACTGCGGGCGGCTACTGCTCAGAATGGGCACCTGTTACGAGTGGAGTCCCACAGGGGTCAGTTTTTGGGCCGCTCCTATTCATTATCTACGTAAATGACCTAGTAGGGGAAGTGAAATCGGAAATAGCGCTCTTTACAGACGATCTAAAACTTTGGAGAGCGATAAAAGATGAAGATGACGTCAGGATGCTACAAGAGGACGTAGAGAATTTGCACGCATGGAGCGAGAAATGGTGCATGAAATTCAACGTCAAAAAATGTGCAGTAATGCACGTAGTATCAGCGAGGCGAAGAACAAATACACCCCCACGACAGTATCTCCTGGACAATCAACCACTGAAAACCGTAGATGTGCAAAAAGATCTCGGTGTATTCATTAAAGACGATCTAAACGTCACCACGCAGTGTTCTATAGTCGCTGCGCGGGCAATGTCCGTTATGAGCGCGATATGCAGAACGTTTATACACTTGAATAAAGTTGTCTTTGGCAAAGTATACGGGACATTTGTACGGCCGCACCTGGAATATGCGGTACAGGCTTGGCGGCCGTGGCTTCGGAAGGATATAGATATCCTTGAAGGTGTACAACGGCGTGCTACAAAGGCTGTTCATGGCCTCAAAAACTTCACGTACGAGCAGCGCCTGACGGCCTTGAACCTCTATCCCCTCCACTACAGGCAGGACAGAGGTAACCTCATAGCAACGTTCCAGTTGATAAAAGGACTTAATCTGGATGTCGACTGGGAAACATTTTTTGAAATGGCACCCAAGTCCAATCTCAGACGACATGATTACCAGCTTAAAAAGGAACTGTGCCACACAAATCAACGCTCCTCCTTTTTCTGACAGAGGGTCATTCGCCAATGGAACTCTTGCCGGAGTATGTTGTTAAATTCCCTACCGTGAACGTGTTCAAGAGACAACTGGATGCTTACCTGCTGAAAGGCAACCCGACCTGCCGAAGCCAGATCTAACGGATTACTGAAATGACTACAAATATACTACTAACAAGATTTTATCAGATCCTATTTTGTGCGCCAAACCTAGCCCATATTGAAATTTTTACAGTCCGAATGCGGTGAACAAAGTTTTTCGCAATTATTTCGCGAATATAATACCCCTTTCGCCTTTATGTTACATTATTAGATTTATGAATTCTCCTTACTAAAACTACAAGCAAAAGCTTTGCAATTTAACTATTTTCCCTTATATCTGTACCCTCTAAATGGAGTTTTCAGGGCTTCTGTCGTTTACTCCAAATATACTGACTGATACTGACTGAAGACATAATTTTGTATGATGGCTTTCACATCTGGTTGCCTATCGGCTTAATCATTACGCTGTCTGCATAGTCGGTCAGCTATGCTTCAAGAATTTTACAAATGTGCGTCTGTTTAGGAACTTGTGCTCACGAGATAGCTCCGATAAGACCGGTTAAGTTTACTCACGATTCATTAAGAATCTTGAAAAAACACCTGATGACTTGTATCGGCGTCAGGATCGTAGGACCTAACACTTTTTACCCCGAAGACCGTCAAATATGCGATTACCTTGTTAAATGGAATCCTAGGACGTCAAATAGTTATCCAAGCGTGCCTTTGTGAATTCGGATAGGACGGTTTGTTTTCGCCTTTTGAACGAGAAGTTTGACCGAAAGACGCTGTGCAAACGCCTACATGACCTTCGATTATTTTGCTAATGATGGTTCTGCAGTAGTCGATTGCGACAGGACCGGCAATTACATGTCTTTCATTTGCACGAGAAAATATTAAAGTGTTCACCAATTTACTCTTAAATTTGATGAGGTAGTCTGGACTGTGTGCCCATAAATAGCGCATACGATGGTGCAGGTAGAAATTTTTATCTGCGGAATGGGTATTCAGTCGTTTTACAGTTGAGTTGGGCCAAATTCTAACAGTCCTTCATAGACCAACAACATTAATGTAATTGTAATACCAGACGCTTTAACCATAACCCGAACACTAACCCTATATAAGAAAACATTAACATTAACTTCATCGGCAACTTCAACTCTACTTCTAACGCGGTTTGTATTTAGTGCAAGAATGCCTACTATACGGAGAGCACTCAGCACAGCAAACCATAATTGCAATTCTACAGGGCCTTCACTGTTGTTCCAAATGCCATTTTATCGACCAATATTGCTAAATCTAGTGAAGATGGACAACATAAAATTAGGTCTTGTATAAATACGCTGAGAGGAATGTGTCAAAAGACTATTGCAATAGGTCGGCGAACAGTACGTGAAGCATTCGAGGAAACATGAAAACAAAAATGATGCAATGATCCTGAGACGTATGACACGCTACGCATTTAGATAACTCGCCCAATTAGTTCAACGAAATGTTTTTTTCTTGCGCAGAAAAAGCTTCCCGAAAGTTATCAAATGAACTTTACATAAGTTTGTGCAAATGTGTCCATAATGATATATTCGAGCATTTCCCTATGTTGCTACCTGTCTTCGACATAGGCTGCCCATCTTTGCGTGTTTTTCTTGGAGAAGCGTGTGGTGGATTTCCGGCTGTTTTGCTTAACGGGGTTTGCCCGCATTGTATCGATTTTTAGAGGTCAGTGTGCGATTTGGTGCCTTGAAGTGCAGCGGTGACGTACAGAGACACCCCTTCGTTCAAATGCTGCAAAATATTTTGCCATTTGGAAAATCATATGTGTTGTCAAATAAATGACTACCAACGAATGGTCACTTTCAGGTTTGAACATATGAAACCCTATAGTTTGTGCGACATACTCTGTGTATTTATGCACTAGACACAGAATATTATAATAATGATAATAACAATAAGAATTTTTTATTAAAGACCCGTCGGGGTCCCATCAAAGCACCTACACCAATCAATTCCATTTCCATTCCTTAATCAATGAACCGCTGGAAAAATGTGACCTTATAAAGGCACTTGTTCCTCTGACGTCTCTACTGATGAGATCAAGTAAAATCCAGTTCGCCTCATTGAACCGCATCTCATCCAATTCAATCGCATATGGAAAACCACGAATCCTCGTGAAGCCGTTTTGTAATTTATGTTCAGAATGGAGGCTGTTGGCAAACCGCCACGCCCGAAATTACAATAACGTCTAAAGGACATTTAAATGGCGACCTCATCAAATAATTATTTTCAGGACTTAATCTATTTATACTGTAATATTTATTCAGTATTATATATTAACAGGCTTCCCGTACATCAACGACTGGAGTTTGAACAATTAAGACCGTTTTTATTTTTTTTGGGATTTTTGCTCTTCTAAAAAACTTTGGTAATATTGCCTTATGTCTTTGATTCCCTTAAAGTTGTTATTTATTAAGACAGATATTGGGTCCACGCACTGGTATGGGTTTGCGAGTGACTATCGATCATTCGCGAATGTCGACACTTTTCGTGAGTTAGCCCAACTTAAATGATCGTTTTGAGACCTCACCGCCAGCTCTGTTCAATTGAGCGTATGGAAATTGGTGGCAGCATAAGCACAAGCAAAAGGACGATTACCCTGAAGACAACAGGGCGGAGAGGAGCGGATTTGATTGATTAACAATCTAGAAAAGCAGATCTGAGGCAAAGGAGGGGGAAGAGGAGGGTAGGAGAAGGATGAGGAGTAGGAAGGAGGAGGAAAGTGGAAACTCCTACGTTAAGTATGTAGTGTTAGAGGACATATTTTCACAAGACAGTTGCAATGCCTGGCCGCCTGTTGCGTTGCTTATTACATTGTCCGTGTACTTCAACGAGGTATATTTTAAGAAGTTCGAAAATACGCCTCTGTCTAGGTACGAGTGCTGACCAAATAGCTTCGATAATGCCAGTTACTTTGGGCATAATTCGAAAAGAAACTCTGACAACAATTTGATGCCTAGTGTCGACGTCAGGGTTATAGGAACGAACAAGTGTGCGGCATGACAAACGCCACTTTGGGCACTACGCGAATAGCTGCCAGATGGATGGCATATGATTAAAAAATTAAATTAAGCGCATATATGTGAGACCAAACAAGGCAGCCTGTTCTTGCCTTTTGAACGAGAAAGTTGATCGATTGACGCTGTGTGAACGCGAGAGGAGACACAATCTTCCACTATTTGGTCTCCGATGTTTATAGGGTTGGTGCTGACGACTGGAATGGCTATAAAATGGCTTCCATTTGCACGAGAAAGTATTAAAAAAACTCACAAATACTGCTAAGGACGGCGCAGCTAGGAATCCTAATCTGAGGACAACAACAAGGAATCGCACTTGCATCTTCTTTTAAACAGTGCAAAGATGATTACGAACTTGTGGACTAAAAACATTGCCCAATTATACCACTGCACATGAAAGAGAGCTATGGTATGTTTCCGACTTTACGTAATCACTTAGGGTTATCTGCCCTCACGTTTTCATCTGCAGTATCGAATTTGGCAAATAGACGTACTAGCCTGATACATGTTTGACGCAAGTCCGCATGCGACATTTCCGTTCTTCCGAATGTTCAACCAATCTGTTACTGAAGATCACTTTGCGTCCATTCATCCTTGCTATACACGTGCGAAGTTCTAGGGGATGATCGCACAAAGTGGGCATGTTGGTCTAAGTAAAAATTCCAAGAGACAAGGCAGTATTTCGACCATTAATAATGCGGAGGGTTAGTGTGAGATCTCTCCGTAGTTGCCTATAGGAAAGGGGAAACCGGTCGAGAACGGACGGTCTGTTTTCATAGGGCAGTGCTCCTAGATCTCGTGTCATTATTGTCTCCCGTCTCCTGACCTTCTCCAAAACGGTACAGTCCTTAACATTCCAAGGTCTGCATGCTTCCTTGGGATTTTCTAGATGCGGACACACTAAGGTGCCAAATATTTTGAAAAGCTGCATTTTTCGAATCCTGATAAAGCTCACATAATGAGCTGTACTGTGGACATAGCCTACTTTACCGCATTTGATCAGTTCAGTGTAGTCCGCACGCTGAAGTCCTTTTTACTGCCAGCTGGTTTTAATGGTGTGACGTTTAGAAAGTAGGTCCTGGAGCTGTAGCCTCTGGAGCTGCTGAGTTGAAGAAAGTTACACTTAATTACACTGAAGAACATAAGCCAGCCCTTCGACACATCCTCAAGCCTGTTCAAGTTTCTTAGCAGGTAGTATCTGTTTGCAGCATTGTAGACAATATTCCGCAATTTGAGGTCACCAGCGAGCAGTCTGACATCACAGCATGGTTCCCTGAGACATCGTTTATGGAATCATAGAATAACGTGGGGCACAAAAGTGAGCTCCTTGGAACGAAACTCACCACAGCTACCTCGGGACACTGCCGAAAACTGACTTGCATTTTTCGGGATGGGCCGGTCAAAAAGTTTTGGCTGCATACATGGGGGCTTTCACGAAATCCTACACGGCGGAGTTCGTGCAGGAGATGTCTGTAAGGAACGCTCTCAAAGATCATTTGAAGTCGACGTAGATACTGCCTACGTCGCATGATTTGATCCTATATTCACGAGAAAGTAGCAGATTCATAAAGCAGGATCTACTGCTGCGAAAGCCAATGTTGGTATCAAAGAGGTGACTATGGTCGATGAACTGTATCAGAGCTTTCTGTATAACTTTTCCCATGATTCTGCTACAAAGGGATGTAAGGCTCAATGGCCTATAGTTGTTCAAAGGCGCTTGACTTTTACTCTTAAACGGCAGTGTGATGGTTGCCGACTTCAAATCGGAGGACAAGAACCCATTAGCAAATGATGCCTAAAAGAGCAAGGCCGGCGGTTTGGTTATTTTAGAAGCTAGTCTGCACAATAGCTTAGTTTGGATTTCATCAGAGCCTGAGAAGGCGGGGTCTTCCAAGTTTAGCAAACCTTTCAAAACACTTGCCACGGTGCACAGAACGGTTTCAACAGTAAACATCTCTTTTTCATAAGGGGATGGGAGGACTGTTAGAATTTCGGAAATGCAAGTTTTATTCCTTCCACGAGGGAAAATCATCCATCCGTCTATTCGACTAAGACGACACTAAGCATAACTCCCGGCTGCGTAAAACTCGGGCTGACAGTAAACGCGGAAAAAACTATGGTCACGTAATAGCGAATAAAATGACCCTCGTATCACGCTCAACGTCAACCAACTTAAAACCGTGCACAGTTTCGCCTATCTAAGCAGCAGATACTCACGCAATATCTATATCGGTGACCTACCGAAGACCCCAAGCCAAACAAACTTTTAGTTGGCATTCATTGTGGAATCTTCATGGCCTTCACTTAACAAATAAACTCAAGATGTACTACGCTGTCCTCCTAACGACACTGCTGTATGAATCGGGGACTTAAAGTGTCTACGAGAAGCAGGCCTATAAATCCAATCACTTCCACCTAGGCATTTTCGATGACCAAGTAAATACAATTATATTTCACAGAAAACAGGCACACATATGCTCATTTGGTAGCGAATCACACCGTCTTCACATGTTATGCCTGAATTTCAGAATTACGGCTAAAATTACGTGACATCGATTTTTAGTTGTAGATAGCACATCTTCGAGACCCCTAAAATACATTTGATATTACGCAGGGCTTGTAACCCTCCTAAGTAATCGCCAAATATTGCACAATTTTGCATTTCTCTCACATGACAGATGATAGTTTATTGGTGAGGTGTAATACATGTTTAAGACGATTATTAGTCTGTCAGAGCACCTATGAGCGTCGGTTAACTTTTTAGGATAAACAGAACAATTCATAGTTATTGAAAAAGAAGAGTAATACAAATTCGACGCTCATAAATTTTGCTTATAATAACGTCCTTTACTACTCTCCAATTGAGTTGAAACTTAGAGTTTTAATGACTGCGTCGATTTTCTTCGTATTCTCCGTATATACTCATGCATTTGAAAAGTCTACATTTAAATATTCGAAGGGGTGATTAATCCATCCGAGACGAATGAGTGAATTTGACAATAAATCCAATACAGTAGATATTCTAGCTCTTTAAACGTTAACAAAAGTTCTCACAAATATTTTCGAAGTAAAATAGTACATTCGTGAGATTGTAATATAATTTACCATGCAGCAGAACCTAAAACTAGTCTAGGCACAATAGGATGCCGGATTCTGAACGCACTTTATTTCGGCCGACTACATAGACTTCACTT
Source organism: Spirometra erinaceieuropaei (assembly GCA_902702965.1). NCBI lineage: Eukaryota > Metazoa > Platyhelminthes > Cestoda > Diphyllobothriidea > Diphyllobothriidae > Spirometra > Spirometra erinaceieuropaei. Next base: position 38,891 of record CACRXP010000356.1, on the reverse strand, counting down.
TTTTCAAAACGACTACGTTAGTAGAATGAACTGCTTCAGTGGATTTTCAATACCATCATTAAATTAAATAAAAATAAACTTAGCTAAATCGCATGGATAACGTATGCAAACATATGTTTTTTGCACTGATGTGACTAAAATATTTTTAGATTATGCTGCATGGTAATAAATATTACAAATATCCTTAAGTACAGTAGGCGAGCTAACTCATTAAATGTTCGCCGGAATTTTGAATTGCGTTTTCTACTAGAAAAGATTACTTTGGTAGGGTTGTAATACTAATCAAAATGCAGCATGATCCCATGGTAATTTATTTACATCGGGATACAAGCTTTTACAAGAGTTTCCTACCGGCCGCCTGCAAAAACCACACTCTCAGAAAACGGCTAGTTAAATAGTATAACCTCTTCTCATTGATTTTAGATGTCCTATGGCGGCAGCTCGTGAAATCATGCTCCAGTTCCTAAAAAGCGACTTACAGGCTTTCGTCTAGTGATGCCGCACATGGCACTTTTCCATCTCTTGGCAATAAATGCTCAGTCATGATGGTCGACGAGGACCACCAACCTCAACTATGTATTGAGAGTCACGATCTAAATGTGCCTGGGGTTAGTATCAGTATCAGTATATTTCAGGGAAAGTAATTGTGTACCTTTGAAATCCCTATTGGATATATATGGAGGAAATGGAAAGGAACTAACGTGAAAGAAATGCAAAGGGGAATAGCAAAATCTGTACAGATGAACACAGAATCTCATGCGTTAACAGAATTGAGAGGCACCTTAACTTGCTTTGTTGGTCAAATAGAGGGGACACTTGAAGCACACTTAAGATACGGTAAGAAGTTAAGTTGTTTAGTCTACAGTCCTCGCGGTGAATGAGAGCAGCCGTGTTCAACGTGGTCCAAATTAGTAAATTACATAAACGTACTTAAATAATGGTAGTAGCATCGTAATAACACTAATTTGTCAATGTTGGCTCTCAAGGTGGCGGTAGGCCGCCGTTATTGTGGTTTACGCTCCAATGGGGATCTAGCCTCCGTTTAAAAGTATCTACGGATCCCGACATAACAACATCTTTAGGCAAGGCACTCCAAGCTGCAACCACTCTGTTGGAGAAGAACTTTCGTGTGTCTAGCCGGGCACTAGTCACACGCAATTTGATTGGATGGCCTCTCTGGTTAGTCGTAGTCGCCGACTCGAAGAAGTCTCCTGATGCGAGGCAGCAGCCCTGATTGCGTACGATTCGGAAAGCTTGTATCAGGTTCCCATGTAGCTGTCTGTAACTCAAAGGAAAGAGGGCAAGATTAACTAATCCTGTTTCGTAGGGTAGTGACCAGAGAGAGAGAGAGAGAGAGAGAGAGAGAGAGAGAGAGGAATGCGCTTTATTTTGAAATCATCTGTTCAAAATTTTCAGCGAAAAGTTGGCTCCATTCACTATGGGCAGTAAATAAGTTAATAGATTATTCAAGAGTCAAAGTTTAACACAAAGAAACGATTATTATGAGGATAGTTCAAGTCTTAACTTCTGTATTTCTGTCTCTTCGCACGTAAGATAGCGCGCTAGGAATGGCAATACAGAAGCTCGATAAGCCGGTGTACGACAGGATACAAGACGGAAGTTGCGGCGCATCGGGCGGGAAGACTTGGCAGACATATAATCGGAATGTAGGGGATGGGCAACGTCATCTAGAATTCGACTAGCAAATTGCTTGACCGCATTGAAGTGTCGTTGTAAGATAGTGTCAACTAAAAAAAATATAAGAAACGCCAGCAGCAGAGGAGAGCATGCGAAGGATTCGTTTCAAAATTAAAAGATCTTTTTTAACAAAGCAGGAAAAATGACAAGAGAACAGTATAGGATAAGAGGAAGAATGCAGGCATCAATGAATCGCCAGACTAAGGGTTGAGGTGTGTGATAGGAAAGCAAACGACGAATGTAGTAAAGAAGTTTACGAACTTTAATAAATTGGTACTCAATATCGAGGGAAAAGGAAAGATTTGAGGACAAAGTAACGCCGAGATACCTGAAAGAGAATACTTGGTTAGGAAGAATGTCAGAGGAATCAGGGTTAGGAGTGGGCCGCAGTCAAAAAATACACTGAACGGATTTTTGGTTGTTAATTAGGAGACCATTTTCCTCCGACCACGCTAGGACATGGTTTAGGCCATCCTTTAGAGACCGGAGGTGTGCCTGACTTTTGAGAAGGTGTCCAACAACCACATTGTCAGCATACTTGACCAGAAAACAGTCATTAGGGGACCTTAGATCGTCAGTGAGGAGGGAGAAAAGGTGAGGGGATAGAATGGAACCTTGAAGAGCACCGCAGTCATTGGGAGGGACCATAGATTTCCGCTTGCCGGATTGGACAAACTGAGTATGGAAGGTAAAATAACCGCTCAGCCAAGAGACGACTCAGCCTGGAGAGCCGCATGCGGAGGGTTTGGAAAGGAGAAGAGGGCGCAGGACGGTATTCAAGGCGGAGGAGTAATTTAAGAAAAGCGCACGCATACTCGCGGCAACCCTTGTCTAATGCTTTTAGAGCAGAGTAAACCACAAGAGCGACAGCATCTAAAGTACTCCGTTTAGCTTTGTAGGCAAATTTTAAGGGGTCGGAAAAACTAGACGAAAAGGCTTTATAATATCTAGGGCAACTCTTTCAGCAAGCTTTAGTATTGCAGAGGAGCAGGCAATTGTGCGAAAAGATTTAGGACCAAAGTTAGCAGGCTTTTTAGGGATGGGAGTGATTCTCACTGTACGCCAGGCGTCGGGAATCTTGGACACCATGAAAGACATATTGATCAGGTGCGTTAAAACAGGGGCTATTTGGGAACTGCAAGATTTAAGAAGAAAAGGCGAGACACCATCCGGTCCGGCAGCTGTTGATCCACGGACCTTTCTAAGGTGTTTCTCTACTGTTGCCAAAGACACGGGTTGGAATGTACTCGACGATAGGGAAATGTCTTCTAAGGGAAGATGGGAGTCATTGTGACTAAATATAAAATGTTTATTTAGGGAGTCTAAATCTGCATCCACATGCACCAGCGTGTTGCGATGGCCAGTAAGACGCTTAAGATTTTCGCAAATCTCAGCTGAGGAAGGGGGAAAGGAGGGGAGTAAGAAGAGGAAAAAAGTTGGCTGACAAACAGGCTATTTAGCCTGTCAATCTCTGTTTTTTAAGACGGTAACGTCCTTAAGGTTATCACGTAAGCCTAGCTTGTAAAGGAGTTCTTTTTTACGTCTAAGCGATTTAAGATAGGGGGAAGAAATTCTATCCGGTCGTACCATAAGAGTATCAAAATGGCAAAAAATATCGAAAATTTCATTTAAAACACTGTCAGGTTGGAAGAACAGGATTCAACATTAGAATGTTCAAGGAAAGTGGGGATAGTAAGAGAAATGTAAGTCTAAAGCAGGAGAATGCTTTGCGCGGACATGCTGCGAACCTTAACCTTTCTCTCAGGCTTGGCAAGCAGTGCACGTTTTGAAGTGGAATAGATTTTTGGAAGACTAAATAAAGTGAAATGGTCAGAACCTGACAATGGGGCCCTGTTTTTTACGCAAAAAAGCTTGCTGTGGTTAGTCAGAATATGATCATGAGGGGCATCTGCGCGAGTATTAAAGAAGACAAGATCATCGAAGCCTAAAAGTGTAAGGGGACGTAAATTTACGCGATTAAAATAACCACATAAGAGAGTAAGATATTCGCAGGATAATATAGCAAGTTTTGTGAGAGGAAGTCGAAAAAACGGGTTAATGCGCCTTCACAGGAACAGGAGGGAATGTAAATACTAACAAATATGATGCCTTTAAAATTACTTAACATACGGGGCTTACATAAAACAGCGAGCACATCTATCAAATCATCAGAGTAAGAAAAAAGGGACTTACAGTCTCTACACCAATTTTGATTAACGAAAATGGCAACGCCTGCACCGCTGCCACAAGATAAAGATTTACCATCTGTTCGAAAGCAGTAGAAGGATGGAGGAGTAATAAGTTGCGAATCAATGTCACTATTTAGCTACGTTTCTTGAAGGCAAACAACTTCAGTTTTGCTGCGTTCTTTTTTCGACAAAAGTAGCTCCAAATCATGGGCTTTGTTGAAAATAGAACGACAGTTTGTCGACAAGAAGGCAGGAATTGACAATTTGTGATTTGGCTGACGTTTGTAGGCCTTTGTACACTTTTGCTTTGTTCCACTACATTGCTTGTACACCTGACCTGCCTGTACATTTGTTTGACTAAACTGAGAATACACTTTTGTGAACAACGCTACGGCGGTCAACATGTGTTCTGGTCTCGAGTGTGTTTAACGTCGTTATTTCTTGGCGTGCGCTTGTCACCTCTCAATTCTCTTAGCAACTCGTTCGTGCTGCCGGAGACTTCCTCCTCGAAGTTAACTTCAACGGACCATCGCGGAACCTAGAGCCTCCCTTCAACCATTCCTTCATCGGGACACTATCTCCCTACTTGGTAGGATTCTATCTTACGTGAGTCTGGAACATTCCTTATCTGGTTCTTTCAATCTGTACATTCCTTTTTGTTCGTAAACACAATTCCCCCATTCGGAGTTAGTTTTCTTTGCAGATATTATTGTTTGTAGTTTCTAAGTCCACATTTACACTACAAAACTGGTGACCCCGACGACCTGAGAGACACTGTGCGTCTCCTTTGCACTCAGGTGAGCAACATGTGCTCTGCGCTTAACAGTCTTCAAGCGGCTAGGAGACAGCCATGCTCACATCGACGGTCTAAATCCCGTGAGCGGCGTTCACAACCCTTATGTTGGTATCACCGCACTTATGGCCCGAAAGCCCGAAAGTGCATCCCTCCTTGTTCGTTCGCTTGTCCTCAACAGTTAAACGACCACGCCAGCCAGTATTGGCGACGACTGCTGCTGGCCCGTCGCGACCCAGTCGCCTTTTCTATATCAATGACAAGTCGAGCGGCCTTCGTTTCCTGGTCGATACCGGTGCCGAGGTCAGTGTCATCCGGCCTCTAAGGCGTCACCGCCTCAAGCCATCGCAATTCTCATTGCAGGCTGCAAATAGCACCACAATCAGCACCTACGGCCAACGATCCCTCACTTTAGATCTTGGTCTACGGCGACGTTTTCAATGGGTCTTTATTGAGGCTGACGTCAAATCGCCCATTATCGGGGCCGACTTTTTGTCATATTTCGGCTTAACAGTCGATGTCAGACACCGTCGCCTCTCAGACACCAGCACCCAACTCTTTACTATAGGTACCAGTAGCTCTGAACGGTCGGTTGGCATTCATGTCACCATCCCCAGCACCCCTTTCGCTGACATTTTGAAGGACTACCCGTCCATCACTAAACCATGCCATTTTACCGAAACCGTTCAACACGGAGTGAAACACCACATTGTCACGGCAGGGCAACCAGTGCACGCTCGTCCGCGTAGACTCCACCCTGACAAACTCCGAATAGCAAAGAACGAATTCGACCATATGATGAATCTGGGCATTATACGCCCTTCATCTAGCCCATGGGCCTCACCACTGCACATGGTGCCAAAGAAGTCCCCTGACGATTGGAGACCGTGCGGTGATTATCGAGCCCTAAACAGGTCCACACTCCCTGACCGGTACCCCATTCCCCACATTCATGACTTTTCCCACATGTTAGCCGGCAAAACTATTTTTTCCAAGATAAACCTCGTCAGGGCTTACCACCAAATCCCGGTCGCGGAGGAAGATATCCCAAAGACCGCTATCACGACACCCTTTGGGCTGTTCGAATTTATTCGCATGCCCTTTGGTTTGCGCAACGCTGCCCAGTCGTTTCAGCGCTTCATCGATGAGATCTTGCGGGGCCTTCCATTCGCTTACGCCTACATCGACGACATACTCGTTGCAAGCTCTTCGGCAGAGGAACATGCCTCGCATTTACGCCTCATATTCGATCGTTTCCAGCAACACGGTTTGCAATTAAACGTCGACAAATGCCTTTTTGGCGTTAATTCTCTCGATTTCCTTGGCCACCACGTCGATCAGCACGGAATCACTCCACTTACAGAGAAGGTGCAATGCATCTTGTCTTTCCCTGTTCCCAACACACTCACTCAGCTGCGACGTTTCATAGGCCTTTTCAACTATTACCGACGTTTTATTCCCCACTGTGCGGCAATCCTGGCTCCCTTGACTGACCTTTTGAAGTCGAAGGCAAAACCTATTGAACTTTCACCGGCAGCCCACACAGCTTTTGAGGAAGCGAAAAAGGCTCTTGCCGATGCCACCATGCTGCACCACCTAAGCTCTGACGCTCATACACAGCTCATTTTGACCACTGACGCTTCCAGCAGTGCTGTCGGCGCAGTCTTGCATCAACAGGTGAATAACCAGTTGCAGCCTTTAGCTTTCTTTTCACAGAAGCTACAACCGGCGCAGACTCGCTACAGTACTTTCTCTCGCGAGCTCCTAGCCGTCTACTTGGCCATCCGTCACTTTCGACACCTTTTAGAGGGCAGAGACTTTTCGGTCCACACCGACCACAAGCCTCTCACTTACGCCCTGAAGGCCAAGCCAGATCGGTACTCGCCCAGGGAAGTTCGTCACCTGGACTATATTTCGCAGTTTACTGCCGACATCCGCTACGTCCGAGGCAGCGACAATGTCGTTGCTGATGCATTATCCCGTCCGGACATCAACACCCTCACATCCGATTTCGACCTGGCGAGGCTTGCAGACCTCCAAACAGCAGACGAGTCCATCGCGGACTTACGTACGTCTACTACTCTGCAGCTTCGAGATGCACCACTTCCTGCGTCACCAGGTACGATTTTGTGCGATTGGTCCACAGGCACCCCTCGTCCTGTTGTTCCACTATCCTATCGTAAGGTCGTCTTTGACCACTTCCACTCCCTCTCCCACCCTGGCATTCGCGCTGGACGTAAGTTAATCGCGGCTCGTTTTGTTTGGCCGAAGATGAATTCCGACATTGCTCTTTGGACTAAACAGTGCCTCGCATGCCAGAAGAACAAGGTTCATCGACACACTTTCTCCCCTCCAAGTACCTTTGCGGTCCCGGATGTTCGATTTAATCATGTTCACTTGGATTTAATCGGACCGTTACCCCCTTCACGTGGGTACACACATATCCTGACGGCCGTTGACCGTTTCACACGATGGCCGATTGCCGTTCATATCTCGGATACCTCGGCAGAAAATATCGCCATGGTTTTTCTGACCCATTGGATCTCAACTTTTGGTGTTCCAGCCACCCTTACCACCGACCGCGGAAGTCAATTCCAATCTAGCCTCTTCCGTGAGTTCACTAGACTGCTCGGGTGCGCGCACATCACAACCACGGCATATCATCCTGCCTCCAACGGTCTCGATGAGCGTCTACACCGCCAACTGAAGTCCGCACTGATGTCCCAAACAGAGTCAGCTACTTGGAGTGTCAATCTCCCTCTTGTGCTTTTGGGCATCCGATCTTCTGTCAAGGAGGACATCCAATGCACCGCCGCCGAACTTGTGTACGGTACACCCCTCCGTCTGCCTGGCGAATTGGTGCAGCCTTCCACAACACACACTAACATCACGAGCACCTTCGTACAGCAGTTGAAACAACGCATGGCTCAACTGCGTCCAACCCCCACTCGTCTGACCTCGAAACACGTGTTTGTACACGAGGACCTTAAATGCGCCCCTTTTGTTTTCGTCCGGCTTGACGCAGTGCGCAAGCCCCTTTGTTCTCCCTACGATGGCCCATATAAGGTCGTTCAGCGGAATGACAAGTTTTACGTCCTTCAAAAGGCTGATAAGACCGACACGGTCTCCATTGACCGCCTTAAGCCAGCCTATCTGGAGTGCCTCCCGTCGACCAGTGCGCCATCCATTCCCCCTACTACGTCCTCACCCGATGCCCCCACTCCGATCACCTGCCCTCCATCACCACACTTGACCATTCTACCCACCCAACCGGATCCTCCTCCTACACCACCGCCTAGTACGTCTCGCTCCGGTAGACATATCCGTTTTCCCGCCAGACTTAAAGACTTTGTAGTGTAATTTTTTTTCCCGTTTTATTTTATCGAGCGTTTTGTTTCTTCGGCAAACGCTCTGGTGGGGGAGTTGTGTAGGCCTTTGTACACTTTTGATTTGTTCCACTACATTGCTTGTACACCTGTCCTGCCTGTACATTTGTTTGACTAAACTGAGAATACACTTTTTTGAACAACGCTACGGCGGTCAACATGTGTTCTGGTCTCGAGTGTGTTTAACGTCGTTATTTCTTGGCGTGAGCTTGTCACCTCTCAATTCTCTTAGCAACTCGTTCGTGCTGCCGGAGACTTCCTCCTCGAAGTTAACTTCAACGGACCATCGCGGAACCTAGAGCCTCCCTTCAACCATTCCTTCATCGGGACACTATCTCCCTACTTGGTAGGATTCTACCTTACGTGAGTCTGGAACATTCCTTATCTGGTTCTTTCAATCTGTACATTCCTTTTTGTTCGTAAACACAATTCCCCCATTCGGAGTTAGTTTTCTTTGCAGATATTATTGTTTGTAGTTTCTAAGTCCACATTTACACTACACGTTTGAATGCGAATTGCCAGCCACAACGGTGTTTTCTCCGATGCATAGGACGTTGTTGACGAATATTTGATAAATTAACACAGAACGATCGCAAATACGAAATATTGGTTGTAAAGTACAACAGTTTTCATCATGGTCGTTCGGAAGTGAAATTGAAAATTTAATTCCGTTCAAAAGGGTGCTAGCGTACTGTAGAGACGACCTCATAGTCATAGCTCAGACAAACAAATGATGCAAAACAGTTCAATATATCGAAGAGAAAAGGCACAATAATGTACAATTAGTAAAAATCCACACGTGAATCGAGAGCTACAAAAATGGCTGCTCAAATTCGAAAGCCCGCAGATATAAGTTTCGTTGCTCGCCGTTAAACTTTTTTTAAGTATCCCGAAGTCTTTAGCGGTCCAGGGACTCTATGCTTGGATAGCAACTCCAGATGCGGGTACACGAAGGTTTGAAAGACCTTGGCGAGGCAGTCTTCATCAAATGAGGAGAACGCCCGTTTGACGAGGTATAGAATGGACATCGCCGACTTGGCTAACTTTAGCCATTGCAGCGAAGGCTTAAGCGAGGTTGTGATTCATTTAACCAAGTCCTTCTGGGCGTCGACTTCTTCTGAGCGTTTCAAACTCTAGAAGTCTTAATCTTCCGGAGCACTTTAACCTGATAGCCTCCAATGCACGGAATACGACCGGCTTTATCCCCGAAACATTAAAACTAACGATATTTGAATGCGCCTTTATAACCTGTACGTCCGACCTAGCCTATATTATTCGTTTTTACTAGGCCTCATGCGTGCTGCTGAGCTGAAAAAAATCGAATCCGTTCAAAATGTTTTTACCAGGATTTTTAACTTCAGAGCACCGGCATTTGTCGTACAATGAACATTGTGGACTTACAGGCCTCGATCGATTGTGGGTTCGTAGATTACAAAGGGGACTATTTTCACTATTTAAGCTTTTATATAATTTACCCTTAACCAACTCATTACTTTAAGACAGATTGTCAATCCCCGACCTAACACTTGGTGTGAAGTGTTTTATTTCTTTCTCTGGCACGAACCGTTAAATATCGTCTGTTCTTTTCTGTGAACGCAATTGCTACAAGGTGTAAATCACCCAGGAACGTGAAAAATCTGCAAAGTTATCCTTTGTTTAAGAGAATTATGAATGGCTTTTTGCATTCAGAAAAACTCCCACAAATTGTGGGTGCTGAATCTATCGATCGAATGTACCGTAGCGATGGCGTTCGTGGTCCCTGATCCCTATGGCCGGTCTCACCAAGGACGATGCCGTTAGCCAACAGCAGCAGCAGTTCTTGAGTGCTTTTGTTTGGCCCAGTCCCAACTTCATTAAAAGAAATGGTGACTTCTAATATCCGATGCAATTATACTCTCCCCATTCTTTAGTTCTCGCCATTTTATGGGAAGCAGTCTTTGTTCTCCTGAACCCTATAAAGTATAAAAAATCCCCATCTCCTTTATTTAATTATTTCTAAAAAACATCCATACTATTATTATTAATATTATTATTATTATTGGAAACACGTGTCTGGGATTTAGCCAAAATCCTGGGCATCATCAGCATAATCATCTTATGTACTTCTACTATTAGTCGCATTGTGACTGCCGGCGAGGGTTCTAGCATGAGACCCAAAGCACAACGGAACGAGGAGCACGTTCCCAAAGATGATCTATCATGATTCATATTCTCCATCACAACCTACAGGACAAGGAGCCCGTGGCTCACTTGTAGAGCGTTTCACTGAGATTCTAATTCGCAGTATTACCTGCTTGCGTAAACCTGATACATAAGGTGTGCAAACTCATGAAACGCTGGGATCTTTGATCACGGAATTTGACGCTTTACCGTTGAACCACGGGCCCGTTGTCCTGTCGGTCGTGATCAAAAATATCAGTTCTTGTACATCAATGCGGGAACGACCGTAGCTGGTCATCGCTGAAATCGGAAAAACGAAGTGGATAGCGCCTGTAAGTATGATCTTAACCGACCAGGGGAAGGCCTATTCGCGTTTGGCCGGAGAAAGTTATCGACATTTGACGACAAACCATTCCGTCAATCCGGACACTAAGAACACGAATGCGATCGAAGACTACTGGAGTAGGCTGAAGAGAAAACTGTGTCACGCTGACTGTGAAGGCCATCGATGAGTCAGTGAGACCTAAAAGTAGGACAGTTTGGAATAATATAGGGGGCAGGGGTAACAGCAACAGTCCAAATGCATAAGGGGGCGCTGTCAGACACGACAGTCAGACTACCATGAATGAAACACCTGGATGGTACTGCATGAAACCGCGACAAAATCTTATTTCTAAGCCGTATCTACTAAGGGTAGAGGCTTAAGGTTGGGGCTAGGCTGGGACGTGTCTACTGTAGGTACTGCAAACTTCAATTTTTATATAGTACATATTGTTTTTTTGTCATCATTTTCCCTTAGAACTTAGGTTTTTTTAACTTAGAGCAAACTCACAATTCGCGCTCTTTTGGCTAACCAGACAGCCGAAACAAATGAAGTCAAAGTGCAGTTAAAATTGACGAGTTTGTTTTAGGATGTTTCCTGAGCCAAAGGGGACTGACAGTGTCCAAGAGACGCTTCAATAAACCCATTCTATCTATCTACTGTAGGTACTGCTACGAAATAAGATCCGATCAAAGCCGCAAGTCAAGTGAAACACGAGCTGGCTGAAAATGCAAAGTACACCGGTAACGCAGTCATACAGGCAGCCCGGCCACTGACGGGAATGGGGGAGGGGAACTTATCGGGAGGCGAAGTAACGGCATAACGCTGCGAGTGATCAAAATAGCGATATGCGGACGGGTTTCGGAGCGCTGAATAGTGGATAATCGGACATTTTTACTCTAGCCGCAACGGCTAGCGGGCGTTCACACAAAAACGCCTAGTGGATCTGTTGAGTACAGTGCCAGCGGAGCGGACGTAGAGCGCAACGGCAGTAAGCACTGGCTCTAAACGAAGTCGACTAAAGGGATGGTGCAGCAGCAGACGAGGCTCAAACACAACGGTGAAAAAGAAGGAAGAGGGTTGGCTAATGGAGAGGAAATTCGTGGGTAGGATGACAACGCACAGCGGATATGAACGTCACCGTTAAGGACAGCAAGTCTCACCGCCTTATCCTCATCATACTAGTTCTGATTTCTAATCAAAACCACGCATTAGCTCAGACTTCGTTCCTCGTCAGCAAATGTCAAAAATCAAAAGGCAACCGCGGTGAGCAGCGTAAATACTGCTTGTAAAATAATCTAGTATCAATATCAGTATCAGTTTATTAAGGGAAATATAGGCAAGTGCCTTTGAATTCCCTCTTGGTTACAAGTCGTCGGAGAAAAACATTGATAAATGGGAAGGTGAAAACAGGATTTTTTACATACTCGCGGACAGCTGGCAGCTAGCCGAAAAAGAGTAATCATTAATGGTTACTTACTAATTACAAGTAGTATAAACACATATAAGATGGTACCGTGTTATGTGAGTGGATGTGGGGGTGGTAATTGGGAAGCTTGATGCAGGTCAAGTCTACACTTGAAGGAGTTCACACAGGAGGAGGTTACAACATCGGTAGGTAGGGCATTCCAGGCTGCAACCACTCTGTTACTGAAAAAGGACTTTCGGCCATTGGTTCTTGATTTCCCTGCGCGTAGTTTTAGGGGATGACCGCGCAAATTGGGCTTGTTAGCTTGGGTGAAATAATCAGTGGGATCTAAACAACAGTCTAGGCCGTTGATGATGCGAAATGTTAGTATAAGGTCACCACGTAATTGCCTGTAGGAAAGGGGAAACAGGTTGAGGATTGACAGTCTGGTTTCATAAGGCAGTGCTCCCAGACCTTGTGTCATTTTGGTCGCCCGTCTCTGGACCTTCTCCAAGACGGTATAATCCTTGGCAGTCCAGGGTCTCCACGCCTGTATGGCGTATTCTAGATGAGGTCGCACGAAGGTGCCAAATATTTTGGAAAAGCAGTCAGGGTCAAATCCCATAAATGCTCGCCTAATGAGTTGCAATGTGGCCGTAGCCGATTTAGCCGCCTTCGCGCAGTGCAGTGTTGGTTTGAGTGAAGATGTAATCCATACACCCAGGTCCTTCTGACTGTCAACCTGTTGCAGTGGTGTGCCCTCTATAAAGTAATTCCTGGAGCTGGAGGCTCTGAAGCTGCCTAGTTGAAGAAAGTTGCACTTGCTTATATTGAAGGGCATAAGCCAGCGCTTCGACCAGTCTTCGAGTCTGTTCAGGTTTGCTTGCAGGTGGTCTGCGTCTGCCGCATCGTGAATAACTTTTCACAATTTTATGTCGTCGGCAAACAGGATGGCATCACAGTCTAGGTCCTTGACGCAGTCATTTACGAAAACGAGAAATAACGTGGGACATAATACTGAGCCCTGCGGGACGCCACTCACCACGCTTACATCTGAGGACTGTTGGCGCCCGACCTGCACTCTCTGGGACCGTCCAGCCAAAAAGCTCTGGATCCATACAAGAAGGCGTCCACGAATTCCAGCGTTGCGCAGTTTGTACAAGAGACATTGATGAGGAACGCTGTCGAAAGCCTTTTTGAAGTCGATGTAGATGGCGTGCACCACCTTGCCTTCATCCCGTGCTTTAGTCCAGCGTTCGAGCGTAAAGAGCAGATTCGTGAGGCAGGACCTACCACTTCGAAAGACGTGTTGGGCATCAGAAAGGAGATGGTGCTGCTCGAGGAACTGCACTAAGGCCTTCTTAATGATCAATTCCATGATTTTGCGACAGATGGAGGTAAGACACACTGGCCTGTAGTTATTCGCAGACGAACGACTTCCACCCTTAAAAAGCGGAGTGATGGTAGCGGACTTCCAGTCAGAGGGCAGGCATCCAGGAACAAATGACGTTTGAAAGATCAAGGCTAACGGCTTGGACATTTCGGAAGCTAGCTCCTTCAGCAGCTTGGCCGGGATTGCATCAGGGCCTGTGGAGGTCGATTCTTTTAGGTTTAGTAACTCATTCCGAACAATTGTTTCGGTAAAGAAGACGGCTTCGAGGTTAGGCGTTTCATCGTCTTCATAAGCGGGTGAGGAAAAAGCAGGTTCACTTGTCACGACTGACCGGAAGAACTGAGAGAGATGTTCAGCCTTATCCTTGTCATCGGAGATTTCCACAACCTCAGCCGTTCGCAGCAGTGGGACAGGCTCTTTGTTCCGTGTGCTCTGTCGTACGTAGCTGTAAAGGACTTTTGGATTAATCATGGCACGGTTCAAAAGATTCTTTTCAAAAGTTTTCCTATCTCTGGCGATGAGAATTTTGACCCGATTTCTCTGTAACTTATAACTGCTTAGGGATTCTGGCGTGCGATCCGTCAGCGATCTTTTCCATAGCTTCCTCTTCTTGTTAACTTACTTCTTTAATGACGGAGTCAACCAGCGAGGTCTATTTGTTAGTCTTTTGCGCATGATTGGACAGTGTTTGGAGATGAGGTTGTGGACTAACTCTTTGAACTGAAACCAAGTCTCTTCGACATTGCCGGAGAGAGTGGATGCCCAGTCGATAGGAGTAAAATCCTTTTTCATCTTTTCGAAATCGCCGCGCCAAATATTAGGTCGGGAAACGAGCGGCTGTGTAGGAAGGGAGAATAACGTGTATTCCCACATGAGAACTACATGGTCACTCTGACCCAACGGGGGGAGGCAATTCACAACGTCGATGTTGTCAGACGACTTGGTGAACACAAGATCGAGGCAGTTCATCTGTTGGCCCTCTCGAACTCTAGTTGGAAACATTACGTGTTGTGTGAGAAGCAGGTTGTCGGAGGTACGCAGTAGCTGCTGGTCAAATGCTGCTTCAGAGCAGTCGGCTGAGGCCGAGCTCCAGTCGATGTGAGGTGCATTTAAATCTCCAACGATGAGATTGGTCGGCCGCGTTGAAAATAATCTGAGCTCCTCCAGCAGTTGGGCATCAGCGTCAGGGTCATTTCTCGGGGGGCGATATACTGTCAAGATATCGAGACTTTGAGAGCCCGGTGCCCTTATGGTCAGCCATAGTGCTTCGGTACTACAAGTCAGCTGGGCAGTTTTTTCTGAAACGTGCAAGCCGTTCCTAACAAATGTTATTATGCCTCCACCCCTTCTGTTTTCTCTGTCTCGGTGGAACAGTTGAAATCCAGGGAGCATGAGCTCTCTATCATCAACCTGTTCGGATAACCATGTTTCTGTTATTGAGATAACATCTGGATGGAAGTCGTAGGTATGGATACGGAGTTCGTCCAGTTTAGAAAGTACACTTTGCGCGTTGGTATACATGAATATGAGTTTCGAGTTCATGCGAGATTTGTTTTCAAACCCGACACGGGCTACTAGGGTAGCTGTGCAGTCATTCGGATCGGCTTGATCCAGATGGGAGCGGAATGTCGTTTGACAATCCGGTCTTTGTAGATTGTCAAGTTTTTCTCTCCGTTGGTTTGCCGTGTTCTCAATTCTAGGACAAGTTCGCGGCGTTTCATTCTCTCGGCAGGTGAGTAGTCCGGCTGAAAAAACACTCCTTTATGGGAATGCTTCAATCGAAAACGCCTGGAAAGTATTAGTTTCGCCTGCTCATTGCTACCAAGGACGATTTTTAGGGGTCGTGGTCGTGTCTTCGGAGCGGCATTTGTACGGCTACCAAGACGAAACGCCTTTAAGACTGTGACATCTTCTGTTGGTTGCAGCATTTCATTGAGGAGTTTCTGGAATTGCTCTAATTCAGCAGCGATTCGTTCCCTGGGGGAACTGGCGGAGGACTCTGCGAGGCCCTTAATTATGACACAGTGGTCCTTGTTAAGCATTCCTCTGTTTTCTGCGATTTGGACGTCGTTGGCTGGCCGTATTGCCTCGTCGAAGTGGACTGGATAAGAGGAAGGGGCTTCCATATTGGTATGTATGTCCCCGTGAAGTTCGTCCGCGGATCCTGTTAAGGCATCGTGAATAGTTGCACCCTGGGATCTATCAACAATAGCTCCCATCAGAGAGCTCTGTGGAGAGCTTGACCCCCATGAATTAGAGGCTTCCTCAGCTCGGTTCTTGACTCTGTTGACATGGGAATTCGCGGTGGCAGCTAATTCCACCCTGGGTCCATAGCCATATGTCTTTGCGCTAACTGATAATCCCTCTAAGTTAGGCTCAGGAAATGAGAACACTGTCTGGGAATTATTAAGATTGGGCGTCATCTGCCCCATTACTTCCACTTCTTCCGTTGGCACATTTACGTTCGTTTCATTTTCCAACCGCTTTTCGGGTAAGGCTAATATACTCTCTTTCGTATTCTGGCGACTTTTCCCTGTGGTGTGAAGTGTCGTCTTCTTCCTCTTATTCTTTTTTCATCGGAAGCCACGACTTGATTACTAATAGTAGTTGTCTTATTCACCCCATAATTGCTTTCTGGGGATTCCTTACGCTGGATGGCTCTCGCTCTACTCCGAGTTAGCCTCTGCGTAGGTAACACCGGGCGGTCCTCTGAAGGAACAGTCTTGTGTATAAGTTCCTTCAGATTTCTTACTTCTTCCTCTAGTTGATGCTTCTTGTAGGCTATCGTTTGACAACCATTACATGAATATCCTACCAGATCCTGCGGTGACAAATTAACAAAGCTTTTAACTGAGCTCTCCAGACGTGCGTCGGTGGTGTAGGGGTTAGCGGAGCGAGTTCTAAGTTTCGAGGTCCCCGGTTCAAATCACAGGTGCGCGTTACTTTGGAACACTAGTGCAGACGCCAACATTCTGGATAACTTTTCCATATACACAAAGAGCGTAGACTTAAGTATGAAGGAAAGGCCTTTATGACGATCTTTCGGTAGATAGTAACTTCATTAGCTGAATGGGAAGGTATGGTCGAGAAGCTTCCGAGAGCTAAAATTTAGACAAATACTTTGAGGCGATGATGAAACAATGTCTAATAGTAGAAAAGCGACTCAGCCTTTGTAGAAACTTTGGATAAATTGTTCTTCAGATAATCCGACTTTCTGGGCTTGCAAGTATGAGAAACGAGGAAGGCCGAAATCGGAGTTCTGGGAATGTGCTGCAGGAGACTAGTTGGGTGGAAGATATTGATGAGTCGAACTCAAGTCTAAATTCTGGCAAGCTCTAAGAGCGTACAGTAAGTGAATCTGTTTATTAATGACAAAAAATGCCGTCGGCATGATCAAAGGCGATAAAAAACTCAGATATTAAAGCTTATGCATGAAGATATGAAGATATAAGATATAAGATGGAGTGGCTCCCATGAGGTGGTTATAACGGCAGCTGTTAAATGCAACCGGTGGAGAAGGATCTCTAGCCGAGAGAGCAGACATAAAACAGGGGTCAGAGTTGGTAAAATAAACTTAACGTAAGTGTGCATGTAAAATGTAGAAAAATAGCAAGACCTCAACAACTTATTTTTCGGACTCGAGAGCCTGCCTATCTTGTAGCTTATCTTCGATGAAGGTCCCTCAACCATCCGTCATCCATGGTCACGTTAGCCGGTCCGCAGCCAGCCTAACAGACAGACTAGGTCCTTCACTGAACAGTTCAATGGCTTCTGTGGGAAAAGTGCGATAGGGCAGGAGTCGCGGAACCTGCAACGTCCAACGAAGAAGTGTCAAAGTACTTACGATAGAACGCGGAAGAAGGGACCTCTATGAACATGTATGTATCAAAGCTAGACAGTGGGTATGTGCTGGACGCGAAGGAGCGGATTATGAAATTTACAGAGCATTCAGCACTCTGTAAAAAATTCCCACTTTGTCCTACTTGCAGACCCCAGTCTCTCTAAAGATCACGGTATGCAGCTTCGCAAGTGGATAAGCCGACGGATTACACACGGATAGAGGAGGTCATCCAGTCCCCCAACATAGTGCCGTATCTGCAACAGAAGGGACTTGTGTCTTTCGCTTGAGATGTCAATGTCAAACACTGCGTCAGCACACCGACGGTTATGCCTTCAGGTAAGCTCTGTATACTGTGGTATCCAGACTAAAAATGCGGCCGTTGCGGAGATAAGAGAGCTCTGTGAACAGCCTCGTTGTTTAAAGGGAAGCACCTGTCATTGCCGAAAGCGTTGAAAACGTGCCTTGCTTTAATTGAGGGCACTGGGGTCACTATATGTGCAACCGCGGTTGGCATTAGTCGGAATACGACAGTGGAGTGGTACAGAGTTTGGCGTGGCGTCTGTACCAAAGTCCTCCTCAAGGAGATTAATCAACTAGAAGGATCGGACGTGGAAGTCTAAGTTGATAAAACAATGATCCCGCAGCGTACGTACAACGTTGGACGAGTTAGAAAGTACAATTGAATCATAGGCAGGTGTGCTACGAATGACCACTGTATGCAGGAATATACGATTCAAACAAAAGGGAAGCCCTTTTCAAACAAGTGAATGTCCGAAGCTGCCCATCACTGAAGACTGTGCTAAGAAATTGGGTAGCGCCAGGAAGTGCGATAGTTACCGATCAATGGAAAGGCTAGTCGCATCTGGTGGAAGAAGAATATTGCCATTGACGATTGATCGTTCCGGCAATTTTGTCGATCCTATCGCCAACAAAGACACCAACGCAATCGAAGCTTACCGGGGTAGGGTAAAGAGAAAATTTCGCGAGTACGGCACTACAGGGGGGAGGAACAGCCGGGCTACCGTAGACGAAGCACAGTACCGGTTATGGTACGGTGTGAAAGCAAACAACTTGCCAGAGGCCTGGGAATTGTTCCTCAAGCATGTAGCTGAGGCCTATCCGGTAAGCAACTGCAGTTGTACGACGCAAGAGGACTCGCAGCAGACGCACAGGTAAGTATCTGTACTGTTGACATAGTGAACTCTTCCCTACACCAAATGCTGTCATCGTTTCCTATGCCTTTGTCCAACCTACAGCGAGTGACCGATCTCATAAATGTTGGCTGAAATTTTGAAATGCGTTTTCGATTAGGAAGGATTACCTCGTCGCGGTTGTAATACTGATTATCTGAAGGCGTACTCTTATAACATTTCGGACTCGGCAGGATGTCGGCTTTTAAATACACTTCTTTTCAATTTCCTGTAGAAAGCGTGCTCCGTTAAAAATGCCTACTTATATAGCATGCATTTTTCCCATTGATTTTCGATGGTCTTTCAAATTTAAATGTATTTTAAAAAGACTATAAACAAAAATATGCTTTCTTTTTGTCAATCAATAGAGAATCACGTCTCCTTTATATTTTATATTCTAGGAAGGAGTTTAATAAGGTTTTAATGAAGTTTCTAATTATGTGACTTTTTAAGACCGTGAAATGTCCATTCACATAGCATCGTACCTGGCCGTTTACCACTGCTCCTCATGAAATGTACAACATAGTCCGCATCTACAACAGCATTTTATAGACTCTGCAAGGTATCTTTTTAAAGGGATAGAATAGTATTTGGTTTTCTTTACGTGGATTGCATGAACCTTGCAGAGTTACGTCACTAAGCGCTAATGCAACGATTGATCAGGCTCCAAATTATTCGGGAATTAGAAAGCCTTTTAAAACCGAATTATACTCCTTCCTTAAGTATAAACTATAAAGAAGACGTGATTCTCTATTGATTGACTAAAAGAAAGCATATTTTTGTTTATGGTGTCTATAAAATATATTTGAATTTGAAAGACCATCGAAAATCAATGGGAAAAACGAATGCTACTTAAGTAGTCATTTTTTAACGTGGCACGCTTTCTACAGTAGATTGAAAAGAAGTGCATTTAAAAGCCGACATCCTGCCGAGTCCGAAATGTTTTAAGAGTACGCCTTAAGATAATCAGTAGTACAACCGCAACGAAGTAATCCTTCCTAATCGAAAACGCATTTCAGAATTTCAGCCAACATTTCATGAGATCGGTCACTCACTGTACGTGGGTGCGGATGCGAGAGCAAGGGGAACGAGAACACATACTCTAAGCCGTCGCACCACCTCCCTGCCGTGAACCCGACGAAGCAACTTCACTGCAGCGCTGGATAGGACGGATGAGTGTCGATCGAAACCGCGGGCGGTTTCTAAAAGCGATCGCTGACTTACTCAACTGCAGCTGGCGGTGATTGTAGGGGCAGAGGTTTAATCGCCGGGACCTGAAAGGTAGGCGTAGGGAATGTTGTAGTGTTTTAGTCGAACCTTGAAGGGACAAAGTGCGCGATGTGGTAGCTGAAATCTGCACCGATAAGAGCCATCGCTGACGGACTGCCGGGGTCATACTGCGTTAAGACGGAAGTGCAAGAAAGTAGCGCCGACCGGAACTAACTGCGTTTACAACGCGCCCCTGTTTGCAGCCCACCCCCAATGAGGAAATGCACTCGGGTATTCGGATCTGGAGGCAGTCAGGCGGTGCGTCTGAAAGGGAAGTTGAATAGCGATAGACGTCCCCTTTGCGCTCTGACGGCCTGTCGTACACGATCACGCGGAAATCTTTAAGCGGTCTCTCGGGTAAAATGACAATGGGGCACTCCTAATTCATAAGAGTGGTAAGGTCGTACTCTATGGCATGTCACTTAGATGCGAAGCCGAACAGCAAACATCAGACTGACGCAAAAAGAAGGAGAAAATAGAGAAGGGGAGGAATGATGCAACGGAAAGGAATCCCGTCGGATGGAAGGCTATATATGCCGAATGTGATCCTCATCGGTACGGGCAACAAGCCTAACGCCCTAATGCGGAGACCCGCGGCAATTGGACGAGCTTGAGTAAGCCATCTGTCCGGGCTTGGTAGTAAAAAGATTAGTGTAGTGCCACTCCAGCATATCTGAGCTGCCTCAAAAAGTAGAACGTAGAGAGTAGACCAAACACGAGAACATGTTCATTTATCACGAATTTAAGAGAATATGCGCATCCTAGGTTCTTGTTTAAAATAAGACGAAGGCACGATCACTGGGAGTGTAGATTTATTCGTCATAGCTCTTAACCTCGAACAGGAGTTCATCATCAGATACTAATAGAGTGCAGAAAAGTGTGAACATTTATATCGGTGTGCCGTGAGGGGGCGGGACTACGTCCGTGGCTAGGTCTGGTTTGTGCTGCCTGGCCCACAACGGTTCTCGGGCGTGGTGACGGCGTTCGCACACGGAGTCAGCGTGTTGAGGACGGTGGGGGTGGAGTGGGAAGGAGTGAGGGGGAGTGAGAGGGGTTTCGGTTAGATTGTAAGCGCTGTAAGTGCGTGCAGGCGCGCGTGTGTCCTAAGTTTTGCGTCGCACGGTGTGGTGACGGCGTTCGTACTTCACGGCGATGTGAGCTACGCCAGTTCACTGCATGGGCAGAGTGCGTGATAACACGCAGGCAAATCAATGTCTGTAGATAGAGTAAGTTTGTGTTCGACACCCACGCCTCCAACAGTTCTCGCCTCGTTTTGTTGCCGGCCCATGCCAATATCCGTGTGTTGGCGAAGTCGAACTCATGGCCTTCCTCCAGCGTGTGAGTGGCGACTTCCGATGGTGGGTCGTCTCTCCGAACGGCCCGTTTGTGCTCAAGTATTCGTGAATTGAGACGTCATCCTGTTTATCCTGTGTAGTAACAAGGACAGTTATGGCACGGGGTTTTATAAACTACACCCGACTGCTCACCTGCGTCCAGCCGATCCTTCATTTTTGTGATCCTGCTACGCATGGTAGCCGCGGATAATGAGCGACGCCCACACCTAGCTCTGACGCAATGCGTTCTGTGGCCTGGGACACATTCTTTATGTTCGGTAAGGAGTGTCAAATTGTTAGCGTCTCTCTTCCGTTTGTCCGTCGTCGGTGCATGCGCATGCAACGGCTGACGAAAATATTTGGGTTGCCGTTCCTTGTCAAATGGTCCCTGAGATGCCGTAGTCATTGAATCCTTACTTCGGACTCGCTACAGTGCGTTTTTTCCCAATCGAAAAGCACCCTCACACAGCCCCTTTGTGCACCAACGGGTGGTTGCTATCATAGCTGAGGACCTGTATTACATTGGTCGCCTTTCTGTACACTGTAGTGCTGAGTTCACCATTAGGCGTGCGCCAGGAAATGTTCATTTATAACTGTCGAACGGTAAGAGTTGCGGTCCCTCTTCCAGTCAAAACCGGCACGTCGATCCAGGAGGGACAATGCGAACGTAATCGAAAGTCATTCGAGTCTGCGGGGTGTGTTCAAATGGAAGATGGAATGGGCATAAACTAACCCTGAATGAAAACCGTAACCCCTAACTCCGATCACCAAAATGCATATTACAAGCATTAAAAGAACGTAATCACATCTACTGAAATTAGGCCAGTAGGAAATTTATAGTTTATAAGTTGCGACAATTGCCATGGTGCAATTCAGAAACGTAACCTGGCGAGCTTACGCGTGCTTTCGATAAATTTTCATCGGACCTGTTCATTTACATGGAAACGAGGTACAAACTGAACGTGTGAGTGATAAGTGCAATCGATTACGGTTCGTCCTTTCATACAAACGGGGTATGTGAATAGAGTGGGGATTGGGGAGAGAAAGGAGAGGACGCGTTTGGTGACAGT
>CACRXP010000355.1:639502-657985 GCA_902702965.1 Spirometra erinaceieuropaei | reverse complement strand
GCCTGGACAGTTGGTCAGCTCGTTGGTTCCGTAATTTTAATGTGGACAAATGTGTGGTCCTGAGACTCCGCACCAAAAAGACCACTAAGGAGCACGACTCATTTCAATAAGTCCTTGGTGGTCAGCCCCTTTTAAATGTTGTGTAACAGAAAGACCTGGGCGTCCTAATGACCTCCTTGCTAAAACCATCATCACAGTGTTGTTTGCGCTGAGGCGAGGATTTGTGCAGATCGATAAAGAGCTGTTCGGAAAAACCCATGGGGCATTCGTCCGGTCTCACTTACAGTATGCAGTCCAGGCCTGGCGACCGTGGTTGAAGAAAGATTATCAACGACTGGAAAGAGTACAGGCGATGGCTACGAAGATGGTCAAGAATCTTCATCATCTACCTTAAGAAACCAGGCTGACCGAACTAAATCTTTTCCTCTAAATTACAGGCAACTGCGCGGCAATCTCATTCAAACCTACATGATTGTTAGAGGCCGTGAGTGCGCCCTAGACTTTGATGAATTCTTCGAATTGGTCGGGACTGACCGTCTGCATGATCATCCCTTCAAACTGCAGAGGAAGCTGGCTCATTCGGGCGGCCGATGGAACGCCTTCTCTCACAGGGTCATTGGGGCATGGAACGGACTCCCCGATGCCGTGGTTCTTTCCGAAAGTGTCAACTCCTTTAAGTGCAGACTAGATGCTCATTTGTTGAGAAACCACTGTACATATAATAATGATTGTTTTGGCGGCGGCAGTTTGCGCCTGGCTCACACTTACCGCTAACTTTTTAATTTTCCGCATTTGCTGATATACTTGATGACTTTATTTCTGTTTATCGATATGAATAGGGAGCTCAAGGGCGAAAGTCGCAGCCCCTTAATAAACTGACTTAAGGTGACTTAAATATATTTGGAGGGTTAGAGGCAGATCCCTTGATGATCCTATTTACATACAGTGCTTTCGCAGATTCGTACTCAAAAATAAAAATTACGGGCATGTACAATGTGATCGGGTCACAGTTCAATCGTAATCATAAGATAGTGCATAAGGGCACTGCAAATTACTGTGGGAGGATTGTATATGACAGTTTTTTACAAAACTGGCCTGCTGTAAAAGCCGATTTCTGTCGAAAACTAAACGAGCAAGTTTTCTTTTAAACATGCAAATTGTGTCAGCCGTCACCATCTCCCTTGGAAGCGAGTTCCACGGTCTGACAACCCGCTAGCTGAATAAATATTTCCGACGGTCTAATCGCTTGTGCTCGTTCCTTAATTTTAGGCATGGCCGCGTAGTTGGTTTGTAGGGCAAACTCAAAGAAGTCTTCCGTTCTTAATGCGCAACCTTGGCCGCGGACAAACCGGAAGGTCCAGAGTAGACTGCAGTTTATTTGTCTATAAGAGAGAGGGAATAAGCCAGGCACATTCAGCCTTTCCTGGTAAAACGAATGTTTTAGACCGTCGACCATCTTCGCCGTTCTGCGTTGCACCTGTTCGAGTAAGTCGATATCCTTCCTCATCCATGGTGAAGCTGCTGGCATTCCATACTCCAGATGAGGTCTTACAAAGACACCAAAGAGTCTTTCGAAGAGTTTGGGAGGAAATATTTTAAATGCACGTCCGATCCAGTGTAGAGTACTAGTTGCCTTCTGGACCATCTGTCTACAGTGTTCTGATGGCGATAAATTTGTGGTCGTTCATACGCCCAGATCTCTGTGTCTTTCCGCATCTTCTAACCTCGTCCCGTCAATATAGTAGTACTGTTTGGGAGAGGCATTGCGGCCGGTGTTCAGGTGAAAGACCACGCATTTGGACACGTTAAACTTCAAAAGCCATCTGTTCGACCAAGCACGCAGTTTGTCGATGTTCGACTGCAACTTCTCTGCGTCATCATCGCACTTGACTTTACTCTATATTTTTATGTCATCCGCGAACATGAGGGCTTCGCAATTCACTTCGCTGATGCAGTCATTAACATAAATCAGGAAGAGTACTGCGCCTAAGACAGAACCCTGTGGGACACCACTTTCCACCTTTGCCCATTACGAGGTAGAGTTACCAAAGACGACTTTTTGTAGTCTGGAGGACAGAAAACTCCTGATCCACTTAAACATTCTCCCTTGAATTCCTACATCCCAGATCTTCTGTAAAAGAAGCCTGTGTGGGACACTGTCGAAGGCCTTCTTGACGTCAAAAATATGACATTCATTGGAAAACCCTTATCGGTAGCTCGTGTCCATTTCTCATGCGAATAAAGAACACTTGTTAGGCGGTAGCGCCCTGGACGAAAGCCATGATGGGCATTACACAATATTTTGTTCTGTTCCAGGTATTTCATCAAGCGTCTTTTACTATTGCGTTCCATTATTTTACACGCGATGCAAGTAAGACTGACGGGACGATAATTTCAGCACTCAAGTCTTGAGCCTCCTTTATGGATCGGAGTAATGAGTGCGCACTTCCATTCTTCTGGGAGCTCGCCGTCTTCAAAGTACTTTTCAAATCTTGCGGATAAGAGTTTGCACAGCTTATTAGTAAGGTCACGAAGTGCTTGTGCGGGAATTATATCTAGGTCTGGCGATTCGGAGGGTTTCAGCTGGAGTAGCTCGGCCCTAAATATGGTCGATGAAAAGAGTGGCTCCTCGGTTAAGGAGGGTAGAGATGATATATGAGGGGGAAGGGTACTGGGAGGAGAGGTTGGTTGGCGAACGGATGGATTGGAAAATATAGAACTTGGTTTTCAGATGAAGACGGACTGAAAGAAGTCGGTAAGGAGGGACGCTTTAATCTGGCCATCAGTCTCCACTTTTCCATCTGCAGACCAAAAGGCAGGGATCGGCTCCTGAGTCCTTTTAGTCTGTAACAGCCAGACATCATGACCGGTCTGGCGTCATTGTTCCAGACCTCGCTGCCTCAAGGTCATTCATCCCTTGCAGCGAGACATCCCAGACGAGGTGACCTGAAGTCACACAACCAAAAGTTCGGGCATACCTGCGTCCGCGCAGTCGCAGCTGCCCATGCGGCCACTTGAACGCGCCACCCCCTGCAACCAGCGGAACAAGCCACTGGGACACCACCCCTCGGCAAATGCAACACACGCTGATTGGACACCACTTGAGCTTGGCCCACGAGCCTACAAAAGCGGCTGCCACCACTGTCTCAGGGACTCTCAGGCCTGACTGGACGCAGTCAACATCAGCCCTGGCTTCGCCAGTGGCCACTGCCGCCTGAGAGGACAACTTCGGTTTCTGTGCACAATAAAGCCTTCATTCTGGTTTCTTTCGTCTTCTCTCCTTACAACATGTAATTTGGCCTGACGATTGTAGCTCACACTCTGCACATATTCTCTCTGCTGTGCCGCTACAAGTCCTTCGTATATAACCATATAGTATTTTCGGATGATTCAACTAATATCGAAGTATGTTCAGTTCAAACTTCCTTCGCAGCTTTGAGGCCTCACTTTTACAAACGTTTCGTTGCCGCTTATATTCCTGTGAGTGTTCTTCGAAGTCCGTTAGTCTGCAACGCCTCCATAGACAATTCATTTTTCTGACACAGGCCTTTAAGTCCGGGTTTATCCATTTTAAGCGGTTTGTGATTGTCTTCCTTCTGAGAGGACAATCGGAATAAACAATCTCTTTCAGTAAGCAGCTGAAAGTATTCCATTTGTCGTTTGCTCGACCATGCAGTTCAGCCTCCCATGAGACAGCTGCCGCTTCCCTCCTCATGAGAGAATAGTCCGTTTCCAGATGTTCCTCTCCACCTATCGGGCTGAAAGGGTTCGGAAAACATGGAGTACTCGAAGTAGAGTGTGATGTGGTCACTTGACCCTAATGCCGGTCGATCCTACAGGTCTAACATATTTTCTTCCTCTCGATAAAAATAAGATCAAGGCAGTTCGACTTCTGTCCTTCCCTAACCCGCGTTCCAAAGGTAACATTCTGGCAGAGAAGTTTGTTTGCTGTCCATTGTAGCAGTTTGTGATTAAAGCTGTCTTGCGGCCCTTGTGCAGTGCATGTTAACCAATCAATGCCAGGAGCGTTAATATCCCCAACGATAAGGACATCTTTCTTCTCGCTAGCTTTGTACAGTTCGGATATGAGCATGAGATCTCGGTCAGAAGTATGGTTAGGTGAACGGTACACCACTTAAAGCGCCAGCGATCGGACATTCTTAGTAGATATGCTAACGCTTAGCAGTTCCACATGCCGTACCGGACTATGTACGTCGGCCATAGCGGTCAGCTTGCAAGTAACATAAATTATGACCTCTCCTCCTTGGTTTAGTCTGTCTCTCCTGAATTGCTGATATCCTTTAAGTGATATTTCTGAATCTGCGATATCTTCAGTAAGCTACGTTTCTGTGAATGCCATAAGGTCTGGCTTAATTTCATCAACTAAGTCTCTCAGTTCGTCTAGTTTGTTGAAAAGGCTTTGCACATTTGCGGAGATAACCTTCAATAACTGATTCGTTGGAGAGGCTTGGCCTTCATTGTGACGGGTTCTGACCACAGGAAAGACCCCTTTGTCTGGACTATTTGTCCATTTTTGATCTTCAGCCCCTTCTCTCCTCTGCCGATTCTCTCCTTCAATTCTGATCTCAGTTCTCTCATTTTCAGTCTTTCCCTCGGTTCGTAGTCTGGTTGAAAACACTTCCTTGTGCGAGTTGCGTAAGGTCGTTCTACTTTCTAACAAAAGCGCTGCTTGGGCTTCGTTTTCCAAAATAACGTTCAGGGACGTTGGGGATGTTTTTAGGTCACCATCTGGGTCCGCTTGGCCTAGTCGGAAAGCTTTTTTCAAGGGTGAATATTTCCCCATCCTTCAGGACGACACTGGCGTGCTGATGAAGAACGTCTAGGTCGTGCGTCACTCGTTCCCTCGGAATGCAGGATGTGGACTCCGGGGCGCCCCTTATGACAATATTTTGCTTACGATTTATGGAAGAGCTGATTACTGTTCCGACAGTGCTAGGGCGATATAGTGCTACTGTAGTTTTCCCGACGGATGTTGGCACTTCGACATTTGAGTGATTTTCGGCCGGCGAAGGAGGTATAGGGCATGGATTTTCATGTGACGTACTTGCTTCGGCAGTGGAGCTCTTACAATCATTACCCAGTTGCAATGTGCTGCTCGAAGGCTTATCGTGTCCTTTTTCCATAAACGGAATGGTTAGGACACTTTCCAGATGAGTTAGCTTTGTGATGAAGTGGAGTGACAGCGTTACCTTCCAAGGATAACGGCGAGTTCTTGTAGTTTCTAACAGATCTTGTGAGGGTTACCCTGCCTTTTCAGTAGGACCCTTCTCTAAGTCGTGAAGCTGAGCGTTCGAGAATGAAATGGTCAATAGCGACTTTATGCTTTGCGGCCTAGTGTGCTTGCGTAATTTCGACTTGAATACCGGTTAGTTAAGTGAAGACCTAAGTCCTAGTGGAATATTGTTGCAAACGAACGCATATTTGGATGGAAAAAAGAGGAAGCGTCCTGGTGTAGTGCGAAGGCGTTGCGCGTGGAATAAGATCGATCTCAATGAATGTGAGAGTCATTATGTGGAAGACTACTTCTAGAGTTAATGCGAAACGTCCAGACCTTCCAAAGAAGACTAAATAAATTTTTGCTTGATGGCAAAACATGTACACGATATCAGTGACTGGCACGACTGCTATGTAAATATTTGATAATTTTATTTAATGCCAGTTTACAGCCATTGTCAAGGGAAGAGTTAAACACAAGTCCGACCAGCAGTGAAAAAAACTCCTGAGGTAAAGGAATAAAATACAGTTGATGGTGGTTTTTATGGTTTGGAGGGTTCAGGAGAAAAAACTGCTGGCGGCAGACTTTCGACCGTCCAGAAGTGGGGGGGAGAGGCGGGGTTGCACGGTATCGGAAGTTCTGGGACGTCAATTCCTTTCATGAAGTTGGGGATAGTCAAAGTAGAGGCGCTGAGGAATAGCTGTCGCAGTTGGCCAACGAAATTGTCCCTGATGACACCGGTCATAGTGTTCAGAGACCACAAACGCCATCGCTACGGTAGAGTCAATCAGTGGATTCAACACCCAAAATTTGTGGGAGCTTTTCTGAATGCAAAAATCGAGTAATAGTTCTCTTAAATAAAGGATAATTTTGCAGATTCTTCACACTCATTGGTAGTTTATTCCAACTAGCAATTGCATTTACAGAAAAGAACCGACGATATTTAACAGTACGTGCTAGAGGAAGAAATAAAAAGACATCACGGTGACTGTTACGTCTTGGGTGGACATGGTGTCTTAAAGAGGTGAGCGAGTTAAATGTGTGATTATATAAGAGTTTAAATAGCAAAAATAGTCCCTTTTGTAATCTACGGAATCATAAAGGATCAAGGCCCGTAAGCCGGCAACGTTCTTGGTAAGACAAATGTCTGCATGTTTTTTTTCACATGTCTATCTGTAAATAGTGTTCTCCAAGACTCTGCCTAAATTCCTCACATATATACTGAATTATAATGAAACATAAAGAAAAGACTAGCGTCGAATCTTCTAATCCACAAAATCTTTATATCCGCTAACTGACATCTCACAGTATAAGAAAAACTGGGTACAGCTTGAGAAAAGAGTCTTCGAGTAAAAACTCTCTGAACACTTTTGATTTTGTTGCAGTCAGAGTCGTTTACTAGACCAAATAAGGGAGAACAATATTCGACGACAGGAGGAATGAGCATTTGATAAAGTCTCAGCTTCATTTCCGCAAGGAAAGATGATGCGATATGAACGAACATATCTGAGTAACTTGGCTATTTTCAGGGGACGAGAGATACAGAGGAATGCGATGTTGCTCTGGTACCAGCCAGTCATTCTGATGGCAGCAGCCGCATAGTATTGGCAAACACGAGAAAAATCGAACAATGCACTGTCGAATGTCGCAAGCTTGATGAACTCAGAATACGAGTAGCCGATACGTTTGTGCCAGTTCAAAAAAATCCGCCAAGTGGAGCGTAGAATCCGCTCCACTGACAAGTTTGAACACCATGATCATCTCCCTTTGTATTGCACATAATAGAAAGGGAAAAGTTTTAGCCGTTCTAACCTTTCCTAATAAGGCAGGCTCTTCAGACCACTGACTAGTCTAGTCGCTCTTCCTTTCACCTTCTCCAAGAGAGTTCAATCTTGTCTCATCCAGCGGCGCCGTGTCTGAATGCCGTATTCTGAAATCGGTCGGATAAATGTTCCAAACATCCGACCGAAAAACTCTTCGTCGAAGTTGAGGAAGGATCTCCTGATTTCGTCCAGAATATCCATAACCTTGTTTGCTATCTTGGCACAGTGAGACTAGAGTTTGAAAGTGCACGTCATCCACACACTAAGGTCCTTTATTTCAGTTACAAGCTTGAATTAGTGACTGCCGGGGAAATAGTGATATTCAGATCCCAAATCCTTTCTGTAACTAGACCTTAGTCTGATTAATTGACATCTGTTGAAATTGAGGTTGAGAAGCCATACATCGCACCACTATTATAGTCGATCTAAGTTTTTTGCAAGTTTGACGCATCCTCTGGCTTTTCAGTCGAACTCCACATCCTCAAATCGTCAGCGAACATTACCGTCCCGCAGGTTCGGCAGTCTAGGCAATTGTTCGCATATGTCAAGAACTGAATCGGACATATGACGCCCCCAGTGGAACACCGTTGTGAACGGTTTCCAACTCAGATTTGACATCACCAATGCACACCTGCTGACGTCGGCCTGTGACGAAGTCGGTCAAACATTTGAGAAGGTTGCCAGTCACACCCACATGACGCAGTTTATATATGAGCCGTCTGTGTGGCACCCTGTCGAATGTTTTACTAAAGTCTATGTTACCTGCACCTACTGACAAGCCCACCTCTAGGGATTTCGTCCTGTTTTCCATGGACATGAACAAGTTAGTGAGACAGGATCTACTACCCCTAGATCCACGTTGATGCTCACTAAGTAAGCTGTTCTCCTCAATATGTCTCATAAGCTCCCTTTTTACTATTTTCCCATTGTTTGGCAACAAATGCTTGTGGGACTGACTGGTTCGAAGCTATTTGGCGAGGTTCTTTCTCCCCCTTTATGTAGCGGAGTGATGTTCGCTAGCTTCCAGTCAGTAGACAGAACCCCTGCTTCCATGGAACTTTCGAAAATCTTGGAGAGTGCTGAGACTGGTTGGTCTGCGAGTTCATAGAGAACTTTTGCGCATATAACATCGGACCCGACGATTTGGTGAGCTGAAGCCGTCTCAGAGCTTTCCTCACTGCGTCCGTTGTGAACGTCACTGTGTTAATTGTATTTCCAGGTGGGGCAGTTTGCTGGTGTACTTTTTCACCAAAAGGCGACTCCTCGGTATACATGAACATGAAGACATCGGAAAAGACTTCGTCTTATCTGAGTTATCTGTTAACTTATTTTTCTGATAATTCCTGAGACAAGGAAGGGAGTCCCGATTGCATTTCACCCTATTCACGTACGAGAAGAATGTATTTTGGATTTTTCGGTACTTCTTTGACTATTTTTGACTCAGATGCTGCTCTTTCTCCCCTCAGGAGGCTCCGACACCTATTTTGCTGTGTCTTAAATTCCGAGAGATTTTCGGACTGTTGAAATGCGGTCTACCTCTTCCACAGTCTCCTTCGCTTTTTGAGATTTCTTTTTATTCCTGATGTCACACATTCTATTCGGTAGACCCACGATCTCCTTTTGAGTGGGCAACAGTTTTCTGCCAAGTATCAGATCACGTTCTTAAACAAAGCCAAGGCGGCGTTTTGGTCAGATATATGCGCAGGGTTCCATTCCACCTCAGTCAGTTGCTCTTTCATTTTGGAATTATCCCATACATTGCTCTTTCTTTCAGTTCGGATTTCGGGTACAGAAGGATGACTGTACTCCCAAACAAGAACGCAGTGATCATTTCGGCTAGGGGTTTGTTAGAAGTCAGTCCAAGGACGCAGTTTTCCTCCCTGGTAAGGATGAAGTCTAAACAGCTTGACGACGGTCCACTTCGGAATCGGGTGTTCATTGTGACATGCTGAGTAAGGAATTCACCAGTAACGACCTGGAGTAGCTGCTGTTCAAATAAGTTTTCCGATCGCCTGCAGTGCACCGATTCCCAATCGATGTGCGGAGAATTAAAATTTCCAAGTATTATTACCTGTTTGCTACGGCTGATTTGCTTTAACTCTGTGTTAAGTCCATCGTCCGTGTCCTTCCGCTGTCCGGGGAGTGAGCAAACCAGAACAACATGGAGGTCCAATTGGTTTGGTACTTTCAATTTACAACTGAGGATTTCACAGCCATTGTTTCCTTTTGGGGAGAAACCATTCGTGACGTAGCTAATGCCATTCCGTACGAAAATCGCGACTCCCCCACCCCTACGTCCACTTTGATCCATGCGAATCAGCTGAAATCCGTCTAGCTTGACTTCTGCGTATGCTAGCTAAATTTAGTTACAAAAGGAGTATCCGTTACAGCATATATCACGGACGCGAGAAACTTAACAACTAATCTGTACACAGCCAATAATGCAGTCCCAGAGTCTGAGACTCAATCTACCGCCAACAAAAGAGGGCAGGATGCAACCAGCAGTTTTTTCCCAAGCGATTACGTTGTGTGGTAGTGCAATGAGTTCCTGAAGCTCCTGGTGACCTCCCGAAAGAGAGGGTGAAACACGATCTGCAGGCATTCCAAAACCTCCTGAATGACACGCAAAAACCTAGTGAGGTAGTCGAAATCCAAAAGATCTTCAGTTTTGGGCCTTCAGTTAGAAACGACGCAGAGGAAGTGTGGCCAAGACCATTAAAATTCCTATTTGGAAACAGACAGCAATCAAATCTCATCTTGTCGCGAAAGTGAAGGCTTCGAAACAACGATCGTAAAGTGTTGTTTCTGCCGGACTATCACCTAATCGAACGGTTGAAAAGGAGGACGTTGGTAGCGGAACTGAGAAAACGTCAGAGCAAGGACGAAGTAAATCTGAAAATAGTAAACAAGCAAATTGTGAAACTAAAGCGTTCCTTTTTGTGGAATCATCCTGTAACATTGACAGTAAAAGCACCAGCGCTCGGTTCCGACAAATTTCAGTGACTTCAAATTCGACTAGTGGACTTGGTACGCCATGTGGAATATGCAGTAGTAACTATCAGTTAAAAGAAATAGCAAGCAATTTCCAGGTTTCTAAGCAACCAAATACTATAAAAATGATGTACACAAATGCGCAGAGTTTATTCAACAAATTGGATGAAATAAAACTCACCGTGGTCCATTTCCAACCAGACTTGATAGCTCTTGCTGAACCATGGTTAAATGCGCAGATAAAATATTCGGTAGTTATGTTAAAAGGTTTCCAGTTTCTCCGAATGGACCGAAACGAACGAAGGGGTGGGGAGATCGCGATAGTTATACGAGATGGCGTCGACTACGTCAGAGCTTAGCCTTCCCCATTTAGGAACATTGATTGTGAAATGCTCAGTTGTAACTTGAAAGTACCAAACCATCCAAGCCTCCATATGGCCCTGGTTTACAGACCGCCGGGACAGCGGAAGGATGCGGCGGTGCACTCATCATCGAGATAAAAGAAATTTGTCAAAGCAGACACATATTGTTACTTGGTGCTTTCAACTGGCCAGACATCGAGTGGGAGTTGATGTACTTCACGCGATCAGAAAATACCTTCGAACAGAAATTTATTCAACTGGTCATAAATGAGTCCCAAACCCAAAATGTTAATGTGAACCCTCGATTCAGAGATGGACAGCAGTCCAGTTGTTTGGACCTCATCATTACTAGAGATGATAGCTGCATTCTTCGCTTGGAATCACACACGCCCCATGGCCGAAGTGACCACAGCGTTCTTGTTTGGGAGTATAGTCGTTTTTCCGCACGCGAAATTCAAGCTGCTGAGGAAAGAACTGTACGGAAAGGGGATTATCCCCGAATGAAAAATCTGCTACAGAAGATGAACTGGAATACAGCACAAGGACCTGACACAGAACGCGATTGGTTGTTCTTCAAGAACGTAATGCAGTACTCGGTAGAGAGCTGTTGCCCACTTAAAAGGAGACCGCGCACTTCCCGACCAGAGTGGGTGACATAAGAAATAAAGAAGAACCTTAAATTAAAAAGGAGATTTTGGAAAAAAATACGCAATATGTCAGCAACCAGAGCATTCGCTGACTTCAACAAACAGATAAATGTATGTCGGAACGGAGGCAACGGGCAGAATTAGAGTCAAAACTTCTAAAAAATATCCCGCAAAATTCCAAAAAATTCTCTGTATACGTGAATAAGGCGATACGCAACTCTCAGACCAACTGGCCGTTCCGTTATCCAGAATCTTCAGAACTTCGATGGAGACCGGGGCTCTGCCTACCGACTGGAAGAAAGCAAATATAAGCCCCATATATCAAGGTGGCGAGAGAACAGACTTAAATAATTTCAGACCATTGAGTATCACAAGCGTCTGTTGCAAGCTGATGAAAAAGGTAATAAAAGCAGAGCTGATGCGGCATCTACGAGTCCATTTGTGCACAAACGTTTAAAATCCTCTGATCCGAGAGAGGATGAAATTTGTTCACAATTGAAATATTCGACATATTTCTGCGTCGATTTTCAACCGATTTTTATTAGCTGCCGAAAATAACACATAAATCCTTATAAACTCTCCCCAATTAACCATGAACGATGTTAAGTGCGCTGTCGACAGAGTAGCTCTTTCGGCCATCATGCGTTTACAAAAGTTTATCGAGAAACATGATCACATTTTTACGATTCTCCACTCAGTAACAGACCCAAATACATTTATGAACAGCCTAACCACAAATAGAATCGATTATACATTTGCTTTGATCAGAAGTCGCGGATAGATCAAAACGCAGACTCAGTTTATTCCTCCGCAATAAACCCCACAAGGTTAACCCAACACCATCAATTCAAAAACCTATACATTCGTGTAACCTGAACATCGTAGTAGCTACCACCAAAAGACTTCATTCTAGAAGCAAAAATAAAACTGTCTTAATAACCTATTCACAGACCGAAGCTGAGTTTGTCCTACAAAACCCCGAATTAAACAGAAATCTGCGGAACCGAAACTCATTTATTGGCCCAGATTTGACACCGATGCAAAGACGTAAACTTCGGGAAACAGACACCGGCTACAAACACAGTAATCAGCACTCTGGTCCCACAACTGAACCTCCAGCTACTACTTCTATTTCTGACACTAAAAAAAAGAAATGCACAGACCAGCGTACAAAAAGATAAACCCACAGCCCCGTAGATGGACCTCCAGCGAGTACTTCTGACTCTAGTTCTCAGGACAAAAAACGCGTAACTACAAAAGCAGCAAGAAGTCACACTGATCACAACAACATTTTCTGCACTCCAACTGGGACTATTTTTGACGTAAATGCCACTTCACAGTTACCGTCTCTGAGGTTGCCGCTGGAAATATACGTACCAAATTTCTTTCTGCATCTCTGGAATTTTTTTCTCGCGTGGAAATTTATCAGAAGTCTGTCTCTAAGCGGAATTTGTTTTTCATCAAAATCTACTGGACTACGGAGTCGATCCGCGCGCAGATATCAGCCTAGGAAAACAAAATCGTTGAAACCCAGAAAATCAGGAGTTATTCACGGCCTTCGATATTCTCAAAACGGCTGAATCGCTCCCGCATATATTTCATACCGTTCATATTTTTTCTCTACCGCGACTTTTTAAAAAAACTAGGCGTATTTTCGACCATTTCGTTCTGAATATTGGCCGTACTCCATTGTATACAGTCGTATTTACCAATTTGAATCTCGACAGCGAATATATTCTTACGAACGCACGAAGTTCGTGGACACAGAGCAAATTTTGGTAGTTCCACGACCAGGACCGGCATTATGCACGAAGGAAAGTCTATTGACATGGCCTTGCCGCCTAAGATTAGCGATCGCTCTCTTTATAGTTGCAACCAGGGTCTCGCAAAGCGCGCCAAAACCGTAATCACAGCAAAATCTGTTATTTACGAGGACGAGCCGTGCACTGCGTGCTCCTATATTCTGCTGAAAGTCCAAAAACTCGAAAAAGAGCTGGCTGCTTTAAGGGAACTCGTGCAGGATAACAATGGTGGGCAAAAGGCGGTTAACAGCGCTAGAGTCAGCAAGACAAAGGAAAAGGGCAAAACTCCAAAACAACCAAAGAGCAAAGTTTGTGAAAAACCTCAGTGCAAGGACACCGATACCCATGACGATGGGAAAATAGCAACAGAGTCTCTTGTTTCTATGGAAGACAACCGAAGCGAACCGTCAACTTCTCTCAGTCATTCCGCGTGTTCGGTAGAACCCTCGGTTGGATGTGAGGAAACAAGCTCGTGGTAAGGTGGAATGGGTAAGCTCCACAACAGGAGTATAAAACCCTAGACGACTCCGGTGGATCTCCTGAGACCTTCAGCTGATAAGGCCACGGGAAACAGAACAAATGAACCCTTGGATCGTCAGCACTGCGAAGTGAGCCCGACTGAGCACAACGGAATTATTCTGCGGTCCAACTGGAACTATTTCGACTTGGTTACCATTTCACAGTTACCGTCTCTGACATTGATACTGAAACCGTACGTACAGAATTGCTTTGTGCATTTTTGGAATATTTTTTCACGCATCGAAATTCGCCAGGAACCTGGATTAAGTGCAGTTTGTTTATCATCACGGTCCAACTGACTACGCATCTGACTACGAACCGAATCGCGGCTATTCAGCCTATACGACCGAATCGCGGCTATACAGCCTAGGAAACCAATCGTTCAAAATCCTTCAAGGTCTGCAGTTATTCAATTCCTACGAGATCTACAAAGGGCTAAGTCACTTCTGATTAAATTCCACAAAATTTATCGGATTTTGAGTATTTTTTCGCTTATTGAGTTTTGAATACTCACTTTAATTCGTCATATACAAGCCGACGTATTTGTTATAAAATCGAAAACGAAATTATACCTACTATATCATGTCGAAGTTTATGGAATCAATTCAATTCAATTCAATTCAATTATTTTATTAAAGACCCGTCGGGGTCCCATCCACGCAAGTAAAAATAAATTAACATGCACATTTTAGACGATGTAGACAAAATCTGCACAAAGTGCAATGCGTAGTTTTTGAGATTAGAAGTCCGTTAAGGAAAATGAAAATGAAAAAAATGAAAAAAAACGAGGGGTGAAAAAAAACTCCAAAGCAAAATTTAAAAATGATTGTAGTAATTTAACAGGAGAAAAAAAACCCTCAGAAAAATAGCATCAGAAAAAAACAGGGAGGACTGGCCTGCATGTGGCGGTACAAAATGGAATATAGTCCGACATCAACATGGCCGAAATAAATGTCAGCTGTATATGGCATTGCGTAACGGATTTCATAAAATGGTACGTAGGCGGGTCGGTCAGGACTGGCCTGTATCGCCTTGAATAAGAAAAATAAGTGCCGAAATTGAAAACCAGTCTCAAGCCGATAGGAACCCAGATGCGGTCAGTTTCATTCAACCGAGTCCATCCGAGCATGGGGGGAGATGCGACCAGACTACTAGTATATGGCGAATATAGAAGGCTTTGTCAAGACCGCCGAAGGAGCGCATTCTGTAAGGGCACGATGACAACCAGTCTCGAGGCGACAAGAACACAGATGCGGTCTGTTACATTCATCAGAGTCCATCCGAGGATAGGGCAAAGGAGATGCGACCAGATTACTAGTATATGGCGAATATAGAGGGCTTTGTCAAGACCGCCGATGGAGCGCATTCTGTAAGGGCACGATGACAACCAGTCTCGAGGCGAAAAGAACCCAGATGCGGTCTGTTACATTCATCAGAGTCCATCCAAGGATAGGGCAAAGGAGATGCGACCAGACTACTAGTATATGGCGAATACAGAAGGTTTCGCCAAGAGCGTCGATGGCGCGCATTCTGTGAGGGCACGATGCATGAACTAAAAAATTGGAATAATTAACATTTCTGGTGAGGGATCTTAGGTAGCGAGACTACTCATAAAGGAAGGAAATGTGAACAGATATGGAAATTTAATAGCGGCATGCTAAATTCCCGGTGGCCCTTTCTCAGTGTCATAGAAAAAGTTGTCTGGGAAGGATGAGGAAAATAAAAGTTTAATCGAGTCAGTATTCAGATAGAGGCGTAGCCTTCTCTTAAAGGTGTGTAGATTGTCTGAAGATCTTATATTTATTGGAAGGTTATTCCAGAGGAAAGTATATCTGGAAGCGAAAAAAGGGAGCGCTTAGAGGTGGAGGACACTGGAAGAGGTATAATTAGAGACGAGTTGCGAAGATTGTATGGGCGACTACTAGGGGTAAGTGTTGAAATTCGAGGAAAATTTGAACTATGATTAATGCGAAAGAGGAGACAGAGGCCCGCTTCTAGTCTTCGAACCCATAAAAATTTTAGGTTAATTAGCTGACATCTATCTAAGTAGGAGATATTGGGATGTTCCGTATCCAAACGTTTTTTTGGAAAACGTCTTTGGACATTTTCAATTTTTAAACGACTGGCGTCATTCATCAAACCAAAGAATGGGCAACAATACTCGAGAATTGGAAGTACAAACATACGATAGAGCCTTAATTTAATTTCAGGAAGATAGAAATCGTAAGAAATAAAACCACAAATCTGGGCAGCTTTGGCTGTAATTCTGTCAGCGTGCGGCGAGAGATCAAGATTACTAGTGTAGCTTAAACCTACATCCTTGATGGTGGTACATTCAATCATAGGTGTTCCTTGAAAGACCACAGGTTGGGGTAGCCTATCAGGTCCAAAACACATATAACGACATTTAGCAAGCTAACGGTAATAGTACGGCCAACGACGGCACCTCGTTGGAAGACAAGTCTGGTGAGACGTCCTTCGCACCGAGAACCTGTGCTCGCTCTACCTGCGCTTCCAGCCAACGACCAGCAAAGCGTGCAAAAAGCGTAATTACCGCAAAAAGTGTGAGGTACGAACATGAGCCTTGTGTTGGGTGTGCAGGTATCCAAATCAAAGTAGGACAACTCGAAAAGGAGCTTACTGATTTAAGGACGCTCGTGAAACAGATCATAGACGACCAGAACGTGTCCAGTGTTAGAGTCTCAAAAACGAAAAGCAAAACGCAAAAAACGCGAAAAATATCTCCTCAGGGACATCATCTATCACGAGTAGCAACCCAGTAGCCAAAACCGCAGACGCCAGTAACAGCAGGACAACGAGAACGAAGCCGCCGATAAGGGCAGACTCGATTCCCACGCAAGATGTCTTAAGCGATGTCGCACAAAAATTGCCTGGCGAGGAAGCTATCTCGCCTAAGCCTCTTGCTGTAAGTGACGGGAATTCTCTTCTGCCTGGAGACGATATACCTGGGTCATCCAGTCCACTGTTGCCCTCTTGTTCTGGCAACCACCCCCAGCGCACTACAGAACACGTATCTGAATGCGAGGACACGAACCCGTGGGTAGAGGGGAGAGGGAAACGCCATGACAGGAGTCTGAAGGCACAGCCAGGCCTGATGGGTTGCTCGGGACAGTCGGTAGAGAACAAAAGTATGCATCCACGTGACGACTCCGCAAATCGTCGTCGCCCACATGCAGCGAATTCACCGGAAAGGCAAAGTAAGGAGGACCATGCTCGCCAGCAGTGTCTAGTTATTCAGTGTTTGTCGGAATCGAATGCAGTCAGACCTGAAGACCGTGTCTCGGAGGACCTTGCTTCTTTTCATGGTCTACTAAATCACTTACTCCAGGCAGACATTGAAATAAAGGTTCTGAAGGCATTCCGAATAGGAAAACAGAGTGAAGACAGGACAGCAGCACAACCACCTCGCCCTCTCAAAATTATGCTGGAGAACAAAGAGCAAATAAAGTTGATTCTCTCTAAAAAAAAACCGACCTCAGAAACACACACAAACAGGTTTTTTTCAACCGGACTATTCACTAGCGGAACGGTTGAAACGCCGGGAACTTGTCTTGGAGTTAAAATCAAGACTGAAGGGTGGCGAACACAATCTGGCTTTCTTCAAGGAGAAGGTAGTTCGGAAATATATGCCGTTTCAGTGGAACCAGCCTGTAATACTAAGAACGACGGCAGCTACTCAGCTAACACACATGCCTTCGTTGAACCACCTGCTCAAGGCGGCAACACAAGTAAGCGCGTAATGTCCAGTGATCTGATTGATGCAACGCATATAAATGGAACCCATCAGCCCAGAGAACATGGCGTTCGAGATAACGGAGTAATGCTCAAAACAGTAACAAATGCAACGGGAAATTCGGCTGGCGCAAAACTTAGGTGCTTGTACACGAATGCCCAAAGCCTCATATCGAAACTAGCTGAGCTAAAACTTTGCCTTGCCGAGCTGTCTCCAGATGTTTAAGCAGTAACCGAGACCTGGCTGTCCGGGAATATTAGCGATAACGAAGTAGCCTTGCCTGGCTACCAGATTTATCGGAGGGACAGGGAACATCGTCAGGGTGGTGGTATAGTTGTGTATGTGAATGAAGGCCTGGCAGTGTCGAAAAACACCACCAAGTTTGCGTGCGACACGGAAGCTATTTGGTTGACCATCAAGGCTACCGGTTCCCCATGTCTCGATGTCCTCACTGTCTACCGACCACCTAGGACAGACCATATCGCCGACACTCAACTATTAGAGCAGCTGGATAAATTTTCCAGTCGACCTAACGTCATGATCATGGGCGACTTCAACGCACCAGGAACAAACTGGAATACCCTCCAAGCGTCAAGTCCAAAATTGGCATTCGATAACCGTCTGCTGAACAAAACATGACGGGTGCCAAATAAGCGGCCGCAGGTCTTCCATCACGGCTACCTCACGTACAAATGTTTGTTCAGTAGGTGTGCTTGTGCTATTCTTTTTTTGCCGCCGCGGCAAAAAAATACCACAAGCACACCTACTGAACAAACATTAGTACGTAAGGTTGCCGTGATGGAAGACCTGCGGCCTCCACGGTCAGAAAAAAACCCTCAAACACACTTACCGAACAGACTCGGTAGGGTTTACGGGGAGTCCCCATCCTCTGTTGCCTAAAATTTATGTCCAATATGCAATGCCACTTTTATACCCTTACGCACACAAACTTCTCCTTTCCTAAACCACCTCTGGGCAGTTCGCATGCGCGGCAGTTGCGCTATTAACTGCGGGGTTGCCGGTTTCGTGGTTTACGTGCAGTTTCCCGCCATCATCTTTCCTTTTCAGGTCATGGTCCACTTACCTCCCCTCCCACGCATTCCGGAGTCCACCTAACTGAGGTGCCAGCATTCCCCTTTCGTCAGCCAGACTACCACTTACGTCAGCTGTTTACTAACGTTTCCAGCCCGGAATCCACTTCCGGGCGTGTACATGAACCTCCGGCACTCCCTCCCCATATTCTGCAACACCCACCCCCCCCCAACCCAAAGGCTTACAGCCTACGTCGTCCAAACATAATACTTCCACTTGGGCAGCTGCTACCAAAGGCTTCAGGCTCTTAGACTATT
>CACRXP010000355.1:614767-638507 GCA_902702965.1 Spirometra erinaceieuropaei | reverse complement strand
CCCCCCCCACGGCCTGTCACCTACGCCGTCCCAACATCAATCCCAGCAGTCCCTCTCCCCCTTTAGGCAAGCTTACCGCATTCGACAATTCCCTTACCGGCTGTTCCCACTTCCGCCTGTTTCACAGTCTACTGTCACTCCCACCCGGCTTTGTTAGTTGACCAGATATGCCCTTTCCCGCGGGTGGTTCACTTCGCCAGTTACCAGCTACACCGATTCCTACTTACTGTCTACCATGGCCGGCTGCGGCCTAAGACAGTCTCTTCGCACCTCCCTGTTCCCGCTCTAAAGGCCTTCCGTAATCACTCCCTTCCTGCCCCATAAGGGTTTATCGACGAGGCTTAGTGGACGTCATTGCATTATTCTACGTCAGTAAACATGTTCACTTACCAAGCCTCCAGGGTGGTCGATCAGTCGCAATCCTTACCGTGCGATGATGGCTCCGTTACCATTGCTAGAGATACCCGCCCATCCCACAGACAACGTTCGTTCAACTCTTCCATTAGTGATCCATAGGCAGCTATCAGCTAACGCAGCCCTGTGGTTGAAATTTACTCAACTGCGTATCACACCTTCTCTCATTCCGGAGGCTTAGCAGCACCGTAAGCAAGAACAATGCCATAGCAAAATGCAACAATTACTCCGAATTAGGAAAAGGAGCAATACACTAGACATACAGCGTAGTACGGAAAATCGTCCCCGACTGCCTTGGGCAGCCGGCTTGCCACATCAGTAACATTCAACAGTTAGGTGTACTACAAAAGGGTATGCGATTACAGGCTTGCAATACAATGCCGTACCCCCTATCAACTTGAGCATCCATTTTTGGTAGAGGGTATCCTCATCGCCAGCAGACAATGGCACAATCACTGTAGGTAGGCATGGACAGTAAATGGAGGAAGTATGGAGTCTTCCTTTTACGTCTTCCATCTGCGCCTTCGTTGGTTAGCTTCTCCAATCGTCGTTGGTTGGCTCTCCTCAATCGCCAGTTCTCCCATCGCCAGCAGGTAACGGCCACAGGCACTGTAGGCAGGCATGGAGAGTAAGTGGACGAAGTACAGAGTCATACCTTCCAGTCTTCCGTATGCGCGTTCGTTGGTTAGCTTCTCCAATCGTCGATGGTTGGCTCTCCTCAATCGACAGCTCTCTCTTTGACCGGCCGGTAACGGCCACATTCACTGTCGGTAGGCATGGAGAGCAAATGGAGGAAGTAACGATGCTTACCTTCACGTCTTCTGTCTGCGCCTCCGTTGGTTAGCTTATCCAGTCACCGTTGGTTGGCTCTCTTCAATTGGATACGCTTCTGCCCAATGTCGTAGGAAAGTTTCCCTGGAGGCTGCCATGTTGTGGGCCCTTAGGTCGAACCGTAGGCGGTACTGAACCTCATCTAGGTGGGCCCACACTGCTCTGCCACAGACAGGTCCAGACTCCTGCAGCTTCCTCTTTAACCTGCTCCAGTAGGCCTCTATGGCGTTCGTATGCCGTCCTGTTGTGGGATTCACGAAGCCCCTACGGTGGTTGACAGTGTTGTGCGTATAACCTTCCGACGGTAGGCGGGTGTAACCCTTCCACTCATCGGTTACGATAACACTGCCAGCAGCCACCCACTTCCTTATGACGGGCCTTAGGGCCTCCCAGCTGCGGTTGTTAATCTGCTCAAATAGGGCTTTGCGCCTGCGTGTATCGTACATACCGACGACCCACAACTGCCGCCGCGGTCGTCCCCTGTTATACTTGCGGCGACTTATGAGCGTCTCGTCTATCTGTACTTTCACGCCTGGTCCCCCAATTTGGGTTACGGCGGATAGAAGTGCGTGCGAGCAGGCCCCGCGGCAAATGCCGTACAATTCCATGGCTGTATTTCTACTGACACCTACACTTGCCGCACACCGCTTGGCCCGCACACCTTCGACAAACTTGTAGCATATACGCATCAGTGTCTGCAGACTGAGCTTACTACAAACGACAATTGACCCCGTTCGCAGGCACCGCTTCCGTCTGCAGTGTCCTCAACGGAATGCATAACCGTCCGTATGCTGCCGCAACACTTGCATCTGCACAGTACGCCGACATCGGCATGCTAAGGTGGTGGCCAGCAACCTCCACCGCTGCAGGTACTGAACGACACCTGCTGACTGAAGGACAGCTTGTATTTCATCCTCGGCCGTCGGTATAATCCGCTGAGGACCGCGCCTACGTCCGCCTGCATTCGGTGACGATCTAGATATAAAACAGTAGGAGTTTACGATACTGCTGCTGTCAACTTATACATATCCCCTACGCCTCTTTTCCCTTATGTGTGCCTAGATATATCATGGTACACCTAAGAATGAGGTTTAGTTGAATTACCGGTTGCTTATAGATAGTAGACCATCATGCGGTCTGTGCTAACTACTCGGACATACCGTAAATTTCTCCGCATTTTCTCACACAACTAATACCCACCCGGCAA
This sequence comes from Spirometra erinaceieuropaei, assembly GCA_902702965.1. NCBI lineage: Eukaryota > Metazoa > Platyhelminthes > Cestoda > Diphyllobothriidea > Diphyllobothriidae > Spirometra > Spirometra erinaceieuropaei. The sequence goes on along the minus strand of CACRXP010000355.1, from coordinate 636,055 downwards.
TATGCTCTGCGGTTAAATTTAAACTTAAAAGGGCTACGTAGGCCTACAAACTGCTCCCACCATGGATACTTACAAATCCCGTAAAACAGCGACCTTACACACAACAGCCGCCAAGTCCTGGGCGCTCCTGCCTAACGAGTGTTCTTTACTCGCATGAGAAATGGACACGAGCCACCGATAAAGGTTTTCCAGTAGATGTCATATTTTTTGACTTCAAGAAGGCCTTTGACAGTGTCCCACACAGGCTTCTTTTACAAAAGATCTGGGATGTAGGGATTCAAGGGAGAATGTTTAAGTGGATCAGGAGTTTTCTGTCCTCCAGACTACAAAGAGTCGTCGTTAGTAATTCTACCTCGGAATGGGTAAAGGTGGAAAGTGGTGTCCCACAGGGTTCTGTCTTAGGCCCAGTACTCTTCCTGATTTATGTTAATGACTGCATCAGCGAAGTGAATTGCGAGGCTCTCATGTTCGCGGATGACATAAAAATATGGAGTGAAGTCAAGTGTGATGATGACACAGAGAAGTTGCAGTCGAACATCAACAAACTGTGTGCTTGATCGAACAGATGGCTTTTGAAGTTTAACGTGTCCAAATGCGTGGTTTTGCACCTGAACACCGGCCGCAATGCCTCTCCCAAACACCAGTACTATATTGACGGGACGAGGTTATAACCTGTGGAAAGACACAGAGATCAGGGTGTATGGACGACCACAAATCTATCGCCATCAGAACACTGCAGAAAGATGGTCCAGAAGGCAACTAGTACTCTACACTGGATCAGACGTGCATTTAAAATATTTCCTCCCGAACTTTTCGAAAGACCCTTTGGTGTCTTTGTAAGACCTCATCTGGAGTATGGAATGCCAGCAGCTTCACCATGGATGAGGAAGGATATCAACTTACTCGAACAGGTGCAACGCAGAGCGATAAAGATGGTCGACGGTCTGAAGTATTTGTCTTATCAGGAGAGGCTGAATTTGCTTGGCCTATTCCCTCTCTCTTATAGACAAATAAACTGCAGTCTACTCTGGACGTTCCGGATTGTTCGCGGCCAGGTTTGCTCATTAAGAGCAGAGGACTTCTTTGAGTTCGCCCGTACAAACCAACTACGCGGCCATGCATACAAAGTCGGGAATGAGCGCACGCGTTTAGACCGACGAAAATTTTCATTCAGCCAGCGGGTTGCCAGGCCGTGGAACTCGCTTCCAAGCGAGATGGTGACGGCTGACACAGTTTGTGTGTTTAAAAGAAAACTTGCTCGTCTAGTTTTCGACAGAAATCGGCTTGTACAGCATGACTATGCACAGCCAGTTTTGTAAAATCTGTCATATACAATCTTCCGCACTAATTTACATTGACCCTATTCACTACCTTATGATTACGATTGAACTGTGACCCAATCACATTTTAAATGCCTTCAATTTTATTTTATTTTTGAGTATGAATCTGCGAAAACACTGTACATAAATAGGGTCATCAAGGGCTCTGCCTGTAACCCTTCAATATATACATACATATACATACATATACATAATTCGGGAGTTTGCCGACTTGCTGTAGGTTGGTGCGGTGGCGTTGGAGTACGTCCAGGTATCCTAAACATTTTTCGCGTCATGCATATTAAAAGGTGCATGCGGTGGAGATCACCGATATAACAAATAGGGAGGGGGTGAGGTGGGGGTCAGTAAGGGGCTGGGAAGTGACGCAATTGTCATAAGCAGTTTATTCAAATACTCTTACCCAACCGAAGTACATCGTTGTCCCCTCGCGTCCCCCTTACGCATCGTCTGTTTCCGTCCATCTGATACACACCACTTTCAAGTGTGGCGCCAACGATCCCATTGGTTAGCCGCTTAGCGGTTCAGGTTTATTCGCCCCGGCCGCCAATCACATCACCTCCCCGGCTAGCCCACCTTCGATTGGGCATTGCCTACGGTTTCCCCTATTTGCGCGCCATCTTGCGGTTTTTTGACTTCATTAAAACAAATAATTATTTTTCTGCGATTTCGAACATTTTTCGACATCCAGCTGTGAATCCAGTGCCCTCTGCTGTTTACCCCGCCCGTTCTTCCCCTCAAAACCGCCATCCCGTTGTACCCGACCCACCTAGAGAAGTTTTCTCACTGCGGCCACCTGTTGGGCATCGGCCCAAAACATTAAAGGCGTCAATCACACAACATGTCATATTTCCAACGAGAACACGTGAAGGACAAAGGGCAAACTGCCTTGATCTGGTTTTTACGAAAACACCAGACAGCATAGACGAGATCACCTCCATGCCGCCTCTTGGCCGAAATGATCACATAATGCTGATGTGGGATTATTCGTTATTCTCCATTTCGCATTATCCAGACCAGAAAAGACGGAATGTTTGGCGATGCGACTTCAATCAGATGAGGACAAACTTATCCGGTCTCGACTGGGGCTCGTTGTTTACGGGAAATGCCAACGATGACTGGGAGCTGTTCAAGAATGTCCTTCTGCAGCTTATCAATAGCCACTGCCCACTAACTAGTGTAAGACTGAATAAACGCCCTGGGTGGCTAAATAGGAACCTTAAGAAAGAAATCAACAGGAAGCACAAATTGTGGAGAAAATACTGCGCCACTAGACAAGCTGAATGCTTCAACACCTACAAGACACAGAGGAACAAACTGAGGAACCTGATCACGAAAACGCGACGGGAATTCGAGAAGAACTTGATACAAAAAGCAACGCAGAACCCAAAATTACTCTACAGTTACCTCCGAGGAAGTACAAGGAACAGGCATCAAATCCCCTTAATAAGGACTACTGATGGCGTTGACATTGCTGATAGTTGGGATAAAGCTGCGTATTTTTCACAGTTTTTCCAATCAGTCTACACAAACGAGTCAAGGTTCATTCCGCCCTCCACCGAAGGACCGCCGACCCCAAGAGTCAGCGATATACTCTTCTCAGAAGGCATTGTCCAAAGACAATTGTAGGCATTGAACGAATCGAAGTCACCAGGACCAGACGAGATTTCACCCAAACTTCTCAAGGAACTTGCCAGTGAGCTCTCTGTGCCTTTGTCGATGCTCTTTCAAACGTCATTTGACACTGGAACACTTCCTATCGATTGGAAGTTGGCGCATATTACTCGGCTACACAAAGGAGGTAACAGGGCAGCGACGACAAATTACAGGCCCATAAGCTTGACGTGCATTCTCTGCAAAGTGATGGAAAGGATCATAAAGAGTGAACTGATGCAATTCCTGGAAGTTCACGGCCTACTATCGAAATGCCAACATGGGTTCCGGAAGGGAAGATCCTGCATGACAAACTTGCTGCAATCTCTCCAGAGCTGGACCCAAGCTCTCGACGACAGGCACGCGGTCCACATAGCCTTCATCGACTTCCAGAAGGCGTTCGACACTGTGCCAAACCAAAGGCTCATACATAAACTTAAAAAAATAGGGATCAGTGGCAACTTCTTTAAATGGATTGAAAACTTCCTTGTGAGTCGACACCAGATTGTCTGCATCGGTCGGGGAAAATCAGAATCTGCTATGGTCGATAGTGGTGTCCCCCAGGGTTCAGTATTAAGACCCATTTTGTTCCTTATCTACGTGGACGATGCCGCAAGAGATTTAGACTGTGAAGTAGCAATGCTTGCCGATGACATGAAGATATGGAGTGTAATTCGGGGTCCTGCCGATGAAGACAGACTGCAGATGAACCTGAATCGGTTGGAGGAGTGGTCAAACCGTTGGCTCCTGCGGTTCAACGTTGCCAAATGTAGCATACTTCGGCTAGGCAACACAGCCAGATCCGCCAGCACAAGAGGCTACTTTTTGGGCGGTGCAGCCCTACAAGAGGTCGAAGCCCAAAGGAACCTCGGTGTGCTTACGACAAGTTCCCTAAAACCATCCGCCCACTGTTCGAGGGTGGCAAAAAGCGCAATGTCCGTACTGTACGCCATCAAGCGTGCGTTTATGGAAAGCATAAAAGAGATCGCCATTCGACCAGACGTTGTTCTCATGGGGGATTTTAATGCACCTTGCATTCAATGGAGCGATATGTATGCGAAGTGCTCAAAGTATGCCTTCGATGACTGTCTACTAAAGACAGCCCTAGAAGCTCTTCTCACGCAGCGAGTCCTATTTCCAACTAGAGCACGCGGAGGGCAACAGGCCAGTTGTCTGGACCTCGTCTTTACCAATGATCCTCAGAGTATAGACGAGGTGTACTTCCTACCCCCGCTCGGTCGAAGTAATCATGCAGTACTTTTATGGGAGTACTAGCTGTATTCTGAACCATATATAAAAGACGATACGAGGCCGAATATATAGATAGATAGCTAATTTTTATTAAAGACCCGTCGGGGTCCCATCAAAGCAAGTTAAAATAAATTTGCATGCGAGTTTTAGACGAGGTAGGCCGAATCTTTACAAAATGCAATTCCTAGTTTCTAAATTAGAAGTCCATTGAGAAACATGATGATTGAAGGGTGAAAAAAACGCCTTAAAAAAAGTTAAAAATGATTGGATTAATTTTACAGGACAAAAAACCCCTCCATAAAAATAATTACAGAAAAAAGCGAGCAGGACTGGCCTGCAGGTGGCGGTATATAACGGAATGTTTTCGGTCATCGTCAGGGTAGCAATAAATGTCAGCCTTGATGGGTACGAATGTGGGTCAGACAGGACTGGCTTGCAAATGGCATTGTATACGGGATTCACAATTGAGATCGTCTGGGCCTGATTGGTACGCCGCGTCAAAGAGGCCAGACGAGAGGAACCGAGATGCGATCGGCCACAGCACGCTTCGAGCTCAGCCGAGCAGTGAGGAAGGGAGGTACGACCGAACTACTAGTAGACAGTGAATACTGAGGATTCTGCCCTGAGCGTCGACAGACCGCATGAGGTCGGAATGCGGGAGATGACATCAAAAACCGCGAAAATTGTCGCTATGGGGGGAAGGATAGCAATGGATTTAGAAACCAATTCAAAACAGGGGTTTCTAATGATATAATTAAGAGTTACCACTTAATCTACCACTAAATCCCAGGAGGACCCTTCTCGAAGTCAAGAATCTGAGTGTTCGGGAAAGGGGACGTTTGCCAAATGAGAGCTGAGGCATCACAAATAGACTGGGATGTTTTCTGCTCTGGAAACGTTAACGAGGACTGGAATTTATCCAAGGATCGGTTGCTGCATCCAATAAAGAGCCACCGTCCCTTATCAAAGCCTAGGACATCCAACGGCCCTCAGGGCTAACACGAGAACTAAAAAGGAGATCAACAAGAAAGAAAGTTTGTGGAAGAAGTTTCTCGAAAACAACAACATTGCAGCGTTTATAGAATATAAATTTGATTTAATTTAATTTAATTTATTAAATGCCAGTTTACAGGCATTGTCAAGGGAAGCGAGTAAACACAAATCCGACCAGCATTGAAAAAAAAACTCCTGAAGAATAAAAATATAGTTGATGGTGGATTTTATGGTTTAGAGGGTTCAGGAGAAAAAACTGCTGGCGGTAGATTTTCGACCGTCAAGAAGTGGGGAGGGGGTTGCACGGTATCGGAGATTATCGGACGTCAATTCCTTTCATGAAGTTGAGGATAGTCAAAGTAGAGGCGTTGAGAAACAGCTGGTGAGACCGGCCATAGTGTTCAAAGACCACAAACGCCATCGCTACGGTAGAGTCGGTCAGTGGATTTCGCGCCCAAAATGTGTGGGAGCTTTTCTGAATGCAAAAATCGAGTAATAGTTCTCTTAAATAAAGGATAATTTTGCAGATTTTTCACACTCATGGGTAGTTTATTCCAAATAGCAATTGCATTTACAGAAAATAACCAATGACATTTAACACTACGTGCCAGAGGAAGAAATAAGAAGACCTAACGGTGACTGTTACGTCGTGGGTGGATATGGTGTCTTAAAGAAGTGAGTGGATTAAATGTGTGATTATATAAGAGTTTAAATTGCAGAAATATTTCCTTTTGTAATCTACGGAACCATAAAGGATCAAGGCCCGTAAGCCGTCAACGTTCTTGGTAAGACAAATGTCGGTGTTCTGGGGTTACAATTCTACTGGTAAAAAAGTGTTGAAAGGATTCTATTTTCTTCCGTTCAGTAGCATGCATGAGGCTAAAGAAAAACGAACAGTATTCCAGACCAAGTCTAACGTACATGTTGAAAAGGCGCATTCTGATGTCCCTAGTTTTAAAGTTTCGGAGGATAAACCCGGTCGTTCTGCGTGCTTTGGAGACTATCAAGGCACAGTGCTCCGAGAGATTAAGACTCTTGGAGTATGATATACACAGATCCTTAATAAACCTGGGCACATTTATCGAGTGATCTTCAATATTTAGTTGAGGTTGGTGGTCGTCGCCAACCACCATGACTGAGCACTTATGCCAAGAAAGAGAAAGGCGCCATGTGCGGCACCACTGGGCGAAAGCCTGTAGATCGCTCTTTAGGAGCTCAAGCACGATGGCACGATCTGCCGGCTTATATCGATATGCAACTTTAAGATCATCAGCATACATGAAAGGCTTACCATTCTGAAATAAATCGGGTACATCATTAACGAAAAGGCAAAATAAAAGCGGGCCGAGTACACTTCCCTGAATGACTCCACTCCTCACACGTGTGGGGTTGGAGATAGTATTGGAAATCTTAACTCGTTGTGTACGAGTGCCCAGGTAAGAGGATATAAAATTCAAAAGATTGCCACCTATTCCGAAAGAGGACAGTTTCAAGAGGAGAAGAGCATGGTCAACACGATCAAAAGCCTTAGTGAAATCGAAATATACTGTGTAAAGTGCAAAACCATTGTCCCTAGATTGGAGAACATAGTCAAAGAAAGAGAGTTGACAGGTGTCACAAGATCGAGCTTTGAGGAATCCATGCTGAGCAGCACTCAGTAAGTTATTCGCAGTTAAGTGACACATCATCTTATCCTTAATCAATGTCTCTAAGATCTTCGAAACTGCGGGGAGGGTGTTTATTGGCCGAAATTCATCAAATGAGGTAGATTTACCTAGCTTAGGCATGGGCAAAATGTGTGATTCCTTCCACAAGGTAGGATAAGTTTCACTTTCAAGAGCAGGATTAAATATCTTGCAGAAGAGGGATGGAAAAATCGTATTTACATCGGCTTTCAAAATGCTTACTGGGACACCATCAGGTCCTGGACTATAAGATTGATGAAGACGCCGATTCGCAACAGTCACATCCCACAGAGTGAAAGCTATAGTTTCTGAACTGCCTTGGTCAATGGCTGGATGGTCGGAAGTGGAGTAGTCGAGTCTTCAATGAACGTTTTGGGCAGGAAATCATTGAAGCTATCAGCGGTTAACTGGGCATAAACTATGGGATGTTCGAGAGCGTCTCGGAGGATGGGATGCTGCGTTTTTCTATGAGTTCGTATTTTTCTAGAGAAAAGTTTCGAGACATTTAACGAATGGTTTTCGGTAAACTGGACCTCTTCGGCTAGCTGTTTTTCTTCAGACAATCTCTTAGCTCGGTCAAAAATATCACGAATCGAGGGCAGGACAGAAACATCGTTCTGAAGATGGAAACGACGATAAAGCCTGCGCAATCTGCGACGAAAGGGTAAAGGTAGGAAAACCTCATCCCCAACATTAATAATTTTGTTACGGGGGACAAAACGAGAAATAAGCGGATCCAGAATTTCGTACAGATTTGCAGTGCAAACATTTACATCCGAACTAATGAAGAACTCATTCCAGTCGTAGGAATTAAGGTGTGTGAATAATTCGGTTGACGAGTTGATCGGAAATCGCGGAAAAAGCTATACTTTGGGGTGAAACCCTGAATTTCAAGAGGCGACGGGATTTCGATAGTAGTTTGCTTCACCGAGCCGTAAAAAATCCGAAATTGCTCTACAGCTATTTATGGAAGAACACACGTAACAGGAATCCCATTCCTGTCATGAGGAATGATGACGGTTTGGAGATATCGGACAGTAGAAATAAAACTGAGCATTCTTCTTATTTTTTCCTATCCGTTTTCACAAGAGAAGCAGACTATCGTCCCACTAGTTCCGAGAACATGGGAGATCCCACTATCGAAGATATCGTGTTTCGAGAAGAAACGATTTTCGAAGAACTAAAAAGCTTGAAGGAACTAGCTACTATTTGATATTACCCGACAGCTGGCCGAACCACCATCCTTTTTGTGCCAGGAATCGTTTGATGTTGGAATCCTTCCCACAAACTGGAAGACGGTCCACACTACACCCCTTTACAAAAGCGGTAGTCGTGCTCTTGTGATGAACTACAGACCCGTCAGACTGACATCAATCTGCTGCAAAGTGATGGCGAAAATCATAAAAAAGAATTTTATGGCTTATCTGGAAAGCCACAACCTCTTGTCCACTGCACAACATGCTTTCCGTAGGGGAAGATCATGTGTAACAAACTTGCTATATACAACGTAAAGTTGGACAAGAGCACAGGACGCAAAACACACTGTGCGCGTGGCCTATATTTATTTCTGGAAGGCGTTCGACAGTGTTCCGCACCAAAGTCTCTCGCACAAGTTGGGAATAATGGGCATCGGCAGAAAACTTCCCAAATGAATCGCGAATTTCCTCGTCTGCCGTTCCCAAATTGTCTGCGTAGAACAACAGCAATCAAGACGCACATTCATGGAGAGTGGAGTCCCACAAGTCTCGGTGCTCGAACTAACCCTCTTTCTCTTGTTCATGAATGATTCCGTAGATGGGTTGGACTGTGCTAGTACCATATTTGCGGATGACATAAAAATCTGGAAAGTCATCCTGAATGCTGCCGATGAGACCAAATTCCAAGAAAATATTTGTCGATTGGACGAGTGGTTCCGCAGATGGCTCTTGTCTTTCAATTTGAACAAATGTCCCATACTGCGCCTCAGAAATCGGATCCCTAGTACGCGGCAATACCATCAGAACGGAATACCACTTCGAGATGCAGAAACGCAGAAAGATCTCGGAGTCTGGGTTGCAGACAGCCTATGGCCTTCTACACAATGTTGTAAGGCGACCAAGGTAGCAACTTCAATGCTATATGCCATCAAGCGGGCATTCGCAGATTTCGATGAAGACTGCTTCCACAATGTCTTCGGCACGTTTGTAAGGCTGCATCTCAAGAGTGCAATTCAGGTCTGGAGACCGTGGACGCATCGGGATTACAATCCGCTCGAAAGGATGCAGAGGCGAGCAACAAAATTAATAAGAGGTCAAAGTGCAGTGCCATACGAGATCAGCTTAACTAACCTTAATCGATATCCTCTAAGTTATAGGCAGTAGCTCGGAGATTTGATATAAACTTTCCGTATCATGCGTGGCTTGGACTGCGCCCTTCGGTGAGATGACTTTTGCCAACTCGCCACAGCAACTAGCCTCCAGCACATCTCTTCAAGCCACTTGTGCCCCAGGGTAGATTCAATGTGAGAAAGTGTTTCTTCTCCAACCGTCCCGTGGAACCGTGGAATAGCCTGCCCGAGACGGTTGACATGTCTCAATCTGTGAAGACATTTAAATGTCGGCTTAGCAGACATGTGCTGCAGCAACAAGCGGACTATGGGACTTTTTAGCCATGAGACCAGTTACAAATGTGAATCGATATCTGCATACACTTAATGCTGTAATTTCTTCATATTTTTTGATTATTTATCGATTTTCTATGTACATATAGGGAGTTCAAAGGGGTAAGCCTATTTCCCTCAAATGTACTGACTGACTGACAGTTAGGAATGCTGGGTAGAAAGGACCAACGGTGGCACCAAAACAATAACGTTCAACTAGAACAGAACGATGACGCCGATCCCGGACCCAGTCATGTGACACCATAAGATAGCAATATAAGTTTTGCCGCGCCCCCAATACCGATCAACCAGTACTAGAAATTGACTGCCAAACAAGACACACAAAACAAAAGGGCTGATTAAGCACACCAGCACAACCAAAACGCCTTAAGTAGATAAATATTACAAATAGGAGTTCGCTGATAGAAGCGAACAGGCGAGTTCCAGGTAGCAGAACAGAAGAACTACGGCTGGAACCGCTGGTTTTCCGACATCACAGACCGAAATTCTGGGCTCGGTATGTGGATGACACCTTCGTCGTCATCGAACGGGATCAGGTACTGACATTCAAAGAACATCTCAACGCCGTCTTCCCGGACATTCAATTTACGATAGAGGAGAAGGAGAACAATCATTTGGCCTTCCTGGATGTCCTCGTCTGCCGCAAAGATTGTGGTGACCTAAAAACTAAAGTGTTCAGGAAAGCTACAAATACGACGCAAATACTGAACTGCAATAGCAACCACCCGATCAGTCACAAACGCAATTGCGTAAGGGCGCTATACCGGCGCGTTGAGACGCACTGCAGTGAAATGGAAGACAGGATTAATGAATTACAATATCTTCGACGGATAATGAGAGCCAACGGTTACTCGCGCAACTTTGTCAACCAGTGCATACAAAAAGGACACCAGAGACCAAATCCAACCGGCCCCAAATTTTGGTGGGCTTTTCCGTACGTGGAGAACGTCTCGGAAGCCCTCAGTCGTCTTTTCACTCCACTTGGATTTGGGGTCGCACACAGGCCTGAAGCAACCATTAGGCGCCAAATCATGAGACAAAAAGACCCCCTGCCACGGCAGGAAACGTCTGGAGTCGTTTGCCGGATCTAGTGTAGTTGCGGACAAAGCAACTATGTCGGAGAAACTTGGAGATTACTCCGTATGCGAATTGCCGAGCACGCAGCAGCAGTGAGGCGGGGAGACGCTAACTCTCAGGTGGCGACTAATTCGACGAGACCCAGCCATATCTTCAAATTTCAAGAGGCCGAAATCCTCGCAAGAGGTGACAACCGCGTGAGCCGCGAGCTGCTCGAGTCATGGTTCTCAGACCCGCAATCCATCAACAAGCACAATGACCTCCCGGTACCATATTCCGTGCTGCGACTTTCCCTGGGCAGGAGAATCAGTCATGTGGGGAGGGCGCGGGTGAGCAATTATCAGGGTGACAGTGAGCCAGTTTGCCGAGCAATCGTCACACCAGCATTCAGCACGGATGACAAAATCACGGCAATTAACGACTCGGACTCGGACCGACAAGCCATCAGCGCATCAAATACGACCCCAGCGGTGATTGCGAGAACTGTTGATTGCAGTGAGCATACGGTCCACGGCAGCAACGTGCTATAAATACTGCACTCCTGGTGCCACCATCACCTTTATCTGCGAATGTCTCTGATGATGGATTCGAGTGAGAATCCGAAGCGTCAGGTCAATAAATTTCTTGTTCCAGCGAGCGATCGCATCTTCATCTTCTAAATAGGAGTTCTACAAACTCTAGCCTGAAACAAATGAAGTTCTATAACTGTATCTCAACTCCCCAATATCCACCTGCGTGGCATAGGAATAAGCCAAACCATTATAGCATTCCAAACTTCTTACCATCTAATGACAACCCCACAAATTACTTCGGCTTTTGCACTTCCCCACCAAAACTCCATTTAAATACAATTACCACCTAGTTAACCCACCTCCCCTTATGTACACTCAATCCATACACACTAACCCATGCACTCACACTTCGCCATACGCACCACCATATCCTCCAAGAACCACACACTTACCTCCATTTAGTCCATCGCCATTACTGAGCATTTATGCCAAGAAAGAGAAAGGCGCCATTTGCGGCAACACTGAGCAAAGGCCTGTAGGTCGCTCTTCAGGAGTTCGAAAATTATGTCCCACTCTGTCGGTTTATGTCTATGTGTAACTTTCAGATCATTGACATACATGAAGGACTTACCGTTCTGAAATGAATCGGGTACATCATTAACGAAAAGGCAAAATAAAAGCGGGCCGAGTACACTACCCTGAATGACCCCACTCCTCGAGGATATGGAGTTTAAGATAAGATTGGAACTATGAACCCGGTGTGTGCGCCCATCTAGGTAGGAAGATTTTAACTCCAAAAGCTTACCACCTATTCCGAAAGAGCAAAGTCTCAAGAGAAGAAGAGAACGGTCCACACGAACAAACGCCTTAGTGAAATCGAAATAGACTGTGTAAAGTGCAAAACCATTGTCCCTAGATTGGAGAACATAGTCAAAGAAAGAGAGCTGACATGTAGCACAAGATCGAGCTTTCAGGAATCCATGCTGAACATCACTGAGTAGGTTATTGTCTGTTAAGTGACACATCATCTTATCTTTGATCAATGTCTCTAAGATCTTCAAAGAGGCCGGGGGGGGGGGGGTTATTGGCCGAAAGCCATCAAATGACGTATATTGGTCATGCTTGGAAATGGGCAAAATGTGCGATTCCTTCCACAAACCAGGAACGGCATTACTTTCAAGAGCGAGATCAAATATCTTGCATAGGTGGCAAGATTCTTTATAATAATTCTGTCAGAATACCCGTTCTCATGATGCAGGTCCTCGATTCTTCTAAGTTCCTTATCAAAGCTATCAACCAAACAGCTTTTTCTAGCGCTTTCTGCCCAACAGCGGGCTAGACTACTCCTATTTTAAAGGAGTACAACACTGAAGAATTTCGTATATTGCCCAGAAAATGTGTCCTTTCGATAGATGCTTATTCAAAAGCTGACGTCAACTCTCCTGCTTTCATGGACGTCTAAGAAAGGTTGGGAGCCATTCGTGTCATTTACAAGGTCACACCTAACTACCCTAAACAACTTGGTCAGTTCCTACTAGCGACAGCAGAGGCAATTGCCATCAGGCTACAGATGTCGATCCTGTGCGCGCAGAATAACCTCTCGCACACTCCGCGTCTACCGTGGGCACGGACCGACTGACTGTTTGTATGTCGCCGCTCTCCCACCTCCCCCTCCCCCCTTGTCACACGGCTCTTCCTAACCCTCACTGTCACCTACTGTCGCCCCTCACTTCCCTTCCCTCTATTCTCATACCCCGTTTGTATGAAAAGACTAAACTTAATCGATTGTTCTTATCGCTCACACGTTTCAGTTTACACCTCGTTCCCATCCAAATGTACAGGCCGGATGAGGATTTATCAGATCACGCGTACGCTTGCCAAATGCTCTTCTGAATTACTCAATGGGAATTTTCGCAACTTTAAAACAATTACAATTAAATTAAACTGTTTGCTGTGGCTGATGGTTATTCTTATTCCGTACAGTCGTGTACAACAAAACCAGCAGTTTGTCCCATGTTGTGTGCTTTTTCTATATTTCGCCTTTATCGAATTCTCAGTCTGCGCCAATAACGATCGAGCAGTCCTCGCTTGCGTTCTTCATCTGCTTTCTCTTCCCTAGTTCTTAAGACCATTCACCAAAATCATTTCATGATTTTCTAGGTGATGTGTTGCGTAAGTGGGCTGTATAAACGTCATTAACTGTTTAATTTCTTGCCGCGCTCACTTAAACTCAGTTTGACGCTTCCGTAAGGTACCATTGGGCGCAGTTTTGCGCTTCATATAATAAAAAACAAATTATTAAGATGCCTTCGATGTACCGGATAACGCCACGCCATATGCTTAAACCACAAACTTTATAAAAGGCGTTGCCGCGGAATATTGTTACCTGGTCTCATTTTGGACGCGTACGGACAACTTCGTGGAAATGGTTACGAAGTGTAATGTCCCGCGAGCTCGGGGAGGGTACGGCTGGTAGATCACTAGATTCCGAGTGTAGCTTCCTCTTCTTAGTCAGGGATTCGGAGTCGGAAGTATTTGAGCCTAAGATATCCATTACACAAGCACTCACATACAGTCACGCAAATCGGTGAGAGTGTTAAACGACGATCGGAAAAATGCAACGGTTTATTGGGAACGAGAGGAAGAATATAACGAAAGCTTATTATGTAAACGTGCAGAAAAAGGTTGAACTATAACAAACAACGGAAAAACGTTCATGAGCGAAAACGTTAAGAACTCGGGGGAGTGTAGGGATACACGTGGAATACGCCGAAGAAAACTGGGCTGGAAAACAATTCAGCAAGCAGTATAAGCGTAACTGTACAATAAAACAGATCAGCGAAAAGTGTTTAAGATGGAACTTATCGGGGTGCGGCCGTTGACGATCGTTCACAGGAGATCATTCCTCACGATCGACCTACAAAAGAGTGGTCGTGATTAAAACACAAGAGTTTTTGTCCATCAGTTCTGTTGGGGTCTTACATAGCCCCCCTCTGAAGATGCAGCACTGTCCTCAGTGCTGTTGGGTATGATGGGGGAGGGTATAGTAACTTCGACTGCAGCTGGGGGGACCTGGTCATATGGGATAATGGGTAGGGAGTCGGGTGTGCAGGTGGGTAAACGACCGTGGTAGGGTTTGAGTTTGTTGAAGTTTGTTGTGAAGGGTGGTGCGTGGGGTTGGGAAGCATCGCGCAAGAGGTTGGTCGTGGGGGACGGTGCATCTAGGATGACAAAGGGGCCTTGCCACGGGTAGTGAAATTTGGCTGACACTCCTCGCGGAGGTATCGGGTTGTGGTGCATAACCAAGTCGCCGATTTGATGTGTGGTTCCGGTCGAACGACGGTCGCACTGTGTTTTCTGGTGGTTTGATGATGCACCGAGCGTCTCGCGTGCTGCGTTATAGGCGGTCCGAATTGTTTCGCGGAGTTGGGAGGCGTATGTGGTAACGGGGGTGGGGTCGGGTACGTCTAAGGGGTGTTGAAGGTCTACTGGAAGACGTAGGTCGCGCCCAGTCCATAGGTAATGAGGTGTGAAACCGGTGGAGGAGTGGATTGAGCTCCGGTATGCCATCAGGCAGAAGGGTAATTGTGTGTCCCAGTCATGTTCGTGATTGTCTTTACAAAAGGCGAGAAGGAGGTTGTGAAGGGTGCGGTTAGTTCGTTCGACGAGGCCGTTGCCTTCGGGGTGATAGGGAGTAGTGCGGGTTTTGTTGACGTCCAGCGTGCGGCAAACGTCCTGGAAGAGTCGAGAGTCGAAATTGCTCCCACAGTCGGTGTGGAAGGCTAGGGGGGCGCCCCAGCGGCAAATCCAGGATCTGTTGACGGCGTTGGCGACAGATGTGGCGTCTTGGCGGAGTAGTGGCACCGCTTCGACCCATTTCGTGAAATAGTCTATTATCACTAGTATGTATTCATACCCGCGTACGGATATAGGGAGGGGGCCGATAATTCTAGTCCCACGCGTTCTCCGGGGAAACCCGTGGTCATGGGTTGCATGGGAGCCCTGGGTGTTGGCACAGGAGACTTAAAGGATGCGCATGTATCGCAGGACTGGCAGAAGTGGTAGATGGATGCTCGGAGTTGCGGCCACCAGAACCTCGCGCGTGCGGCTAGTTCAGTGCGTTTCTGTCCACAATGACCCAGCTCGGCGTGAAGGTCGGCCAGAACGGATTCGACGAGGCATCCGGGTACCACGGGACGAAGACGTTGGGACGCGGAATCCCGCAGGAACAAAATGTCATTGTCCAACAGGAGGTGTGGCCACTGGTGTAGTAGGATGCGTGCGTTCTGGCTGGATCCTCGCATGTCGGCTTCCAGGGGTTTATTGAGGTTGTTCATCAAGTGGCGGTAAATGGTGGAGGTGTCGGGGTCAGTACGTTGTGCTTTCGCCCAGGTGTGGCGGGTAGTTTCCGACATCGTAATGGCATTTACGTAAGTCGCATGGTTTTCGGGTTCGGTAGTCGGGGAGTCGGGTAGTCGGGAGAGGGCGTCGGCGTTGCCGTGTTTATGCCCAGGCCGAAATTGGCATCAAAATCGAAATCTTGAAGGAATTTTTGCCAACGGGCGAGCTGGTCCATAGGGTCTTTAATGGACTGAAGCCACTGCAAGGCCTTGTGATCGGTTCGTAGTATGAAACGGCGTCCAATAAGTAGATGTTTGAACTGCAGTATAAATGTGATTATAGCTAATAGCTCTCTGCGGAATGTGCAGTAGTTCCGCTGAGCCTTCGTCAGCGTGTTACTCGCAAAGCAGACGGGATGTTCGACGCCCTGGGAGTCTGTTTGTGACAATACTGCACCGATGACAAAACCGCTGGCATCTGTATCGAGGATGAAAGGAGGGGCGTCATGATCGACGTTCGGGAGGGCTAGAAGTGGGTCGGATGCAAGGGCGGCCCGTAGGTTAGTGAAAGCATCTTCACATTCTGGGGACCATCTGAATTCCCTACCTTTCTCTGTCAGCTTGTGGAGAGGGCCGGCACTGTGGGCGAAATTACGTATAAACCGTCGGTAATAGGAGGCAAGCCCGAGGAAACTGCGTAGCTGCGTCTGGTTGGCGGGGGTCGGCCATGTACGGATCTGTTGTAAGCGGTCCGGTAGAGCGGCTATGCGTCCTGGGGAAATCTTATGGCCCAGAAATTGTACTTCTGGCCGTAGGAATGTGCACTTGGCCGGGTTCAGGGTCAGGCCCGCATCACGGAGGGCTTCTAGCACCTCTCTTAAATTGCGGTTGTGTTGTTCAACATCGGGTCCAAAAACGATGATGTCGTCCAGATATACGAGGCATTTGTGAGGGATAAGGTGTCGTAACACCTGGTACATCAATCGCTGGAACGTGGCGGCGGCGTTACATAGTCCGAAAGGAAGCGTCTGGAATTCGAACAACCCTTGGGGAGCGATAAATGCGGTCTTCGGGCGGTCTTTGGGATCGATCTCGACTTGCCAATAGCCTGACTTAAGGTCCAGGGTCGAGAACCAAGCTGCTCCGCCAAGGCTGTCTAGGGTGTCGTCGAGACGCGGCAAGGGAAATGAGTCACGGACAGTGACGGCATTCAGGCGGCGATAGTCTATGCAGAGACTGAGGGAGCCGTCTTTTTTGGGGACTAAGGCTATCGGCGACGCCCAGTGGGGAGGAAGACGGTTGTATAATGTGGGCTTTAAGCAGTTCGTCTATGATTTTGTCAACCTCTGCGCGGAACCGTACTGGTATTCGGCGTGGGGGTTGCCAAATGGGTTTCGCGTCATCCGTGTTAATAGTATGTTGCACCTTGCGGGTGCGCCCTATTGTATCGGTTGACCAGGTGAACAACCCGGGAAATGACAGTAGGAGTTTACGTAGTTTATTACGGTTGTCTGGCCCGACTACTTCTGTTGGAGGTAGGTTCGCATCGATGTCGGACGGCTCGAGTGTTGCGGCTGCTACCACGGCGTCGTACATCAGATCGAGGTTCTCAGATGGTATATGGGTGGGGGGGTCTGGGCGTGTCAGGATTGACAGACGACGACTCTTGGTATGGATAACGCAATCGTGGTCTGCCAGGAGATCCAACCCTAGAACTAGGGCCCACGGACTATCAGATGTCACTAGGAATGGATACGTCAATTCTGTGTTGTCTATAGTGAGGTCTAGGGTTATGCGACCTAAGAGGGGTATAAGGGTACCGTTCGCGGCACGCAGGGTATGGGGGGCGCTCGTGTGGTCGATCTGTTCGCGTAACTCGCGGGTGAGGCTGGAGTTGTTCACTAGGGACACGTTGGCGCCTGTGTCTACCAAGGCTGGTATCTTGTGACCGACTAGTGTAGCGGAAATTGTAAAAGGGGGTTGGTGAGACGAAAAAAGCCAGGTAAGTAGGAGCAATGAAGACAGACTTACTTGGCTGGTTGTGTCCGCATCGCCGAGCTTGTGGTCCGAAAGCTGCACAATAAGGACATCCGGGATTGTGATCCGGGAATCGCACTGGTAAAGTGGAAGGTCGTCTGTTGGGTGGGGGGTCGTGCGGGTGGGGCTGTTGGTGCGGCGTGGGGATCCAGTCGCTCTCGAGTGACACTCTTCGTAGAGCCGACATTGCTGAATAGCTGAGGACAGGCTGGCCGGTGGGTGTAACAGGAGTACACCGCTGGCGGTACGGTCCCTTAAGCCGGTGATGAACTGGTGGAGAATAAACCGGTCGCGGTCACTCTCTGGAAGGTTGGTGAAAGCCGCTGCAGCCAGACGTCGTAGGTCGTGGGCGAAGTCATCCACTGATTGGCCGGGCCGTTGTCGTAGCGTGGCGAACCGCTGATTCGCCAAGGCCGAGGCGTCAGGGCTGGCGAAGAGTTGCAAGAGGACTTCGGAGGCTTTTTGGAAGTCAGATTTGGGTGTTAGGCCGGCGTCAAACGCTAGCCTACGGGCGTGAGGGGAAAGAAAGCGTAGGAGGTAGCATACGTGTTCATGAGGGGGGACGCTCACTATGAGGAGGGAAAGGTCTTGGAGCCACTCTCGGATGTTCCGTCCTGGCCCGTATGGTTCGGGGGCTAGTAGTGGGCTGGGTCCGTAGGTATGTAGGGTGTTAGACAGTTGGGTGGGGGGTGTGGGTTGAATCAGGTGTGGAAGGGGGAAAGGGCCGGTGTGCTCACCGGCTGCCACCATTGTAATGTCCCGCGAGCTCGGGGAGGGTACGGCTGGTAGATCACTAGATTCCGAGTGTAGCTTCCTCTTCTTAGTCAGGGATTCGGAGTCGGAAGTATTTGAGCCTAAGATATCCATTACACAAGCACTCACATACAGTCACGCAAATCGGTGAGAGTGTTAAACGACGATCGGAAAAATGCAACGGTTTATTGGGAACGAGAGGAAGAATATAACGAAAGCTTATTATGTAAACGTGCAGAAAAAGGTTGAACTATAACAAACAACGGAAAAACGTTCATGAGCGAAAACGTTAAGAACTCGGGGGAGTGTAGGGATACACGTGGAATACGCCGAAGAAAACTGGGCTGGAAAACAATTCAGCAAGCAGTATAAGCGTAACTGTACAATAAAACAGATCAGCGAAAAGTGTTTAAGATGGAACTTATCGGGGTGCGGCCGTTGACGATCGTTCACAGGAGATCATTCCTCACGATCGACCTACAAAAGAGTGGTCGTGATTAAAACACAAGAGTTTTTGTCCATCAGTTCTGTTGGGGTCTTACAGAAGCCCCGCCCTATGCATCCACACCAATTTAGTTCTTTAGATAGATATGATTGACGATGTGTACGAGGAGGCATGAAGTTATGTTTTACTTAATAAAAATTTTGCGGATGAGGTACGGGATTATCTAAGCGTCCAAAGAACTCCTCATAGTAAAATGACAATTTTGAAATCGAAGTTGTTTATAAGGATCAAGTGGACAATTCCCTGGTCTGCGCTCTCTTTATGCATGTCTTTGACACCCTTTCTCTGTTAACCTTCTCCTCTTTGGCACATCTATTGTTCAATTTGTAAAAGGATTTATTGATTAGGATACAGTGTGTTTAAGAGTTATAGAGTATGGCAAGCTTAAATTATCAATAAATTGCAATGATTAAAGTGCAACCTTTTATCTCGAGATCTACGTTTTCAAATTTGCTGATTCCGAAGTTGTTGAACTTTAAAATTTACATCTACCCTTTACGCTTACTAAAATTAAATACAACAAGCTTTTCCGCTGCCAGTACAAACCGCTAGCAAGCCCGACTGGGCCCCTGTTGGTTTAGGCCAACACATGATCACCTAAATCTGCCTGGGCTCCTAGGAGCCCAGTAGCTTGAGATACAGGCACCAACATCGCGAGCTACGCTTTCTTGAACCCCTAATGCCAGTTTCCTTAAGCTGATATTGAGCCAACAGTGCCAGCTGGTTCTTTTGACAATTGCAAATTAATCATCTACATACGTATGTAGGGGTGGTATACCACCCCTGCTGGGCTAACAAAGCCCATAGCTGTAGTTTCTACCTCCTGCATTATGGCCTTTATTGGTGAGTTGTGTTTCGGTTAACCAATAAGACGTTCTCCGACCACCTTTTATATTCTTTCGTAAAGGTGAACTTTGTTTGTATGCAAAGATCTAAATTTTGTGGTTGGAATATCTGGAGCAATATCTGTAGTGTAGGAGTTCATCGGTAGTGTACCTAAGTCCAATGGAATCCATGTAAATAGGGACATCGTGTCAAGTGATTTTATTAAATCCTGAATCATAGGTTGTCTGGGAAGTGTTATCCATCCTCTGTCGAAACTTGGGAGATTGGGTGAAGTAGCCACTTAGGAATGTAATTGGGGGCACCGATCAAAGAGACTACCGTTCACGATTAAAGGCCATTTCATAAACTTTAGGAATCCCACACATCTTGAAAGTTGTTTGTTTGCCGTGTTCCGGCTATTCTACAAGGCGTTCCAGTGCGTTATGAACACACGAGTTCTCCGATTTTATGCTGACGACAGGAATTAGAATCTATAATCCCCCACCCCTCCTCCCCGGAGCAACTGCGAAACTTTGGCTGCTCTGCGTACGCGATATTTTCTTTATTGTTGATTACCGAGGGAAAGTGTTTTAACCCAAACTGCAGCTATACGTGAGCTGAACTTGCTTCCTAAACATTTTCGGGGATAACTTTCATTTGCAGATGTCCGGAGGTTATCAGGGGAAACCACGTGATCGTTTATATTTGCCATGTCCTGCTTGTGTATCATAACTGGGCTATCTGTACACATACATACAGCCAACCTCTTGTACAAGGACGGCAGAAAACCGACAATGCATCGGAAAGAGGGATAAAAATGAACAAAAGTGGGCAAATCAGCTAGCGGTTGCAGAGGTATAAAAATCGTACGTTAGGAAGGCAGAGTACGCTTTTTACTGACGACTGTCAAGAAGAGGCGGACGTATTTACTTGCATCAAAGAATGTTTTCCTCCTTCCGTTCCCCCAGACGTCGTTGCAGCTAGAAAAACCACGCCCAACCCTCCTCTTCCTACTGAGCGTATAGTATTGCCACGACAAATCGCTGTAAGAGGGTTGGCTTTCAAGGTTTTTGTCATGTGTTCTGCCCAGAATTGTGGAATTTGTCATGGAGATCGTTCATTACTCTTAAGACATTCTCCATCTGAACACGCGAAACGGTGACCCGACTACTTTTCCCAGTAGACTTTTGATTGTATCGCCTGTCTGTAACTGTTTGGCTCATTTTTCTACTCAACAAAGCTTTATCGAAGCCATATTTTCCTCCTTTCTTACTCGCCGCCCCACGCAGCAATCAAAATATATGCACTAATATTGCTTAACACCTTTAGGAATCTACATTCTGGACGAGAAAGCAAGGCGTCTCGAGTTGCACTTTGCCCTTCTAGGAGTCGATAAACCCCCACAGCAATACAGTGGCGTTGAGTCGGTATTTTGATAACCATGACTGGAGAGGTAAATTCCAAATGTGCCATTCTAGCATGTTAGGCCCCTTCCATTTCTGACTTCGTTTTAATAAAACCGATAAGTCGGGGAGCCTTTGGGTAAGCACTTTAACCTGACTATTTCCGTAGGAAAGTATTCTTGGGTGCTAAGAAGAAGGACCGCAGTACGCTATATGCAATCAAAATAATGTCAAAGGAGGAGATGAAAAAGAAAAATT
>CACRXP010000355.1:552836-563023 GCA_902702965.1 Spirometra erinaceieuropaei | reverse complement strand
CTTCACGAACCTTCTTAAAGGGAGACAGTCACAGCGCGGGACAATCGGGGCCATCAACTATCTCCGCGGCCGACGAGGATGGGGGCGATTCAGGTCACGATGGCATGTGGGTCGGATGCAGCCACAAAGGCGGCATTAGCAGGCCGCCCATCAAACAAAGTGCGCCTTATAAGGAGAGCTGTGCGCATGACTTCCCAGTCTCTGAAAATGGGTATAAGAAGCAACTACTTGAAACGTCAGACCTTCAATAAACCTCTCCCGGTGAACGCCACCCCCGTGTCCCCTACAGATGATGCTAGGTCGTGCCATTTCTAACGGTCTCGGAAAAGGTTTCTGGAGAAGATAATACTGAAGTTCCACATACTGCTCCTGATGCAGGTAAACCCCGGAACACTTTAAAGTACTACTGACGTAGGACAGGAAACCAAGCTATCAAGCCTGCACCGCAGTGGTCCACAGACAACATCGATTTCTGTCCAAAATACACATACCCTCCAAACTTCCCAGATCAAAAACCTCTAAAGTCTTCAATTCCGGCGTTTCTTTAGACTAAGGCCGTTAGCAGTTTAGAGCACTAACCCCAAGTCACTGAAAACCTTCGTTAGGGTGGACTGCCCTGATATGTCCGCCACGTACATCAGGCGCACCTGCAAGAACTTCTGGCCCGAGGGTTAGGGTGAAGGTGCGGAATGAGCAAAGCCCCTGGAATACGCGCAAGTCAAATTTAAAGGAGTGATTTTAACGTCAATTTTCTGTACGAAAATGTAAAAAGCCAGGTAGAGTACACTTTTAAGACGCAATCGATAGGTTTTAACTAGGCAGAATTTCCACGTCGATTTAACTATACGGGCACTCGGAAGCTGGGGGACCCACTGACGAGCCGAACCCCTCGCAGCTGCGTCAGGCAGCGACACAAGATCGGCGAAACACGCGTGTCTGGGCTTTCAGCTAATGCCTGTGTTGTTAGCAGGGTAAATAATTACACAATTCTATACTACTGGCTGCCTGTCGGCAGTTTGTTAATATTAAGCGGTTATTCCGCAGTGGCTGATGGGTTTCAGCTCAAATATTCATCTCAAATTTCGGACCGTGTCTAAAAAGGTCTGTTCTGGAGGACTTTCTCCGAGTTGGCGCACTAATTTCCTCGGAAATTAAACAAGAAAAGTATTAAAAACCGCCCAGTTTCCCAAATGAACACTAAACTGCTCGCTTTTTCGAGTGATTCCGAAAGTTCCCTAACGCATGAACGCACTAGAGAACTTATACCCATCTGATAATCCCACAAATCACAAAATTATACCCCGATGATGGTTCGTTCGACGGAGGCAACGGGGTGCAATACGGCTTCACGACCTGGGTGCAGTATAGGTCTGAAAAACACTCAATTTTCCAAAAAGGCAGTGTAGCAGGAGATGCTTTGTGCATACATTCCATAGAATATATGAGTTTGGAAAGCCATCGAAAACAAATGAAAAAAATCACACTAAAGTGATCATCTACTAGCGAGTGTGTGCAGGTGGCCGGAAAGACGCGCATTCAAGAGCCAGCGCCCTTGCGAGTAATGAAATACCTCAGGATTACGCTGCATGCGACCCCCACGGGTCACGCGGGAGGGTTCTGGCCAACACAGGGAGAGGTCAGATCAGGACACAGCACGGGCAAATTGGGCTACGCAGAGGCCGCACACCCTGAAACAAACACCATACAAGGGGTGGGGAGAGGACGGAAGGTGGCACGCCTACGTGCGGATTCACGTCGTCCATTCACTTGCGTCCAATCCTAACATCAAATGGCTGGCCGGCTCGGATGGCAGACTGGTTCGTGGGGAAGAGTGAGGCTGACTCTGGGGACTCCGTGCACTTCTGTGCGTTTCCTCACTGTGTGACGCGCTCGAACCTGCTATGAAGAGCTAACTGCCCTGGTCTAACAGCCTGCCAACTCATGGGATAAGATGGTCCACAGAATGCAAGTCCGACTGTAATGGCTCCGTCATAATGTGACCTCCATGACACTCTCGCTTGTGCGGGATTCAAGGTCCGCTTAATGAAGCCTAGCGTCTATGCATTCAAGAGTCGGATCGCGTGTGGCAAACGTAAGCGGCCCGCATGGACTTTTCAGCCACTGCACCAACGACTACTCCCATTGCCCTGACTTTGTCTTGCCACTGGAGTGCGGTGGGTGTGCAAGGGCGAGTGAGGTGTATTCACTACAAGTCCGCCTTATTATAAAGGAGTCCACGAGCGGGTCAGGGCTGCGCTCACCTAGTAGGAAAAGGTGATAGACGACACCGCTGGTGACGGCCGAAACATAGTGCATATATTTCGGGCAAAACACATGAAGAGGATAGGGAGGCGATCCCGGGGTCCTGTTATTGATTTGTCTAACACCCTGAACTTTCGAGAGAGCACATCGGCAAGACTCAGAAAAATGAGCAGTTCAATGGGTACTTAACCCGCCTCCACCGACAATTACTTTTAAATACGTCACGGATTTCCTAACGCATTGGTTGATCAGAAGTTAGGCAACTCGATATGCCTATTGAAATATCACACAAGCGCGAAAGCCAGTCATCTAATTGGACAAGGTCTCCACGACATCGAAAGCGAGGTTCTGCCTTGGAGAGGACGAACGAGCAGCCAGCGAGGAAAGTCTATCTACTCACTTCATAGCCATGTTTGTTTTTTGTGCACTGATCAAGGGTCTCAGCAACAGAAATGGCTAGACCCAGTTGCGTTCAGTCTGGCAAATGACGTCGGTTTTCCGACCAGGTGGTAGTGAATCCGTGGGATGAAGGTGTTACTGGCGGACTGTCACTTCCCGCTAAGTCCAAGTTCGCTCATCAATTCTCTGGACACACCAGAGACATCACGCGGGGGACACCAGGGCGCTTCGGCTTTGACTCCGCCCTCTGGTTTTTCCCTGCATTCCTCCAAAAAACTACTTGCGTAACCGTTAACTGTGAAGTGCTTCCGGATAGGCAGCACTTCCGTCCTTCTCTGAGCTGCGTCTCGTTGTGATACGCTCCCCCTACACACCAGCGGAGTTCTCACTCAGCTGCGCTTTTACAAAATGAGCTGGTTGCTACAGGAACTTAGAACAGGAGAGGCATGTACTGCTCTCCGGAAGTTCCTCGCAGCGGATACTCAAGTGGCTTTGTGGGGAGATGCAGGTTGACAGCTAGTGCTTTGCTAGTCTGCAATTTGAAATAACCTGCGGTTAAACTAACAGATGCGACCACGGGAAGCTTCTAGAGACTGCCCAGAATACAGGAATCCGCGGTCCAATCCCGCCAGTGGTACCGTTGCACATCACACACTCGGTTGCTCGATAGTTCTGATGCCTGAGAATCCTCACCCCGAAGCGGAACAATCAGCCTGGCTACTCAGGCTTCAGAAAGACTCAGAATGAAAATCAGAACAAGTGGGGTCACGGCATCCACTTCTGGTCGTCCAGACGCAGTATTGCCATTGATGTCTCGAAGCTAAGGTAGGTGTGTAATAGGTGCTGCGCAAGTCTACTGCCGCCATAAACTAATTCACGGAAAATCACCGGTGATACGCCCCCTCCGTGGGGCACACGGTAGACGTCGTCGTTCGCCAAGGTCTAACCGTCCTTCTACCTGCTTATTCTGCTGTTTTGAACTACTCAGACATGCGTAGTGCCGAGAACCATGGGCAGCGAACGGTTCTGTAAGGAGTTCAAAAGACAACACTCAGAGCACAGGTGCGAAAAACTGAAGGCCAGTTTCGAGAAGTCAAAACGGTCTGCTGTGGAAACAGCAGACTGAAGCCCGGTGATTCATCCACAGAATTGTGTTTTAACTGAGGTTCGTGTCTCCTTCAAACAAGATTCATTTTCCTTACAATACCCATTGATCCACCTGTCCTTTATGTAGGTTCCAGCCCACATTCGTAATGAGAAACGTCACGCGACTTTTCACATCAGATTGGATGCGGACAGCCTACTCATGTGTGGTTTAGTCATAATCAAATTAGTTGTCAATATCTTAAGAATATGGGTCGCACTTCTTATTTTTTGTTTCTAAATGAAAAAAGTTCTGCCACGAACGCCATGAAGCAGTACTGGCTTGGCAATGCCGGAGGAGTTCGTGCGGAAATTGCTTCCAACTGCCTACACAGGCTTACCAAACACACGAAAAGGGAGACCAACGTGGAGCAACGTTATCTACACAAGACGCTCCAACCTACGCTTATGCTTGTTGGCAACAGAACAGCGTCGAGCGACATGCCATCTCAGTTCAAGAACGGTGTACATTAGGGTCGCATTATTTGCAGCTTATGAGAGGCTTGGGTGTGTGGAGGCAGGAATGTTTACGTCGGGAACAGACATCTACAAAATCTCACTATGAACCAACCCCATGGAAGAATAAACGGCTGCATGACAAAGGCAGGCCACGATGAACAGTTAAGTCGGTTTAACTGACTTGCAGCAGTGGTAAATGATTAAGTGGAGATGAGTACTTGACAGGTCCGACAGAATCAGCCAAGAGCGCAAGGGATGAAGGACAGGTTATTGAAATTAACATGGTTAAGGACAGGCTGCTATTGCGCGTGAACTGCAAATGGAGCACACAGAAGGGTCCACGAATGGGCGAACTTTTTAACAGTTAAGGAGCATTTCTAGCAAAGACAAGGGTGACCGGAACGGCGATTTCTAGCCTGTCTGCCGCGGCCAGCTAGCTACACCTCAAAAGCAGATCGGAATGACCCAAGGTATGAATCCGGCCCAGTCGACCGTGGGGAGTAATGCTCTGTCGGCTGGCTCGCAGGTCCGCGCTCTGTCGGCTGTTATGGAAAAATATGCAGAATCTAGTGGGAATGGCATTCGTCTGTCCGGCCTGCATGCAGGACGGAAAAAGGGCGCGCTTTGTTTGCCTTCGGGTTCACACGGTGAGCGAATTCTGCGACAAAACCTGTAAAGATCAGGAACCTGGAATGCACGCTGAGCTCACAGTGACCGAGCAGTTTACAAGTACCTGCACTTTTTTGACCAGAACCAAGGCTGGATATAGCCTAATCCAGAGCCCACGACATGTCAAATCAAAGCGACCCATATCCTGAAGTCACAGACAGGACTGTATGAACTAGGTATCCGAGTGGCGTCCTATTTTCAACCACAAAAAGCGCCGAGACCAAAGTCTTTCCAGTTCAGAATCAACCATATCTGTCTATATTTCTTGCAGGTCACTACGACGGTGGCGTCACGGAGGGAGGTCATGGATGAACTGCCACTTGGGTAGATGGAGTGAGTAGCCATGTCATCTAGGGTGGTGGAGCTGCATCATAAAAACAGCATGTGTCCCCGGTCGATGGTGAAATTCCCCTTTCGATACGTCGTTCTAGGACCGAAGCACAAGCTGTTGAAAGCCACCAGCTTCTTCAGATCAGCAGTGCGCAAAAGCCAACATTCGCAGCAACGGAGCAGAACAGACTGGATGCGGCCTTTATACTCCACGGACGCTCCCAAAAAGGCAGCCTATGCCGTCCGCGCGTTGTACGCGGTGGCGCTGACACGGGTCCGCCGTTAACAAAAAAGGACAAATTATTCGGCAGTCTTGGACTTTTCGCTGCTCAGGAACGGAGGTGGGACACAATTCCCGGTGCGAAGCCGCTAACAGTGTCCGGGTTTGTTAACATTCGGTTTTGGGACAAATACGGCTATATGGCCAAAAGTGGATTGCGCTTTCGCGAAGTTATTTCCGAACAGGACGGTGTTGGCAGCGTAACCAAGATATGAGATGTGATTCACCTTACCTGGACACCCTCGTATACGTCGGGCACAGTTCACAAAATCGGATTTATCGTCTGCGAGTGCAAGATCGAGGTCTGAATTATGAAAGAATCGAGGAAAGCAGTTGTGAAGATAAAAGGCGGGGGGGGGCTTGTAGTCAGTCAGGAGCAAAAGGGCAACACTGGGTGTTGAGATTGTTGATTTCACGACCTCCTGTCCAAAATTTGATTGCTTGACAGAGAGAACCCAAAGCTCATAATGGCGGTTCTCGAGGGATGGGCTGCTTCCTGGTCCGCAGGTTACTTCTCCCAACAAGATAAATTTAGTCGGCACGGAAAGTGCAAATCTGACCGTCAGTGTGACGTACTCAAGAATTTACTTAACCTAACTGGCCTCGAAGGGATGCAAACTCACGACTCAGACTTGAGCGCAGATCTGCGTCAGCTGAATTATTTAAATGTGCCAAAAACACCCATTAAACGAGTGAGCCTGGTAGTCATCTGGTGGATTCTATAGCGATTATCTAGGAAATCTTGCTTAGACAGTCAGCCTACCACAACAGAACTGGTGTATTTCCTACGTCGTAGTAGTTCGAGAGGGTGTGTCTAATCTAAATATGAGTAAACTCATGACCCTCGGCTGAGGCCTTGTAGTTCAGGTGGCTAGGAGTAAGAATGATTAAAGCCTTGACTTCGAATATCACCGTGGACACTGAGTTTGTCACAACTAGGTCTGTCGAATTATTTAAATCTACCAAAAACCTCTTTCTTTGTACTTTGCCATCCATCAGCATCCCGCCTTAGTTTATTTTACTAACACAGTCGTTGGACAGCAATTTCCGACGGTCAGGCACAGTTTAGTGTTCCAAGCCTTCAGGAAGGCTTCCGTCGGACTCTAGGTGATTTCCGTAACATTCCCATCTAACGTTTGCATACAGGTACGCCTTAGTTTCCCTTCTTTGCTTGCTACCTCACTTGCTTGCATTAAAAATAGGAAATTTTCCCTCCACTGTGCAGTCTGTCTGAGAAGTATTAATAATAAAGGTAAGGAAAAATGGAGTGGCCGCTTCTGGTGATTTGCCGTCGTCAGCCAGCTCTGACCCAAGCCCAGGGAGGGAAAACTTGGGGTTGGCCATTAAAACAAACTGTCTTTAGGTTGGGTCAGAGACTCACATTACCCGTTTCCATTGCCTAGCCTATCAGAGTTGGGATGTAAGGGACAAAGTCCCAAAAGAGTACAAATTGCTCACCGCGAAGGACAAGGACACACTGGCCGGTGCGAGCATTCCACAGACGCAGAGTGGTGTCTCGGCTTCCGCTCACAAAGAGTCGGTCCGTCGCCTTCAACGCTTGTTCCTCCTCGGCTTCAGAGTCGGACTCATCCTGACGCAACGACAGGTGTTGCTGGCAGGCCTCGTGAGACTTGTGCAATTTCCGACTATACAATGAAGCAGAAGTGCCCGCTGCATTCCAGCTACTTTTACGTGGCCGTCGCCGTCGTTTACTGGCTAGACAGCGCACAGTGGAGTGGTGACCAAAGAGGGTAGCCACACAAGCCCAGGAATGATTGTCCAGACGCCAGATGCGCGCTGTTCGGTCAGTGGAGCCGGACACCAGTAGGGGCACACGGTCCAAAGATTCGGCGCCACTTTCGTCATCGGCTGATTCGGTAACGGTCGTCGTAGGTGGCAGGACGATCATAGACCAGACGCCGCCAATGTGTCCGAAAAGACTGGTTAACTGCTCACCAGTGGTTAGGTCCCAAACGCAGATGCTTGAGTCATCGGAGCCGCTAATGGCCCAATCCTTGTAGACCTCCAGGCAAGTTATGACATGATTCTAGAGGCAACGAGGAAAGAAGGAGGTTCAGCATCATTATCATTGTCAAAGGCACCACTACCACCGGCACCATCGACCTCATCGGTTTCATTCTTGTTAATAACGACAGGATCTGTGGTAACAGAGGCGCTGTCGTCAACCACAGGACAGTGGAAGATAAAGAAATCGTCGCGGGATGTAGACATCGTTTTTTCTGCCTCGGAATCGACTGCTGTGAAGCACTGGGCGACTTAGTTCTCAACTAAGAAAAGGAGGACTTGCAGAGCTGATTTGAGTAACGCGAAGTATTTTAATTTGAAGTTTATAAATCTGATCCGAAGATAATAAAAGACATCTAGAAACAGACAGAGGAGGAAAAGACGGTTTGCTCGAAAGATGCTTAGGGCGAACTCACGGAACAAGGAATCCCTATTTTTCAGTATAGAGGTGTCATGGGCCCTAAAGCCCTGCCACCATACGCAAAATGACAGGATCGCGTCAAATCCTTGATTGCATGGAAAAGACGGAGGAATACACTAATCTAAAAGATGATCGGAATTTTTGAAGACAACGATCCACTTTTGCAAAAGTGCCAGGAAGAAAGGGCATGAACCTGGTAAAACACCAACTGTAAAAAGCGCAGACGTTGGTGGGCAAGAAGAATAGGAAGTAAGGTTGGTCTAGGTCAGCCAAGGCGCTCTATGCGGCTCATAAAGTTAGTTCAGGGTTTTGGCTCAAGACAGCAATTCCTTTTTGAATTGGCGGTCAGCAACGATCGCAGACTATGACCGATAACCATAATTGCGTCTTCGTTCAACCCCCCAGTTGGGCCAAAGTCATCCACCCTCCCTGTGAGCGGTCCCAGATGCGCAGATCTTACCACGCTCTGAGAGATTGCAACACGCGCATTTAGACAGTCACAGTCGACCAGGCCTTCACTTGGGCAGGCGGCCACTCCGGGCAACAGACTGCTAGACACACCAACCCCGGGCGATACAAGACACACACACCAGTTAGGACACACAATAACTACACTAAATACAACTCAACATGAGTAGTGGACACCTCCCTTTATTACTCTCCCCCCCCCCTCAGGCATGACACGCTCTGGTCTCATCGACGGTCACTGCCGCCCGAGACATCAACAGGAGGGGAGGGAGGTCCGTGAACAATAAATTCCGCTTGCCAAAGAGAATTTAGCCTGACAATGTAAGATCACTGCTTAAGACGCTGCAAAACTGGAGATATGAGACACACAAAGCGAGAAGACTGGCATTCTCGTGGATGAACTCGAAATGCCGAGCCCACGAATTCGCGCCTAATCCCCTTATCACTTCAATTACTGAGGGTTGGGGGAGTGGTGTTTGTCGGTTGTTCTGTGAGTGGTCAATATTTTCTTACCTTTGACTCGCGAGGCGAGCTGCGAAATCTAGAGATTGGCGGTTCGAGTACGCCTGGATCAAAATAACAGCAGTTACCAATTAAAATTATGGACCCAATACAGACAAGCGTGGCTGTTGTCTATACATAAAAAGAGTGGCAAACACCGAACCATGATTATCTCGCAACCAATAAAAATTCTACCAGTGATACACGAAATACAATAAGGATAAGGTATAGCTCCTCGCCCCTTTTAAAAACTAAGAACAGTATCGAGAGACAGATTTTTGTACTCCCAACCGACCCTTATTTCGGTGACCACATTTGCCAAAAATGTGATGTCTATTATAGATGCATGCTTCAAATAAAAAAAGTGAAGAATGTAAAAGACAATGAAACGCACGTCTCGAACCTGCCGAAAAGTTCTAGACAGTAAAACAAACTACTTACATGATGACCGTAAAGTACTTTCGGTTTCGCGACCACACCATGACGCCAATTGCACTCCACGTGCTTCTCTCTCAAAAACAATTTCTTCCAGGGTATCGTAGGTGCAGAACGAGGCGTCTGAACAAAAATCACCGAGGAGGGAGTGAGGTTAAATGTGACTGGCATCGAAAACTCGGAAGGGGCAAGAAAGGAACAAAGATGGGGGGGGGGGTGGTAGAGGACGGTGATGAATTTAGACACTTACAGGAGGCGACACAGAATAAGCGGGTTTCTTGATGTCTGTGCGTACAACTGGGCCAGACAAGCCAGCCGCGGAGATTCGGTTAAGAATATAGTAGTTGTCCGAATCGTTTCCAAGTTCGCTGGCGCTTTGTAATCGTTGGCAGAGGGCCTGCCACAGAAGGGTGTCCTCACTTACGTGTCGCCAGGCGCGCGAAACCTAAGATAGAAGCACGTGAGTCCGACAGATTCTAGAGTGATTACTTATGAAATTGTAGGGGACGCTCACCGATCGTTCTCACGGAACTCACTCGTTCCGTTGTGCCTTACGGGCTCTCTCTCGAGCCCAACTAACAGCCGCACAGCGGCGCATGATGTAGGCAGATGATTATTACTGACAAAGACATGGGAGACTGGAATGGCCTTTTCTGGCTTATTGGCCGTCGTCAACCAGTCGTACCCAATCCCGAAGTGTGGAACACCGGCGGCTCGAACTCGCGACCTGTTAGTTAGAAGTCCACGCCTCTTGCCTCGAGTGTGCCACACTTCGGGATTGGGTAGGACTGGCTG
>CACRXP010000355.1:537033-552711 GCA_902702965.1 Spirometra erinaceieuropaei | reverse complement strand
GTCCGACAGATTCTAGAGTGATTACTTATGAAATTGTTGGGGACGTTCACCGATCGTTCTCACGGAACTCACTCGTTCCGTTGTGCCTTACGGGCTCTCTCTCGAGCCCAACTAACAGCCGCACAGCGGCGCATGATGTAGGCAGAAGATTATTACTGACAAAGACAAGGGAGACTGGAATGGCCTTTTCTGGCTTATTGGCCGTCGTCAACCAGTCGTACCCAAACCCGAAGTGTGGAACACCGGCGGCTCGAACTCGCGACCTGTTAGTTAGAAGTCCACGCCTCTTGCCTCGAGTGTGCCACATTTCGGGGTTGGGTAGGACTGGCTGACGACGGCTAGTAAGTCAGAAATGGCCATTCCAGTCTCCCTTGTCTTTGTCAGTAATAACATACTACTTATGAAATCCTGCTTGGGCAGTCAGCATACCATAACAGGACTGATGGATTACCTACGTTGTAGTAGGTCGGGTGGGTAGCCTGACCCAAATGTGATTAAACTCACGGCTCTCGGTGAGGCCTCGTAGCACAGGTGGTTAGAGCGTTGGTTGTACCCAAGCCTCCACCCTGCTGTCGTGGGTTTGAATCTTACCGAGGTCGCCGAGTTTTCCACAGTTGAGTTAAAATAAAATAAGAAAGAATTGACCAATAGGCTGGCAGGGAAAGTAGAACACTGTATGAGGAACAGGTACTGAAGGGTTTTTTCAGGAGCGATAGGAATGAGTTTTTAATAAATGACGGAGCAATGAACTGGGCGTTATATCTCGCTATCTTTAAATGGCGCTATGAAAACAGCCGCTGGGCTTCCGTGATATATAAGCAGTCAAAGTAATGATGCGCGAGGCTCCAGCATAGCGAACGCGGCTGGTAACAGTCAAAACATGCCACATGAACACAACGAACAGTATCAGAGCTAGCATGACCAGCTTCAGTGTTCACCGAATTACGAAGCGGAGGGAGCTCTGGCAAGCTTAGCCAGGCTTGAAGCGAATACCGCATAAAATTAAATCGGACCCGTCGAGCAACAGAAGTCCAGAGCGTAACAGTGTAAGCTAAACAAATTGTTGTCAACAGGGAGCGCGTTGGAAATCAGTAAAATTATGCGCTTGTCGTCCAGTGTGTTGGTGGCTATTTGTCCTTAAAAGGGGTCGCACGGCAGATGCGCTGGACGATCACAGGGACTAGATCGAAATTCGGCACGCGTTGTCGGGAATGCGCACCCATAACAAATGACAACACTGGGGCGTGGTGGCAGGCCTGGTTGCCAGTTCACGCCGCGCAAGTTGGGATCCGGGCCGCTTCCCTTTTTGTCCCGTATTGAATCCTGGCCACTGTACGATGTGGCTCGGGGGGTGTGGTGGCATACCTAGGTGTAGGTTTACGTCGTACCAGCCACCCGCGTCCTCTCCCGCCCCCGGTCTTCTCGATTCTGCCTTGATACCGGATCCAGGTGGGTGGAGAAAGCGCGGTAGATGCTGCGCAAGCCCACTATCACTATAAAGTAATTCATGCTCAAGTCACCGTCCCTGCTCTAACCCTGCCGTGGACCACACGGTGGACATCGTCAGCAACGACGGTTGAACTGTCGTGTTGGTCGGTAGCTGATGTCTACCGAGGCTTTTTGTCGCCGATCCAGATCCATAATTAGCACACTGACTGGTCAGCCGCACGACGCAAGTGCGCCTACATCTGGCTAACGCAAGCTGCTCATAAATGCGAAATTGCGCGCTCAGGCGGTGATGCCAGACGAATAAGACAGTGAAATACGGCCCAACCATCGATAACGCAATCCCACCGGTGGCATAAGCAGTGATAGGTGTGACAGAGGGAAGGCTGTGTTAGTAGCACTGGTAGGAAACGTGGTAGTGCTAGCGGAGAAGGAATAAAAGTGACAACAGCAGAGGCAGGACGCATGAGAGGAGATGAATAGGAAGAAGAGGCAGAAGAAAGAGAAGAAGAGGAAGAAGAAGAAGAAGAAGAAGAAGAGGCAGAAGAAGAAGAAGAAGAAGAAGAAGAAGAGGCAGAAGAAGAAGAAGAAGAAGAAGAAGAAGAGGCAGAAGAAGGAGAAGTATGGCGTGGCACAAGTAGCCCCACTGCATGTGGGCGGGGGTGTTATCGGGAGTTACATAAGTCGGGTGACGCCTAGAAATACGGAAAGAGAATTGAGAATTGTAGCGGAATGGCGGAACCTCCCTTCGGGTGTGTGCGCGCGCAAGCAAGTGTACACGCCCAGAAAGGAGAGGGAGATTGATAAGAGAAGAGGCCGCCTCAAGCGCACACGCACAAACACAAAAGCCTCAACGCACAGAGACAGCGGATAACTTTTGTCATTGTGGGATGGCAGGTGGGGGAGGGGGAATCGCATAAGAGACTGTTTTTAAAGGCAGCAGGACCTTTGGGTGCTCCCAGCTGCAGCTCCATCGTATCGCCGTCCATTGCCTCCCCCTCCCCCCAAAATACATGTGTGCTGTTGGGCGGCACCCGGTAAGCTGAAATGTCGACGGAGGGCGTTTCAGGATATTAGGAAGGGAGGCGAATAAGTACAAAAGGGGACATGTTAGATTCTTGCTTGGGATGGCGTGGAAAAGGGCAGCGAAGGACGAGGGAAGTAGTGGTGTTTAGACTGGGCCACAATTTGTGCTATAATAGTACCAGTCCTATAGGGTCCCGCCAGGAACAGACCCCTTAACTTACAACTGCGTCGTTCCTCCAACCGAGAAGATGACCAATTGGCTGAAAATTACAGAAATTACGAAAATGGACTCAATGGGCGTCGTTGAATGAGTGGGAACCAGACCGGCAGCCGTCATTCTGTGAATGGTAGTACAGACACTGTTACGGCGGCAACAGTAGAGAGAAGGAACCCACTGTCGGTAGACTGTGGGTCATGCCATATGAGGTTTTATCTTGGCATCCATTTGCTGGCCGTTGCAGACATCACGGACCCAAATCCTTACTCAAACTCTGTTATTCTTCGGGAATTTGCTTTTTGTCTATTTTTTTTTTAACTGACGTTCTCGTTTCCGTTGCTATACGAAAGCGCACGATAAGGCTTTCGGCAAAAATATAGACGATTTCACCAGTTAAACCCCCACTGCCATCATTCCCGAGTGGCATGATCCACAGTCTACCAGCAGTCGAGTGGGGTCCTTCTCCCTACCGTTGCCGTTACGGCTTCCGTAGATGGACCACAAACTGGTCGTGGAACTTTCCATCTGATCTTTACAGGATGAATTCCAGTGGCACGGAGACCTAAAGAATGCCGTTTTCTGAAACTATGTTGACCAAGGTCAAACGCTGGGGGCCAAGCAACGACTCCAGAAAGTCAAGTCAAAACATGCACCATGTCGCCAAACCATGCTGCATAAATTCAACTGGCCGAGTTGTGTGGCTGTGATTAATATCCTCGTTGAATGGGAGCCTTGTGCCCCTCAAACAGGCTACGTGGTAGATGCGCTGAACCAACACGTTGACCATACCGGATTCTGGCAGGTGTTATCGGATTTGCGCACTATAACAACTGCCAGCACTTCGGGGGTGCTGTGGCAGACTCGGTTTCTGACGTACGCCGGGCACATTGTGGTCCTGCCGCCCCTCCCATTTTCGTTGGTTAAGATCCTAGTCATTTGTTGTGTGGACCAGGAGGCGTGGAGTGGAATACCAAGGTGCGGGCTCGGCCCTGCCATCCACCTGCGCCCTCCCCCACCTCCGGTCTTCTTGACTGTCTTGACACCGGATCCAGGTGGGGGAGGAGGAGTGCGGTAGATGCTGCGCAAGTCTACATACATTATAAACTGGACCACACGTAAGTCACCGTGTCTGCTTTACCTTACTGTGGAGCAAATGGAGGGCATGGTCGGCAACGAAGGTCGGTTTGTCGTCGAATGGGGGCCTCGGCCGTGGTATCAAGTCAAAAGCAGTGCCGAGCACGCATAAGTGAACTGGTTGGTCTACTTATCCAAATTTCTGCCAATGCCTATGCTTCAGGATGTTGTCAGGGAGTTTGCAGACCCTGCCGTCACTTTACATGAAGGCACAATGAGGGGTCGTTAAAAGAGGACAAATCTAGGCAGAAATACAGAAAAATTTTGTCGACGCGTGCTTCATAGTCGTCAGCTTTGCAGACGGTTAATAAGGCAGGCTTCTACTGGAAATATCGATTTTCCCACAGCAAAAACGTGGCTTGCCTGCTAGCCTACGTGCGGGCTACCAGGCACGTCTGTGGGTGGCGAACTGACGGCTTTTAATAGAGGCTTGCTGCAGTGCAAGCGGATTCCTGAAAGCTAACCAGTGGTGATACAATCACATGTGCCGAATGGCATTACCGACAAGGACAAAGGGGACTGAAACGGTCATTTTCAGCTTATTAGCCGTCACCAGTCAGTCATACTTAACCCCATAACGATCCATTGTGGCTAATTACATAACCACAACAACAGGGTGAACGGCCGCTTTCAACTCAGAGCGGTAGTTATCGTGACATCAAATTTTCGAATCTGAGCCGTTACCTGTGTGACCAATAAAAAAAGAAGGCAGATGTGCCTAGTTGAGAACTAGAGAGGATGTTGGACTCAACAGTCCACGCCGTTTTAGAATTGAATGATAGGTAGAAAAATGTTGACGGCCTGGCTAGCAATAGCGGGACATTGAAAGCGATGGCATGGACTCTATAGTCGATTAGACCAATACCGATGGCCGATGGTGCGGGCCTCCTAAATAGTAGCTTTTATGATTTCGGTGCAGGCATCAGAGGTTTTGGGTCGATGTACAACCTGCTTAGTCCCTGTATTAACTATGGTGCATAGCAATCATTTGCAAAAAGTACGCAGTTCAGCTACAGCCAACCATTTCTTCACGCATTATGTGTCTGGAAAAGAGCTGATCTGACTATTTATTCGAGGGCACTGTCCAGACGTCCCGCTGCAAATGTCTTACCTTTGCACACTGCAGCAAGTCCTTGGGAGCCAGATACCGTAAAACCTTTTGTACGATCTCGTAGGGAAGATGGGCAAGGAAATCTCTTTTCAGGAGAGGTAGAATTTCAGCAGTAAGGTGTACTAACTCCAGATGGGAACAGCTGTGCACAAATGAAGATAGCTCAGAGAATCGGTCGGCGGGACCTTTGCTGTAGGTAGGAAAGGGCCATAAGGTGGGGAGTTGCGGAGAAATGTGGGGCACAGATGACCCAGGACTATGCTCGACATTAGCGTTAGTGTCGCAGTGCTGGAAGGAAAGGAAGGAATGGCATGAGATGCAAGGTAGAAACAGATACCTTGGATGGTTGTTCAATGTGGCTGTGCTGGTCGTCTTCCCTAAAAAGTGAGCCGAGACTAAGAAGTCGAGAATGAACTGAAACTTACACCGTGCACTGATGTCCTTCAAACTTCCGCCTTTTCGGTTTGGTCATATATTTTCCCGGCATAGACATTGAGGTGGCTGATGAAGAATAAAGTCTGCAAGAGATGAACAACGCTTTACGAATAGGCTACGCAAGTGATTGATGTGAAAACGAAAACCACTGAAACCTACAACGACAGGTGGAGTTCACATTTCGGGCTCACAGATGCGAACGTGCAGACTGACCTCCGTTAAACAAGTGGTGGCCGTCCCTCCCTACTAATTTGCAAATTTAAGACCGCAGCAACAGCTAGATTATTACAGAGCACCTAAAACAGAAAATCTCACATACTATTACATACTGATGGGATAACTCACAGCTCAGTCAGACGATTTTTAAATTGAAGTCCGCTGCTTACGGTCTGCGACTTAACTTTTTCCACCTTTTCCAATGGGTACCCAATTGAGCAGATTCTGGTTTCTGATTTCCACGGCTGAAGCAGGGGATCGATTTGTCCGATTTTCCTGATTCATTAACAGAAATGCGGACTTGAACGCTGATTAGGGTTAGATAGAACTTGATTGCAGGTGGCAATCTTAGCGTTCACACCGAAATAACGGTCGAACTTCGGATAAGAAGTTGCGCAAGCGTATATCTGCATTTTGATATAGTGGAACCTGAACTATAAGAGAATTTCTTACACTAACTCCAGTGCAGTAACAACTTCGTGTAACGACATGGCCCCCGAATCACCTTCACAAACAGCTGAGGAGCATTTGAAAATTCGGCATTCCGTTCACGGTGCTGATAATTACCAGAAACTGTTTAGCCGACTCCAAGATTATGTTGAAGAGAGGAATATACAACACAGGGAGGAAATACCCAGTATGCCGGTGGATACCAAAAACCAGGGCTGGATCCTCGAGAATTCGGACATACAAAATTTTCACCCGGAGCTGCAACATCTGACAAGATAACCGGTGTGTCTCCATGCCCAGGTTCTATTGCTAGTGTGAACGATTCGAAGGACACCCCTAGCTTACTAGGCGACTCATACTTTATTGGCACGTACTGAGTCTCACAAAAGATCAAGACTGCTTTTAAACTTTTTGCGATCGGACTAGGACTACCTTTGGAACTCTATATGATTCGATAAGGTCGGCACGTTGCGCCTTTGTTATAGCATGAAACACTCAGACCTGCCTATGTACCAAAAGCTTCAATTACGCATGAAGAGAGGAAGCTTATTTCTTTCGTCCTAGACCTATTTCACAAAGAGCAGGCAACGTGCACTGCATGGAGGCCGCAGGGATTAACAGTATTAGAGATACGGCTGAGTAAGTGTTGCATGCAGTATACGATAAATTATTTTTGGTAAGATTTCGGAAACATCTGCTACTAGGGTGGAGTAGCTTGGGTGTCTTGACAACAGTTTGTGAGAACTGTTGTGATAGTACCAAAAAGGAGGAAGGATAAATATTCACCGCGCGTGTTTGGCAACCCACGTCGAAGGTTTTGACGAATTTCGCAGTGCGTGTGGAGGCAATCTCATCACTTTCTTTTACGGACCATAATTGTGTTATGCTTGTTCTATCAGTTGTTGCATATCTAGTAGGAATATCCTTTTGAGTGACTTCTGGCGGATTCCTGTAGTCCTTCCAACTTCGTCGTGCAAGTGTGCGGACACTTGTTCATATCCTTCATCTGGGGTGTGGCACCCCCCGTTGCCGACTCACTTCAGGCCAACCGGGATGCCTGCATTCTCCCTTCTATTTTTTATTGTTCTGTCACTTGTCCTGCTTTGTCCAAAAATGTCCGTTAATATTAAAACGAGTCCTCTGAATGCTCTCTTCCGCTGACCGTGTTTCTTATGCCTTTTTAGTCGATATTATCCTTCAACACTTCAAATCGGTGAAGCAATTCACCGGTCGAATTCTATATGACGTTGCCCATCCCCTGCATTCTGAGCTAATATCTGCGAAGTCTTCCCACCCCATGCGCCGTGGCTTCCTACTTATCCCTTGTCATGCATCGGCATGCCAACATTTTTATTGCCATTCCTGGCTCGCTGTCTCGCATGTGAAGAGACAGAAATACAGAAGCTATGACTCAAACTGTTCCCATAGTAGTTTTTGCATTTGCGTAAAAAATTTAACTTTAACTTATTTTGTGTCACACAGTGAATGGAGTCCGTTTTTTGTTGAAAATTTTGAATTTGTAATTTCAAAATAAAGCGAATTTCTCTCTCTGATTTGAACCGCTCCCTTTTTGTCCCGTATAAAATCCTGGTCAGTGTACGTTGTGGACCAAGGGGTGTGGTGGCAGGCCTAGGTGCAGGTTTACGCCGTGCCAGCCACCCGCGTCCTATCCCGCCCCCGGTCTTCTCGATTCTGCCTTGATACCGAATCCAGGTGGGGGGGAGAGATTGTGGTAGATGCTGCGCAAGTCTACCATCACTATAAAGTAATTCATGATCAAGTCACCGTCCCTGCTCTTACCCTGCCGTGGACCACACGGTGAATATCGTCAGAAGCGACGGTCAAACTGTCGCCATCCAGCAAAATTGTCAAGTGACTTTTGTCTTCGGTGTCGGTATTAGACATTGTTTTCCTTGGCGATCCATCATTAAATTCTACGAGTGGTACACGTAGTACACCTTTCGACTACTGAGCTGAGTCGCTCTAATGAGAACGCAGACATCGACAACGCCTAGATTCCTCCTCGTGAAAGCCGACGACGTCCCTATATCGGGTTATCTAAATTGACAGCTGAATACTATAGTTTAGAAGCCATGTTTTCCATTCCCTTGACGTTTCCACGTCGTAACGACTTCATGTACTTGATAGGTTATACATTATACAACTGCGTAACCACCCTTTACAAGTGGGATATATTGTATTAATGGCTATTTCACTTTCAAGCGGCAAAAGTATCGAGTATGGACTGGATGAAAATCGGTTCTTATAAAAAGGCTTGTGCACCTGTGTAATCTGGTTCCGACAACTTTCCCGAGAAAAAAGCGGTCATGTTGCTGGTGAGCAGGTTGTCACTGGTGCATAAGGGTGGATTCGTCAAGAAATTATGTCTATTGTGTCAAAGAGTCGTTCATCCTCAACGGTTTGGACGATGGACAATGAGCCTAACCAATGACTAAGAAAAACGCGGAACTTCCGTGATAACAGTCTACTTCTCATATTTCTAGCTCCTATTAGTGTTATTTTGCAGGTGCAAGGCTAGTATTGCGACTGGTTGGCTCTCGCCAATGCCCGTTATGTAGAAACCATCCATCAGTTTGTTCTCGCGATTGGTGTCAGTGGCGTCGACCATAATGACACAAGCACGCACCAATTACGCGCGTCGCCTACAGCTTCTCTCACAGGGTAAGTGCAGTGTGACAAAGAGTGGATGCACACACGTTGGCCCAGCATCAATTTTGTGCTGAGTCGAGCGCGACCGAGTGTGTTAGGCTGCGCAGACGATGCACGGTCTGATAAGAGAACTTGGCGGGAGGACTCGGCCGCGGGGTACCTGAAGCTCCCACATCGATGAGTGCTTCGGTCAGCCAGAGAAAGATTTATAGACTCGGCAAAAATTGGAGTTACCATCACATGACTACTCATCTCTTAGTGCATTGTTATTGGGGTTGAAAAACTTTCGTGTCGCGACATGTCTGGTAGGTCGAGTGGCGTGGGAAACGCAAGTTACTCGGCTTTCCCGAGAACTATATTCTCCACGGTCTTTTTGAAATCACTCCAAGCGCAGCTAATTATATATGATTTGCAATGTCTTATATATAAGACATTGCGTTTTGGACGACGAAAAAGTGCTCGCACCGAGCGTAAGTTTATGATTTACTGCATGTTAGAAAGTCTGTTTTTTAGAAACTGTAGTTGGTTTAAAGTGCAAATACCTACATATGTATGCATCAAATGGGTGATAGTCGCCCACCCATCCAGCGAAAATACTCTACAGCACATGCGGACATGTGGCCTTGGTCGGTGAAGCGGATTGGCTGATGCCGTAACGTCCTTTGACCTGAACAGGGTTGTTTGAATGCTATAACATTTTTGGCGCGGACCTGGGATGGCGAACAATTATTATACACATCTCCCGCGTCCATCTCGTTATACTATATCCTTTACTCGATGTACCTTCTTCTGCGTGTGAATGAGAATCAAGAGATGCTAACAGTTCTGTTCAGATATATCTCCGTAGGGATCTCTTTTCAACGTTTTCTTACTTTGGTGTGTGCTACCCTTAACGTTCTCGGCCGCAACAATGCCACAGGCGTTTATCAAAGGGAAATTTTTTGAATTAGAGAATCCACGATCAGACCCACAATCTACCAGATTATAGTTCTGCCAACCTAAACATCTCCAAAAATACTGTACCTGGGCGTAGAGTCAAAGCGCATAAAAGGCGTCTGAGGTCAGTAGGATTATGAAAGATTCGGCAATCCGAGCAAGGGGCGATTATTGCAGCACCATAAAGAGAGGAGTGAACGAAATAATAGTGACAAAGGATTAAAGAAGAGAGAAATAAGCATAATAGTCTGCAAGAAATTAAACCACTGCCGGAGGATTTAAGCTCACCTATATTTTCCATAGGGGGGCCTAAGACTGTAATAAGAGCCTTAGGCGGAGGTTGCACTGGTGTCACTTATTCTGTAAGATATCTGTACCGGTGGGAACATGACTAAACACTAAAAATGCTCAGCAGACATTAGGTTGTGGCAGCTCTTTGTCATATTTTTGTTTCTACACAATTTTTATAGTTATTCTATTTAGTAAGCTCTTCCTGAACTCGCATTTATTCAATTTTGTCTAAAGTATTGTTTATGTAACGATTACACGAACGCTCCAACTGGTGTGAGTTTCGGTTGCAATGCCTGACTTTTCACCCACTGTCTTTATTCTTCACTGGTTGCCGTTGACAGTTAAGTCCGTTTTGGCGTGGTCGTCTCGCTTAGCTTTTTTCGACTTTGGTCTTAGCGTGGGATCGCGTTATCGATCGACCAGGACTGCTAAAGTGGTAACTCCTGAAAGAGAACGCGCGCCGCATTTCACGCGCGGTTACTAGTCGACAATAGCCAACCAAACATTGTGCACTGTCGTGGTGGTTCTTTCTTCGCGTGCACATTCACTAAAACCTTGCTGCAGCTACGGTTTGGACGGACACTTCCTTTCGTGGTGGCAATCATATAAGCGCAGTTACACTGTCTCTACCAGACTTCTGGACGAATGCACCTGAACTCCACTTCCTTCGCACTAACTCAAGTTTTTTCTCTGA
Source organism: Spirometra erinaceieuropaei (assembly GCA_902702965.1). Lineage (NCBI taxonomy): Eukaryota > Metazoa > Platyhelminthes > Cestoda > Diphyllobothriidea > Diphyllobothriidae > Spirometra > Spirometra erinaceieuropaei. The sequence goes on along the minus strand of CACRXP010000355.1, from coordinate 542,085 downwards.
GAACATTTCCAAAGAAGTTACCGAATTTCATAGGCTGGTTCAGGTTTTGCCGTTACAGGTTCTTTCCCAGAGTCCCGAAGCCGACCAGCCACACACGCAGCATAATTCAGCACTCCTTCAACTTTACGCGGTGTCTGATCGCCAGCGGTATCACCAGCTAATTCGAAAGGAATATTTTGGTGACCGAAAACCCATCGAAATTCTTAGAAGGATGTAAAGACTTCGTGGTGCGTTCCACGTTGACGACAAGCTTTTAAGGAAATGTTCCTGGAACGTCTGCCATCCTATGTTCAAACCATTCCGGTATCCGAATCAGAAGATTTCTCAGTCATCTCTCAAACCATCGTCTCACTGCGCCAAGGTATCAAAGACAGCTATGGCGTTATTGGAAGATCCCTTCCCAATTTTGACGAAGAACTTTTCGTCCGAATATTTGGAGCATACGTTCGACGAATGTTGGAGTATTGAGTTCGGGTATGGTGTGTCTGGACGAAACAAGATTACATCCTACTGGGTAACGTACAACGAAGAACAGCCAAGCTGGTCAGCGGATTAAGTGGCTTAACTTATGAGAGACGCCCGGAAAAGGTGAAAATATTTCTTCCCACCCCGGGATCCGGACCTCTCAAGAGCACCCCGCGGAAAGGTTTGACTGGCCTGGCCTGAACAAGGGCGTCAAAGCTTGGGCCTGGCCATGTCTAAGTTGCCAGCGGAACAAGGCGCGGCGCCACAAGTCCCAACCTGGCAGTCTCCCCACCGCCGACACATGGTTTAGCTATTTCCATGTCAATGTCGTAGGCCCCTGTCTCCATCCAATGGTTTAGCTCATATCCTTACCTTCGTCCATCGGTACATCCACTAGACTAACGCCATGTCATTTCCGAACATCGAGGCAAACACCACCGTTAAGGAATTTTTCAGTCGCTGGATCGCCGTTTTCGATGCCTATCCACGGTAACGACCGACCGAGGAGTCCAGTTCGAGTATGTCCTTTTCCAAGCCCTCCTGAACTTTCTTGGCTGCACGCGCATTCGGACGACGGCATATCATCCAGCTGCCAATAATGTGGTCGAGCGTTTATATCATCAGCTGAGTGCAACGATGGGACCAGCCAATCGATCTGACAACCTGCTCCTGGTGCTCCCTGTCATTCGCTCGTCTCTGAAATCGGACCTGGATTGTTGTTGGTGTTTGGCACTACTCTCCGACTGCCAGGCGAGACAGTCACCACAATCCCTCGTGGAGCCGATGATAGTCCCATAAATTTTGTGCATCGTTTGGGGCAATTCATGCGCACACTTGCCCCGGTTCTGCCTCGACCTTCACTTACTGAGTCTCATGTTGGCTAAGGTTTGGCCAACTATACCCATGTGTTTGTTCGATGTGAATGTGTCCGCAAGCCACTGGAGTCACCCTACGAAGGACCGTTCCGCGTAATCTCACGCAATGTTAACACCTGCCGGATTCTTCTCGACGAAAAGAAAAGGTGGTCAATGTCGATCGGGTCAAGACCGTCGTCGCAGAGGGGCCGCCGGACTGCCTCAAGGACAAGACTCTGTTGACCTCCCATCCCGTTATCCTGCATCTTCTCTACCCCATAATCCTCGACCTTCCCAACCCTCTCCTACTCCACTTTCCCCCACCGAACTTCACCCCTCGTTGCGACTGTCGCGTCCACTGTCCCGACCGTCTTACCACTCAGATGCATTATCATTGCATTTACCTTCGGTGCCGTTCTTACGCCGGCCTTCGGTCCAGGCTGGTTGTGCTGTGGCAGCACTTTGTCATAGTTTGTTTATACCCAGCTTTTATAGTTATTCTATTTGTTAAGCCTTTCCCAAACCCGCAATTATTCACTGTTGTTTAAGTGCGAGCTTATGTAACGGTTACGCGACGCTCCAGCTAACGTCGGTGTCGATTTGACTAATTGATTTTGCACCTAGAGTCTTTGCTCTTCACTGTGCGGCGCTGACGGTTAAGTCCGTTCTGGCGTGGCCGTTTGGCCTGGCTTTTCCTGTTTTGGGCTTAGCGTGGCATGGCGTTTCGACTGACTAGGTCTGTGAAAAGGTAAGAGAGTTTTTGTGTGGGTGCTAGACCAAAAATAACATGTCGCAGTAAAAGCAATGATGTAAGAATAGGTGGCGGAATGTCCGTAAATCAACGGTAACAGCAAAGAAACCGCAACATGAGCATGAAAGTACGGACAGCCTGAAAAGAAACATACAACGATGTGAACTACAACAAAATTTGGGACTTGTCGGAAGGACGTCGTTTAGATTCATATACAGCACAGAAAACGCAAACTCTGAGGATAATGAGCTCTATTGACTAAACAGATACCCAAAACAAATGAAGTCAAAGTGCAGTCGGAATGGATGAGTTTGTTTTAAGTTTTTTTCCTGTGTTCAAGAGTGGCCGAGAGTGTGCAGGGGGCGCTATAATAAACCTGTTCTATTCTGTTCGAAAAGAAAAAATGTTGAGCAAAAGTAAATCACACATGTCAATGATTTTGTTTGCCCACCGCGAGGTGAGGGCAGCGGTGACCTACACATGTACTTGTTTGTAGCAAAGTAGACTTGCGCCACCTAGGTCCTTCCGCATCCTTCATATGGCGAAATTAAGGCAGGAGATCGGGACGTGTACGCATTGACAGACAAGGCTAAACAGCCCGACTAATCGTGCCCCAGACGACTCGGCCAATGGTATCAATGGTAGGAATTAAATCTAGGCGGAATCATTTAGCCTTGCACAGCTAAGAATGCGTGAGGCCATATTGGAGCCGGACTCTCAGTTCTGGGAAGAGAACTGTTATTACGCCACTTAAGAATCTTCCAGGAGTAAAACCTAACTGTCATAAGGATTCATGCGACTTGGTCCTTCAGCCACATGTCTTGCAGGGTTGGCAGATTGCGCGATTGTATGTGGGCTGGGCGGACGACAAAAGTTTCGGGAAATACGTGTAGGAAAACTGGAAGATTAATATTCTGCGAATTGCTTTCCACTGCATCAAAATCCACGCACAGTTTGCCCTGAAATGGAAAAAGCAACCAAGGTAATTCATGCGCCTAAGTAGCATAAGCCTCTGGACCCAGAACAAATACAGGCCTGAAAGAGCATATTTTAGGCCATCATTTGAACTACGCATACGCCTGATTGGAAGGTGTCGAATATTCCCCCTATTTGCAAGGGTGGATCTGGAAAACGTGTCAAACATTATCGACCAGTGAGCCTAACATGCATTTGCTGCAAGGTTGTGGAATGAAAAGTCAAATGTCTTTATGAAGTCTCTCGAAGAAAAGGACTTTTTGATGGTGCCCAACATGGCTTTCGGCGAAATCACTCCTGCTGAATATATATATATATATATATATATATATATATATATATATAGGCAAATACACCTATGTTTCCTGCGATCGCCTTATCTTCTCATATATATATATATATATATATATATATATATATATATGTTGAAGTTAAAGGCGTTCTTTGGGAAAATGAACTTTATTGCGTAAATTTTCGACGCCGGTTCCCCAGGTCGTCGTCAGACGCAGACTGAGAGTAAATGTGCCGACAACAGTTAACATCTGGTAGCGCACGTGGAAAAAAATCGATAATCGTTCGCGTTTGTGCCCGTGAGCGGCCGCTATTTGCGTCAGTCTGTGCCGATTGGCTCTCGTCTCTTCCATTTCTCCTTGAGATGTTTGTACGCGGCGTCCAACTCAATGTGACGGTTGATGCACGATTCATCCGAGTGCATGGCCTCAAGGAACTCTCGGCCTTTCTTGAAGGGGCAGGCGCCGACAATCCGTGTTCTGTCCCAAGCAAACGTATGCCCCGTGTCCAGGGTATGCATGGCTACTTGAGACAGGTGGTCTCGCCTCTTTACTGCAAGTTGGTGTTCGTGAATGCGTGTAGAGGCGGATTTTCCTGTTTGACCACAATAAACTGCATCACAGGCCCCACACGGGATCTTGTAGACTACTTCCTTTCTATCCAAATAGCCTACCCTATCCTTAGGGTTTACTATCTGAGTACGTAATGTAGTCGTTGGTCTGTGTGCCACCAGAATTTGGTGCTTCTTTAGGCGCCTTTCCACGAGTTCAGACACGTTTTTGATATAAGGGAGAGTTCGCCATGTATTTGACTTGGGTGCCTGGCTGGAAGTTCTTTGTTCCGTTTCTTTTGACATTTTCTGTCTCATGCATCGGCGCACAAAATTCTTGGGGTACCCATTTCGGGAAAATAATTCACACAAGTAACTTAGTTCGGCTCGGTAGCCTTCGTCGTCCGAGCAGTGTGTTTTTGCCCGATTAAGCAGACAGTTGACCGTACTCCGTTTGTGGGAAATGGGGTGGTTGCTCTCGTAGTGTAGAATGACTTCCGCATAGGTTTGTTTGCGGTACACCGATGTGCGCAACGTTCCGTCGGTCTTCCGCTGCACAAGAACATCCAAAAATGGGAGTTTTCTGTCAACTTCTTTCTCGAGGGTGAATTTAATCCCCGGCATTGTTGAGTTAATGGTGTTGTGGAGCGTTTCTAGTTGATCCTTTTTAACGATCACAAATGTGTCGTCCACGTATCGCAACCACAATTTAGGATTAACTAACGGAAGAGCCGTGGCCTCCAGTTTCTGCATTGTGATCTCGGCATTGTGATCGGCACAGACTGACGCAAATAGCGGCCGCTCACGGGCACAAACGCGAACGATTATCGATTTTTTTCCACGTGCGCTACCAGATGTTAACTGTTGTCGGCACATTTACTCTCAGTCTGCGTCTGACGACGACCTGGGGAACCGGCGTCGAAAATTTACGCAATAAAGTTCATTTTCCCAAAGCACGCCTTTAACTTCAACTTATATTTCTTGGGATACCTACATTTCAATTCATATATATATATATATATATATGGTAGGGGGGCGCTCACCGATCGTTCATACGGAACTCACTCGTTCCGTTGTGCCTTATGGACTCTCTCTCGAGCCCAACCAGCAGCCGCACAGCGGCGCATGATATACCGGCAGAATAGCATTACCGACAAAGACAAGGG
>CACRXP010000355.1:512397-530919 GCA_902702965.1 Spirometra erinaceieuropaei | reverse complement strand
AACGCCAACGGACCCTATGAAGGTGCTATCATCACTGCCACTCATGCGGCAGGTGAGAACACAAGTTACTGCAGGGTGACAAAGAAGATTGCCAGCCTAGGACGAGAGCTAAGGTCAATGCAAACACGTGCGATGACAGCTAGCGTCCAAACGACAGCCCCCGAATAGACGCGAACCCGTTGTAACAAGATCGTCACCGCCTATAAATACTGTGAGGCGTGGTACAAAACTCACCTCCGACGATGAAATCTTGTTTGATTTTGAAACGTCAGGGCAATATAACTATGGTTCCCGAGATCGCCTCTTCTTCTTATTTATGTCCGGGGACGCGCATCTTCGCTTCTATCAGCCATATATATATATATATATATATATATATATATGGATATAGGCGAAAATGCCGACCCCAGGTGTTGAGATGGAAGAAGGTAAAGAGATCTCTGGGGAGGAAGATTTATTCATCTGACGTTTCACACTCATACTTGAGCGCATCATCGGAGATAGATTAAAAGTGGGAATACAAGGTTTAAATAGGTCTTTCTTACTCAGTACTGATAGGTCCATTGTTCTCTCTTCCCATTGGTCCTCCCTTCCTGCTCAATTGGTGTCTGACGGCCTCATATGGCGCCGGTAGGTCGATCCTACGGTTGATCCATCTCAACACCTGGGGTCGGCATTTTCGCCTATATCCATCATAATTCCGGGCGCGAAGCGCTTCGCCGAGCACGGCGCTGGGAAATATATTCCTGTAGACAGGGATCTACATATGAGCAATTGGCTTTCTTACACAACTGTTTGAGGTCCGACATTATGCCAAGGAGTGTTTCGGTAAGACCACCAGCTAGGACTGACTTCGGTCGAGCGGTCGCCAGGAGCTGCAGCCGACGCCTACTAAGAACTCTCATCAACGAGTGTCACATTCGCCTGGGAAAGTACAGCAGGGAAATCGAAAGGGAAAAGACAGCATGTGCATCATACCTCGAGATGGGACCTATAAGAAACTTGCAGAGCTGGATCTCGAGTAAGGTGAGCAGCGAGCGAGAAAAGAAGAGGGCTCAACTCCTGAACAAAATGAGTGGTCTAAAGGAAGCACAAGCCACACCACAGGAGCCACCCTCCGTCCACAACCTGTCATCCAAACAGCTGACAGACGACCAGATTAAAGTGCTTCAGCACGAATCAGGCTACAACACAGGGGACGCACACCCAGTGGATTTTATCGCTGCTCTTGAAGCGACACTCTCAAAAACGAAGGCCACAGAGGACACCAAGAACTCGATTCGCCAACGAGTCGCATCACTCATCATATCCCACAGGCCACGTCGAACCATCTCCTCAGCCGAGGTAAATGCCATTAAAGAATTAAAGAGGGACGAAGACATTGTGATTGTGCCAGCAGACAAAGGACGGGCAACCGTGATCCTGGACAAGTCAGAGTACGTAGCGAAAGCTCAGGAGCTACTCAACGATAACCAGTCATACAAGGTCATTGACTCCGACCCCATGAAAACACTGGTGGCAAAAATCAACAAGAGTCTGAGTCTAATGAGGAACCAGAAGGCAATATCTGAGACCGATTGGCGACAGATGAAACCACAAGATGCTGCCATAGCACGCTTCTATGGTCTGCCAAAGATCCACAAACCAAACGTTCCCTTACGGCCAATTGTGGCGCTGAAGGGCACACCTACCTACGGTCTGGCTAAGTGGCTTACCAAACATCTGAAGAAGCTGACGGAGGGCTCAGAGCACACAGCTGTATCCCCATCACACTTCCTAGAAAGACGCCGAGGCGTCAAAATAGCCCCCAATGAAATAATGGTGTCCTTCGACGTCGTCTCTCTTTTCACCTCCATCCCTAAAGAATTAGCCACGAGGGTCATAAGTGACCTACTGGAGAGGAGGTACGATGAAGAGGAAAGACCTCTGAAAAGAAAGCACATAATGGAGCTACTGGACTACTGTTTGAGCACGTACTTCACGTTTAATGGCCAGGTGTACGAGCAAATCCAGGGAACTCCGATGGGATCACCAATCTCCGGCTACCTAGCTGAGGCGGTTCTACAAGAACTGGAAACACGGGTCTTTCAGTCCTACATGCCAAAATTCTGGATGCGCTATGTAGATGACACCTTTGTCATCCTACCTCAAGACATGAAAGAGACGCTCAGAAGCAAATTGAACTCAATTTTCCCCCAAATTCAATTCACAATGGAGGAAGAAAAGGACGGGGAAATCCCCTTTCTGGATGTCCAGGTGTCGAGACAGGAGGACGGAGTCCTCCAGACTGGTGTCTTTCGAAAGGCGACCGATACGGCGAAAATCCTCCATTACAGCAGTAACCACCCCTCGTCACATAAACGCAGTTGTGTGCGGACACTCTTCCTACGCAGCAACACACACTGCAGCACAGAGGCTGAAAAGCTGCGAGAGCGTAAATCCCTATGGCGTCTCTTTCTCTCCAATGGGTACCCACGCAGCTTCATAAACAAATGCCTGTATCAAAGGCACATGAAGACCGACGGTGAACAAAAACAAAAACCTGAATTCTTCCGTGCTTTGCCCTACGTGAGTGACGTTTCCGAAGCCACTGAACGTATGCTCAGACCACTCAACGTGGGCCTTGGACACCGGCCGGAGGTCACTATCCGCCGCTTACTCATGCAGCCCAAGGGGCGGCTACCACCTGAGGACACGTCAGGAATTGTTTACCGCGTCAACTGTCTAGACTGTCCGGCCAATTATTGTGGCATGACCGACAAACGATTAAGGTCGCGCATGCATGAGCATTCTCTAGCTGTAAAGCGAAAAGATGTACGATCACATGTTGCCATGCATAGCCTCGAAAATGACCATCAATTCGGCTTCGACAAGGCAGAAGTAATCGGTCGCGCTGAAAGCAAAATGGCGAGAGAGATAATCGAAGCCTGGCAATCCAACGCCAACTCGATCAACCGTAGGATCGACCTACCGGCGCCATATGAGGCTGTCAGACACCAATTGACAGGAAGGGAGGACCAATGGGAAGAGAGAACAATGGACCTATCAGTAATGAGTAAGAAAGACCTATTTAAACCTTGTATTCCCACTTTTAATCTATCTCCGATGATGCGCTCAAGTATGAGTGTGAAACGTCAGATGAATAAATCTTCCTCCCCAGAGATCTCTTTACCTTCTTCCATATATATATATATATTCTGCTCAATACAGCATTGGTCCCGCTCGTTAGACGAAGGCGCAAGAGTTGGTTTTGTTTGCATCGACTTCGAGTAGACCTTTTAAAGTGTTCCACACTGCCGGCTACTCTACAAAGTCCGAGTGTCGGAGGTAAAGGGGAACCTATTAAACTGGGTAGATTACTTCTTGATCGGCCGCTCGCAATCTGTGTGCATTGGAAATTCGAATAAACTGGAGTCACTGGAGTCATAAGTAAGTGGATGACGTCAACTCACAAACCATCGTCTCACTGCGCCAAGGCATCAAAGACAGCTATGGCGTTATTGGAAGATCCTTCCCCAATTTTGGCGAAGAATTTTTCGTCCGAGTATTTGGCGCATACGTTCGACCAATTTTGGTATATTGTGTTCAGGTATGATGTACCTGAACGAAACAAGATTACATCCTATTGGAGAACATACAACGAAGAATGACCAAGCTAGTCGGCGAATTAAGCAGCTCACTTTATGAGGGAGGCCTAGAAACACAGAAAATATTTCCTCTGTCTTATAGACAATGCCGAGGGGATATGATAATGGCCTTTAGCATCGTCCGAGGGCTAAACTGTGCTCTGCAGTTTGACGATTTCTTCGAAGTGGCGCGAACGACAAATCTTCGAGTGCAACTATGCCAACTGAAGCTAAAATATGCCAAACTCGAATTGCGGGCCAAATTCTTCTCCCACCGGCTGGTTGAGGGATGGGACATATTGCCGAACGCAGTTGTTTTAGCGGAAAAGGTTGACAACTTCAAAAGAAGATTAGATAAGTTTATGCTTGATGGTGAAGCATTTTCACGATATCAATGACTGACATAACTGCTATGTAAATATCTGCATGTTTTTCAAACTTCTATCTGTAAATAGTATTCTCCAAGGCTCTGCCTCTATCCATCATATATATACTAAACCGAAAACTAGTAGATGGCAAACACAGAGGATTCCGCCGTGAACGTCGACAGGCCGCCTGAGGTCGAAATGAGGAGATGTCATCAAGAACCGCGAAAATCTTCGCTGTGGCAGAAGTGTTAGTAGTGGATTTAGTGGCCGATTCAGAACAGGGGGTTGCAAAGGTATAGGTGAGGGTTTCCATTTGATCTACCAATAAATCCCAGGAGGACCCTTCTAGAAGTCAAGAGGCTGAGTGTTCGGCAATGAGGCCCTTTAAAAGTGCCTTTATACTTTCCGGTGTAAGGTGTTTGCGTAATTTCGACTTGAATATCAGTAACTTTGGCGATGGCCTAATTTCTGGCGGAAGATTATTCCAAAAGAAGGCATATTTGGAGGCAAAGAAGAGGGAGAGCTCAGATGTAGTGCAAAGAGGCGGCGGCAGAATCACTATGGAGGAGTTGCGCGTGGCAAAAGACCGATCTCTCGTAGTGTGAGTGTCGATGCGAGGAAGATTAAAGCTAGAGTTTATGCGTAAAACGAAGCAAAAGCCAGCATCGAGTATTCTAACCCAAATACCTTAAATGATAATTTTTAATGTCAGTTTACAGGCATTGTCAAGGAAAGCGTTAAACACAAATCCGACGAGACGTGAAAAAAACTACTTTGGTAAATAAATAAAAATATAGTTGATGGTGGTTTTTATGGTTTGGACGGTTCATGTGAAAAAACTGCTGGCGGCAGACTTTCGACCGTCCAGAAGGGGGTGGAGTGGGGTTGCACGGTATCGGAAGTTCTCGGACGTCAATTCCTTTCATGAAGTTGGGGATAGTGAAAGTAGAGGCGTTGAGGAACAGCTGTCGCTGTTGGCCAACGAAATTTTCCCTGGTGTGACCGGCCATAGTGTTCAGGGACCACAAACGCCATCGCTACGGTTCAGTCGTTCGGTGGATTCAGCACCCTAAACTTGTGGGAGCTTTTCTGAATGCAAAAATCGAGTAATAGTTCTCTTAAATAAAGGATAATTGTGCAGATTTTTCACACTCATGGGTAGTTTATTTCAAATAGCAATCGCATTTACAGAAAATAACCAATGATGTTAAACACTACGTGCCAGAGGAAGAAATAAGAAGACCTAACGGTGACTGTTACGTCGTGCGTGCATGTGATGTCTTAAAGAGATGAGTAAGTTAAATGTGTGATTATATATGAGTTTAAATTGCAAAAATATCCTTTTTTACAATATACGGAACCATAAAGGATCCAGGCCCGTAAGGCGGCAACGTTCTTGGTAAGACAAATGTCGGTGTTTCGGGGTTGAAACTCTCTTGGTAAAAAAGTATTGAACGGATTCTACTTTCTTCCGCTCAGTAGCACGCATGAGGCTATATTAAAACGAATAGTATTCCAGGCCAGGTCTAACGTACATGTTGAAACTGCGCATTCTAATGTCACCAGTTTTGAAGATTCGGAGGATAAACCCGGGAGTTCTACGTGCTTTGGGGACCATCAAGGCACAGTGCTCCGAGAGATTGACAGTCTTGGAGTATTATACGCCCAGGCACATTAATGGCGTGACCGTCAATACTTAGTTGAGGTTGGCAGTCGTCGCCAACCACCATGACTGAGCACTTATGCCAAGAAAGAGAAAGGCGCCATGTGCGGCACCACTGGGCGAAAGCCTGTAGATCGCTCTTTAGGAGCTCAAGCACGATGTCATGCTCTGCCGACTTATATCGATATGCCACTTTAAGATCATCGGCATACATGAAAGGCTTACCATTCTGAGATGAATCGGGTTCATCGTTAACAAAAGGACAAAATAAAAGTGGGCCGAGTACACTACTCTGAATGACTCCACTCATCACACGTGTGAGGTTGGAGATAGTATTGGAAATCTTAACTTGTTGTGTACGAGTGCCCAAATAAGAGGATATAAAATTCAAAAGTTTGCCACCTATTCCGAAAGATGACAATTTCAAGAGGAGAAGAGCATGGTCGACACGGTCAAAAGCCTTAGTGAAATCGAAAGATACTGTGTAAAGTGCAAAACCATGATCCCTAGATTGGAGAACATAGTCAAAGAAAGAGAGTTGACAGGTGTCACAAGATCGAGCTTTGAGGAATCCATGCTGAGCAACACTCAGTAGGTTATTCGCTGTTATGTGACACATCATCTTATCCTTTGTCAATGTCTCTAAGATCTTCGAAACTGCGGGGAGGGTATTTATTGGCCGAAATTCATCAAATGATGTAGATTTACCTAGCTTAGGCATGGGCAAAATGTGTGATTCCTTCCACAAGGTAGGATAAGTTTCACTTTCAAGAGCAGGATTAAATATCTTGCATAAGAGGGATGGAAAAATCGTATTTGCATCGGCTTTTAAAATGCTTACTGGGACACTATCAGGTCCTGGACTATAAGATTGATGAAGACGCCGAATCGCAACAGTCACACCCCACAGAGTGAAAGCTATAGTTTCTAGGAATGTCCCAGTCACTGCCTGGATGGTCGGAAGTGGAGTGGTCGAGTCTTCAATAAAAGTTTTGGACGGGAAATCATTGAAGCTGCCAGCGGTTAACTGGGCATCAACTATGGGATTTCCGAGAGCGTCTCGGAGGATGGGATGCTGCGTCCTTTGGTGGGTTCGTATTTTTCTAGAGAAAAGTTTCGAGACACTTAAGGAATGGTTTTCGGTAAACTAGATGTCCTCGGCTAGCTGTTTTTCTTCAGACAATATCCTAACCCGCTCAAAAATATCCCAAATCAAGGACAGGACAGAAACATCGTTCTGAAGATGGAATCGACGATAAAGTCTGCGCAATCTGCGACGAAAGGGTAAGGGTAGGAAAACCTCATCCCCTAGATTAATAATTTTCCTTCGGGGACACAACGAGAAATAAGCGGATGCAAAATTTCGTGCAGTTTTGCAGTGCAAACATTTACATCCGAATTAAGGAAGAACTCATTCCAGTCGTACGAATAAAGGTGTGTTGATAATTCGGTTGAGCGAGTGGATCGTAAATCGCGAAAAAAAGTTAAAGTTTGGGGACAAAGTTTTATCAGCCTCGAATTCCAACGTTGAAACAACTATGTCATGGTCTGAGCCCCCCAGTGGGCCTAGGGATGACAGTGACGATGGCATGCAGCCTCTACAGAAAATAAGGTCAAGTATGCTTGATCCTCGGGTGGGAAAATCGACAACCTGCGTCCACATCCCAACATCCAACTGCGCACTCAGCAGGCACGGCTGGATGTGCGGAAGTTCTCCTTCTCGGTTCGGGTGGTCAAACCATGGAATGAGCTTCCCGCAGACGTTGTGATGTCACCATCTATACAAAGTTTTAAAAAGAACCTGGACATATTTATGTTCCGAAATGACCAAGAGCGATGAGAAGTCGAGCTCACCCCTTGTAACTCCTTCTCATTTTCTCCCACCACTATGGGCGTGTTCGAACTATTTCGGCCCAGAACATCTATCTGTACACCACACATTTTTTACGTTGCAAATAGGGTACTCAAAGGCTTACGCCTATTTCCCTCAATAAACTGAACTGAACTGAAAAAAATTGGTTGAAATTGGTCGCCAGCTGACACCTCTGAGTATAAGATGTACTGGATGCGACTTGACAGAACAGTTTGCGGGTTAACACCCCTGAACATTTTCTATCTTATTGCGGTCACAGGCGTTCATTAAACCAAAGAAAGGACAGCAGCATTGGAGGACTGGAAGAACAAACATTTGATAGTCTTGGCTTCATTTTCACATATGTGCGCGGCTTTGGCAGAGATTCTATCTGCATGAGGTGATAAAGCAAGCTTATTTGTATAACTTAGACCTTGGTCCTTTATGGTGAGGCATTCTGAGAGTGGGCTATTCTGAAAAATTATGAGACCAGGAAGTATGGCAGGACCAAAAGACATGAAACTACATTTGGATGATGAAAACTGCATCTGCCATGTTGAACCCCATCTGCTTAAGCGTAGTAAATAGGCGTTAATTTTTTCAACACAACCGTTTGCGGTGTCCTTAGAATATGAGAAAACAAACTGGAGGTTATCGGTATAAATGAAAGTTTGCGAGTTTCCGAGTTCAGGCGAAATATTATTGATGTAAGGAAGGAAGAGTAGCAGACCCAGATCCGTGCTTTGAACTACGCCACTCGTACGTCTCTAGATCTTTTGAATAGGCCTACCGTCAAAGATCAACGGCTAAGTCACAACAAGTCATTCCGCCTTTGCTTAGTACTAACAGTACCTTCATTACGGTGATTCAGGCAAAGTAGACATGGTCAAGTTATTCTTTGCCAAACATTTAAGCATTGAGACTGAACCAATCTCTTCATTTCCACCGCTGTCTAATGCCTCCCTCACCATCATTAATTTTGTTCCTGAAGCTATTCAAAAACTGATATACCGGCTTATTGATTCGCACTCAGTAGGAGCTGACAACATGCCGAACTCTCTTATTAAACATGTAAGAGATTTTGCTCCTCTGCTTAGTAAAATCTTTTCCGTCTTTCAATCTACCTAATTCTCCTTATAATGATCATTTATCTGTGATCGTTATATATTTTGATCTTAGTGAAGCCTTTTATAAAGTGTCACATAGGAGACTCTTTTTTAAATTAGAAGCTCTGGGACTTCGAAAACCCTTATAAATATTATCAATCCATGTCTTTCTAATCGTAAAAAATTCTTGTTGGGATCTTCCTTTTCCAATGTGAGCCCTATTGTAAGTGGTGTGCGCAAGTCACCGTTTTAAGATCTCACTTGTTTACCCTTCGCATTGATGATAGCTCGTCGGCGGTTACACTTTCGCAATCCTTTATTTATGCTGATGACCTCAAATGCGTAAATTCACTCGCTTAATCTACGAGCCATTGTTGCCTGGACTAAATCCATGCGGATTTGTTTGCACTTTCAGCTTGGAGCTCAAAATGGTTAATGGAATTTTCTCCATCTACATGTTACTATATGTGTCTTGGACCTAAAAGGCTATTTCAAACGGCCCTCATTCAAGGCACACCTATCACTGAATGTGCCACCATCAGAGATTTAGTTTAAAGCTACACAGATAACCTAGGCCTCTTGTCACACGCCGACAGTATTAAGGCCAAAGCTACCCTGATTTTTGGTCTTATTTCCCACAGTGTTTATATTCCTGAAATCAAATTAAAAATCCACTCGAATGTTTGACTTTCCTTGCCTCGAGTATCGTCGTCCATTCTTTGGTTTGATGAACGAGACTGGTCGAGCGAAATTTGAAAATGCCTGAAAACATTTTACTGGAAGACTCTTAAACACGGTACACCCAAATATTTTCTACTGAGACAAGTGGCAGCCAATTAACCTGAAATTTCCATGAGTTCGAGGGCTAGAAGTAAGCTTTTGTCTCCTCTTTCAAATTAATAATAGTCAAAATCTTCCTCGGATATCAGCCCTTACCCCTAGTAGTCACCCATAGGATCTTCGTAATTCTTTCTTGATTATACCTCCTCCCTCAATCTCCACCTCTAAGCGCTCCCCTTTTTCTCTTCCAGGCACACATTCCTTTGGAGTAACCATTTAATAGGTGTAAGAGCATCAGATAATTTCAGTTTATTTCAGTTTATTTGGTAAGGATAATAGGCAAAGCCTTTGAAAACCCTATTAATTACATGTCAGCTCTTTAGAAATAACTGTATACGAACAAGAAATATTCACCATTAAGAGAGTACTTGATTCATTTGAGTAGCATTATGTCAGAGCATATATTTGTGGGGACGTGGGGTCTTAGTTCAGATTCAGACTATCGAGGGAAAACAGGGGACAGAAATAATCATCCAAACGTTTCTTGAAGAGTTGCAGAGACGTAGCCTCCACGACTGACTGAGGGAGATAATACACGTACTTCCAAGAGCAGGCGGCCCCATTATCTGAAAAGTGACACGATTAAACTTTTTTTTTCCTCGTCTTCCCAGGACAACTTTCCCTATAAAAGTAAGGAGGGGCCATCGCGAATTTAAAATACCGTCATTAGACTGCCGTATCCGTCCACATTTCATTCTCTGTGTATGGTTTCTCTTTCTAAGATTGCTCATAAGAAGTATCCATTTTTTCGATTTTTAAAGCCATATATCATGCCTTTCACAGAAATATGAAGTGCAATTCGGAACCTTACCGAGGAATACAGACTGAAGATGAACCTAAGTCGGTAGGAAGAGTGGTCAAACCGTTGACTCCTGAGGTTTAACCTCGATAAATGAAGCATTCTTCGTTTGGGCAACACAGCCAGATCCTCCAGCACAAGAGATTACTTCCTGGGCTGCGCAGCTTTACGAAACGTCGAAGCCCAAATAGAACTCGATGTGCTAACAAGGAACTCCCTAAAACCATCCATTCATTGTTCGTGAGTGGCAAAAAGCGTAATGTCCCTGCTGGACGCCATCCAGCGCGTATTTATGGATTTCGACGAAGACGATTTATTGAGGACTTTAGGAGCATTCCCGCAGCCGCACTTGGAGTACGGCATGTAAGCCTGGAGACTGTGGTCAGTTAAAGATCAAAATTGCCTTGAAAGAGTTCAGCGGAGAGTCACAAATATGGTTAGGGGTTAAAGCGCCACTCCTTATGCAACCCGCCTAATAAAGCTGAACCTCTTCTCCTTGATTTATAGGCGACTTCGCAGGAATCTTTTGGAAGCATTTCGCATACTGTGAGGTTGGGCTGCAGCCTGGTCTTTGAGGACTTTTTGAATTCGCTACCACTTCCAAACTCCTAGGTCACCCGTTAAACCTGCGCACACGGCAGGCAAGGCTGAATGTGCCGAAGTTCCCCTTCTCTGTCCGAGTGGTCAAACCATGGAATGCCCTCCCGCAGATGTTCCGATATCACCATTGATACGAAGTTTTACAAGGATCATCGACATATTTAAGTTCCGAAATAACCAAGAACGATGAGAAATCGGGCTCATCACCTGAGGCTCACGCCCATGTTGTCATACCATTATGGGCTTGTCTGGATTATTTCAGCCCATATTTGTCTGTACACCGTATACAGTTTTAAGTCGTAAATAGGGCACTCAAAGGCTTACGCCTGTTTCCGCCCATAAACTAAACTGAGCCGAACTGAACGCGACACCATTCCTTATAAATCTTCTCATATAAGTAACGTAGGTAAGTTGACGAGATCGTTCTAAACCGCCTCCACTCCACTACATACCGACTCTCATCAGGAGTCCACTCTGGCCCCTGCGATTTCGAACTCTCATCTCCAGGCTATTATTTTCGTGGTTCTTGATGTCACCTGCTCATTTCGACCCAAAGTGTTCTGTTGGCAACCCCGGCACGAATCCTATGTTTTCGACGTCTGTTTGTTGTTTTGCCGGTCAGCGAAGAGGTCTCTGGCTTAAACTAAACGTCTCGATTTCTTATTAGGGGACCAAATAAGAAGGATTCGACATAACACACTAGGGTCGCTTACTAACCAAAGAGCGATAATGTATAGCTTTGTATAATTTTGCAATCACCTCCAGGTTACACCATCACTTACAGGTTTTGTCGTGAACTTATAGGTCCAAATCATCCCATACGTGTATTTACTGCGTTCATTTAATCCGTCTGAAAAACTTCGAACCTTGAAATATAATTAGCCAATCGGCACAATCGCATGATTCGAATTATAACCTTCGGGGTATTTTGATCCCCTCGGGTGCGGGGATTTTAATCACTTGGTCGTCACATCTAAGTTGCGCTACTAATCGTCGTTATTCTCATTTAGGCTTCTATCTTCCGTTGCCATATTAAGCTTGTTTTTCAGTGTTTTTGAAGGATGAAATTTCGCCTACTTCCGTTCCTACCGACTTAAACTGTCATACGCCTTATAAAACTGGGCCTTAAGGTTTTTATAAAAATGTTAAATTCATATTCTTTGCCGAGACCTGATAAGCAGCGAAATTGCAAATGTAGAGGCTCATGGGTTGTTTGCTACATATTGAGTATTGTTGGACCGCTGCAAATAGGAATTCCGCTCTGGGTGTCATCTCTTTTTCCATAAAAAAATCACCGAGCGGTGGGCGACCCCGTCGAATATTTCACAGCAATATTCTTCAGTCTCTTTGTTCCCATCCTTTGACTTTTGTACCTTTAAAGCTGGCTTACAGATTTTTCAATGACGTATCTTAATCGTGTATCGCCTCTAACCGAGAATGCGCAATGAATTGACGAACTGGAAAGTCCTATGTATTTACTATCCAATACCGGCCCGCGCGCTTTTCCAAATCACCAATTTAATCTCTTTGCCGTCCTTCATAATTCCAGCCTCTCTTATCCTATGGGCGTCTGACTGGACTATCTGCCCTCAGTTTTTGCTCCCTGTTCGCTAACAATATTCTCAACCACACCACTTAAAACACCGAAAATTTGTTAAAATATTTTCACATCGCCCCTTATGTGTAACGACATAGATTTCAGATCGTCGTAAAACCACAAGCCTGGTCCGATGAAGATGGCCGTTGTGGATGATGGCAGGCGAAGCAGAAGCAAACAACAGTTGTGCTCCAGTTGAAATGTTTAACAAACGTTTTGCCACAGTAGCGGGTAGTTTATTCCTGCACTTAAATTATGGTGAATAGAAACTGTCCTGTAAATTGCGCGACCTGGATACAATTTTTAATTTACCTTGGGTCTGAACGTTATTACCAACTGTGGCCACCTGTTAGTGAGGGTTTTAATCTTCACAAATGATATTTTTTCAAGATAACGCAAACTGTATGCACGTTTCTTTACTTGGTTGGGATATTTCCAGGTCACTTTTGTCTCGTATGTAACCACAACACAAAGAGTGGGCGTCAAAATTTCAACCGGGAATCCAGCTCCATAGAATACCAATAATAACTTGAAGTTGCCTCTTAGAGTAGACTATTCGTTTTATTTCGTCACACCAAAAGATGTTGCCATCTCTCAGTGTTATCTATGTTTCGTGCATTCGGACTGCCAGACCCCAACCCTGCGCATCCTGACGGTATCACCAGGTATCACCAGTAACGTTTTATTCGCCAGACCAAAGAGCGTACTTTTTTGTGATTAGCTGTCGCTGAAGGCCGTCCCACTAAGAGCCACCCGTGGACACCCTGGGTATTCAGCAGCTAGACGAGCACTTACCCAATTAGGCTCCGAGACAAGTAATTTAGAAATCGTATCCTTCCTCGAGGATGTGTTTAAGAAACCCTTCGGCATATTTTTCAACGCGGAGCAGATCCATTTTAATACGTTTATTTCTATCAGTCCCTTCTAAAAAAGTAATTCGAATTGGGCACTCTACAGCATTATTTCTAAATCTTTGTTTAGAGTATATGAGACCTTAGAATGCGTAGAAAATCTTATTTTGCATTAAAAATATGTCTTTTCCGCGTCCTGGGGAGAGCAACCATTTCGCACCCCCAAGAGCCCATCCTCCCGTCTTGACGTCCATTGTTGCGTTTTTATCTCTAGGCAAAATGTGCGCCGCAAGTCACGCACTTCTCGACCGACACAATGAAATACAATCTGGACAATTTATGATTAGCAATCTGGAGGACTCTGAGAGCGAGTCCGATGACTTTGAGGGACAGCTGCCCGAGGATGCGGACCATTTCACCTCCGAACGAGCTAGTGGAATGCCCGAGTTTGACAATTTACAGTCGCTTTTCAAATGCCTGAGTGTTGCCTACGTGGAGAATCTCACATCCCCTCGCTGGAGCCATTTTAAGGGTGCAAAGTTTGCGCTAAAGAACAAAATCCGTCTAAATAATATTATTTGGCGAGAATATCACATGCAATGTGAGTTCATGATTTGTGTTCTTAACACTTCCTTCCTTGCAGACGTTAAACAATTGAGGCCCATCATTGTACAATTTCAAGTTCCACTCTGTGACCCACTTCATAATAAGGCTGAGGTATGTTGCCATTCGTCTTGAAATCATGTACCTTATTAGGGGATCGTAATGGAAGGAAAATTTTGGAAGAGACACACAAAGACACTTTGCAATGAGTATCGAAGATGGAGAACTTTCTTCCGCGATCTCAAGTTGAGTAAGGACAGGAAAGCGGGGGCTACATTAACAAACGAGTATGAGGCAACCACGCAGGACCTCCAAAATGCATCCGAGTATACTCCTAAACCTGTATTTGTTGATGACTACGAACTGGCGAATGACATCTTAAGGTCGCCCAGTCTGATTGATCCAAACCTACTCGATGAACTAATGATGGATTTTGAGGGCAGTCTAGATGTCTTCTTTGATCAGCCTTTCCCAAATCCTCGTGACATGCCCATGCTGCGAAACTCAGATATCATGCAACCCGGCCTTGTGCAACTTCAACCCAATCCGGACAACAGTGAAACCGACCTGATTGCAACTTTGTTGCAGCAACCTGCTCCCTCCTCGAATATTGATGGTAGCACATCATTGGATGCCTCCTTTCAGCTTCCGTGCAACACGGATTTCAGTGCCTCTTCCCATTTGGCCATATCACACGTCACATCAAGCCAGTCTCATCTACAAACAAATGCCCAGGTGTTCACCCAGTCATCTCAGTTCCCACAGCGACAAAAAACCCACTGTCATCCACCTTCGTCCCCCTATTCATTTCAGCAGCCTAGTCAGGCCATGGAACTGACTGCTAACAAAAACCTCCGTGGCCGACGCTCAGTAGGCAAAAAGGTGCAATTTGGTGACGCGAGTGTCAATCGCGTCAGCCTCATACAAACCAGTTCATCTGACCAGTGTACCTACATGAACAGACCAGGGCCTGATCAAACCTATCCATTTCCCTCCCTTAAACGGCAACTTACTTCCGCCGCGCCGTCTTTGCCCTCTTCCAAACTCACAGAGCAAACGTCTGAGAAAACCGACGCACAGCTCTCTAAATCAGAACAGGCGAGTTATTCTCTGCCTCACAGTAGTCCAACTCTGCTCAACGCATTACTTCAAAGCCAACCGAAGTTGCCTAACGACGGGACTTTTTCGCGAGTTAGCAGAGAAACTTGTGATCTTTTGCCCCTCACTCCGACGCCGCAGCAGCTTACGATGCCAGAGGCACATTCCAAAGGCGCTACCGGAGCCCGTGAATCCGCCGCTTCTGGCATCTCTTCCTCCTCTTCTACTTCGTCTGCACTAATTGTCGACTTATCACAAAACAAGATACAACCGAACGAACGGCAGACCGTGACCTTCCTCGACCGAAGCATTAGTGTAGGTGGTCACCCTGATTTTCAGCCGACGAACTGTGCTACAGTAAGTGCGCCCTAGGGCTGCCGCCCTTTGCGTCACCTATGTTTATTATGTTGTTTACTGTATTATATTTGATTTTCGGACAATTACGAAGACTGTGTGCTTGCGGATTTTTCTGCGAAACACCAGTATGGTTGTTTGGGTCTGTTATCAGACCTTGTGCATTCGACTTTATCCGCATTCTCGCTGAAGCAATAAATGAAGGGACGAGCGTTTTGTGAACCGGCATTCAGATCTGTACGTGTTAACGAACCTAAGAACAACAAACTTTCCTCCTTATCCTGTTACTTTAAGAAATCATTTGAGACAGTGGGACACCTTTGCTTAAACGCTGCTTCTAGGGTGTAGTAGTTTGGACCAACGCACGATGAGTTGGCAAAATCCTTTAAAACTAGGTGTCAGGGGTCCCCTGCCCGTAGCTGAGTTCAAAGTACCCGGGTCCCATTGTGCAGATTCCTTTTCATTACGGGGTGAAGATGGATTCATTATCGGTTATTAATTCTCTAGAAGTCATTTTTTCACTAATTTCTTGTCTTTGGGCCTACGACGTGTCAAGTTTCAGGACGGTGCTGATCTCGCCGGCATATTACTGAAGAGGGCTGGCGAAAGGACGAGGTGACATGCAGTGGCCGGTTTAAATTTATTTCCTGTCATCAGCCGGCTATGCTGCACCCCCTGGGCTGTAATGCTTGACACTTCAGCGAAGTTTAGTTTTCTTTTAATTCATTACGGTGGTACCAGGGCTGAACTGCAAACTCAATCTGTCGACTGGGGACGGGAATATTTTGCCAAATGGAAGCGGCGCCCGCCACTTTACCCCTGGGTCTCAGGCTATAGTTCCTGCAGGCCATTGCATGAAGAACAATCCATGGTACAGGGCTTTGTTTGTAGAACCAATTTATGTCTGCTGTTCTCGCCCCAGGTCAAGTTCCAATGGGCGAAAGGTCAATCGCGTTTTCCTCAGACACCTATCATCGTAGTTACCTGCAGTTGCCAGGGTATTTTTCATAACTGATTCAGCCTGCTCAATATAGTAAGTTCTTCTCATTATGTGACGTCACCCTCCGTTGCAGTTCGTTGCTGGTAAACTCCAGAGCGAAGCTGAGTCAGTAGGCACGCCGACCCCACAGCTCAGACACCCAAACGTCAAGGGATGTGATCGAGGTCGACTCTCACCTCGACCGCGCACACCCTCAGTTGGCCATCTCGACGCCGCCACCAATCAGAATTGGTTTTAAGCAAGACGACACCTCGGACGACTACCATCGGCCGAGACAAGGGCAGCATCCGTTATAGTCTGTGGGCACAGTCCTTGTTTTATGAATTTGACTCAAAAACCCATGTAATCGTCCAGCCAGCACTGCAGAGCAGCACTTACCGATTCGCACTGGATGGCAGTCCCCGTCACGAAGGTGACCAACTGTTGCACTAACAGCTAGTTCGACTGCTGTATCATGGATTCAGTCCTTTTCATTGCCGATACAAGAAGAGTTCTGGCGTCTCCATGTCCCATGCGCTGTTCTTTGTTCCACCTCGAATAGACCAAGTCGCGTGTTTACCGTCCGGTTCACTGACAGGCTCAGAGGAATCAGTTAACGTAGCATGAGCCGAAATTCGTGGCGAAGAAACTTCCCGATAACTCAGCTTATGTCCTCAAGTCCCTAGTTCGAGCTTCCATGGCATTGGAGGCCACAAACTAGTTACAACAAGAACCCATCTAAAGGGGTTTCTTGTTCGCTAGGCCATATTTCTTTCATGGGACTACGGCGAATTTTGGGCTAGGCAACTTGCAAGAATTGAACTCGACACATCCCGTAAGCACCGACGCTGCTGGTTATCCGCGGACCCCATAGTAAGACCGTCTGAGAACAAAGAATAATTTTCACTAGCTCCGCTTATGGAGACCTCGGTGCGGTGTGCGTACTGGTCGCGGCGACCACACCCCGCCAACCGCTTCGACTGGCGGTCGAAACCATATGAAGGTTGTTGACAAGATTTTCATCGAATGGCGAATTAATGTTTTTAAATTCTGGTTTAGTCTGCAAAAATTAACCGGCCGTGTTGTGGAATGTGTAAGAGAGGATTTCTCGCCAAGCCATCTACCGCCTCCCACTCGAGGAGTCCTGTCGAAAGGCTGGGATACAGTTCAACAGGTCGTCTCATGATGCGAACCAGTCTCTCACTAAACCAAAGTTGTGGCCCATCGTGGAAGTGCACTACCATAACAGGATGCCTGAATGACCTCATTTAAGGAAGCACTATTTACCATCTCACACTCGGACAGGTCAGTTAACAGGTCCTAAAAAACCTGGTAAACACACTATCCGTAAGGTTGGGACGATCCCAGGACGTTAAACGCACGATCGATACATTTTATGAAATAAGAATCCCTGTCTCTCCCCTCCCACATCTCCCACCAGAATTACGTTGCTGTCTCCATCAACCTCGAGTGTTGGTGCTCTTTAAGACAATCCAATGGCTAATCGACCAGAAAGAAGGATCTCCCTGGTTGTTTAAAAACTGGCTCTTCGCACTGGGCGGGGCAGCGCATGTTATGTATTCTGAAGCGGCTTTCCCAAAGAAGAGACTAGTAGTACTGAAGTCGCTTTCTGAATCAAAAACGACCCTCAACAAATTTAAAGACCGTCTAATCTCAAGTAGGTTCCCATTCAACAGGAGAAATTCGCTACCGTTATCAGCGCCTACGCCTTTACGGTGGTGGACAGTAACTATGAGACTGACAGCTTCTATTAGGATCTGCACGCCCTTCTCGTGTCTCTACCAAAGACGAAGGCTCATTGTTCGTAGTGACGTCAATGTACTGGTGGGTGTGGGTCATGCCACATGAGAAGAAGCACTTAATCGTTACAGAGAAAGCACGTGAAACAGCCACAGACTAACGACGGAAAACCTGCTCAAAACACACCCTCGTCACCACCAATGTGGTTGTCAGTCTTTCACACTACAATAAGACAACACAAATGCACCTCTGATCGCGTCAGTCACAACTGTTAGGCAATATACGCACCAGGAGACCAGATTGTCGCGACGCTCTCGCAACAGAGGCAGGGCCTGTTGTCAAAAGCCGAGTCGGGCGCCGCATGCTCATGTCGAAGCTGCGGCTGTATACCTCGGGAAGAAGTGATACCAGTAAAGTTAAGTCCA
>CACRXP010000355.1:495554-507311 GCA_902702965.1 Spirometra erinaceieuropaei | reverse complement strand
ATGAAAATTTTTCGTGCAGAATGGTCCTCTAACATCAGGAACAGCAACCCAGATTGTTAAATGTTATTTCCTCTACAGCCTTGACCAGGCCACAAGGTGGCAGTGACGAGGGAACCAATTTGATGGCCATGCACGGTCGCCGCATCAGTATATCATCGCCGAGCTTGACGATGTTTTACAGGATAGTCGGACCTCACCCTGGTAGCACTGTTTCACTGCTGGTGTGCGAATAATTATCTTTCGGACGTAACAGTTCACCGATTTCGCTACTAGCCTTCTCCGAAGGCTGTTCCAGTGTTTGTCCGCTCGTGGACACAGCGGGTAGTCAATAGTTAGACCAGCGAGTAGACTTGTTTTCCCTGTGTCGACCGGCCATATCGGCCCGGATACTTGGTGCTTTCTTGCGTATTGCAGAGGCCAGACGTTCCGTGTGTTCTATTCATCAGTCCGGGGGCTGAAGAATTGGCTAAATCAAAAACTGTTGGATCCAACCACCCTGCTCCTCGTAGTGTCCCACTAAATTCTGCGGGCTTCATCGCATTTTCAGTAGTTCTCTCCATGTGTGTTTTTTTCTTCGTTGACTCAATCATGGGCAGTTACACCGAGCTGTGTGGCTTTGGTTCTTGGTGAAGAATGTAGAGTGGACTGCGATCACTTCAGGCCATGTCTGTTCCACTTCCAGTTTATCTTGCTGTCGTATCACATATTCGAATGTTAAATTTGGTATGGGCATTTTCCCCGCCAGCCTTCGATGACTGGTATTTGACCCTTCGTTTCTTATCTGATCCAGCAAAACAATTTCTACAGTTAATATCCAACCTTGGCATCTTGGTTGTGTGCCAAAGAATGACATGACTACATTACCAGAGACCTATCGACTTTAGCTTGGACCAGTCGCGGAGGCCCACTGCTTTTGTATCTCTTCCCAGATTCCCTAAGTTGCACACTATCCTCGCTCTAGCTGCTCTTATCTACTAAGCCGTCCTATAGGAGAAGTGCCACCATTATAAGATCGAGCTGGCCGACGTACTGCGATGTCACTCCGACTACGGGCCTATCCAGACGGCTTACAATCGTCAGACCGTGTCCTCGTCTGCCGAAAATTTATACCGTTAATTCACTCTCGTCTCCTCCTATTCGGACTCGGAATAATCTCTTGCCGAACTAACGAAGTGGTGATCCCAACAAGTGTAGTATATCCGCGGCAGCACACACTATCTGCTTCTGTTCCCCAACTACTGAATCTTTTCACCCACGCGCGCGCGGGGGCCCGTTGTTGGACCACCCCGATGTTGCAGTAGATCATGACCCTCACCTGGCTCTTAACTACACCGATGACGTTTCGAGACTGATGAGCTCTTTTACAGGAATGCACTGTGCCGTGTTGCGGGTAGGTGCTGGGGTAGCAGAAATGGGTCTGAGGATGATCGTATCCGGTCACGCGGTCTGAAATACCTGTCCGGTCATAGTAAACGATGAAACTGTTGTACTAGCGAACCACTTCTGTTATCTTAGGGTGAACGGTCTGCGGGAAAAAAACGGAACATTGGATTAACTAGCTGTAGGGGATTTTCGTTCGACTCTGTCAAAACCTCAAGAATGGGCGTGAGGTTAGTATGAAGACTAAGCTGAAAGCATGCGAGGCCCCCGTCCAGCTGACCCTTTTGTATGGATGCAAGACATCAGTAGTACGTATAGAAGATATACACCAGCTGGAAGTTTTTGACTCGAATCTCTGAATTCGTGCCTCTGGGTGCGTCCCCAGCGAACGATTGTATCGTTAGTCGGGGCGGAGCAGGACAGTTGTACCCCGTTAGCTTAGCGACAGGGGAGGGAGGACTGGATTGTGTGCCAGGCTGACCTGGCGATAAAATCATCTGGGATGCAATCAGTCCAGAAAATTGTTAAGTGGCCCTTATCCCGTGTCATTGGAGTTTCGCTGTCGCATTGGTTCGTTACCGAGTAGAAAGGCACCTATAAACATTATCCGCATATCTGTCATACTGTTTATCTCATTCGTTTTTTCTTAGATGTTGTCCCTGTCTCTTCTTTAGCTGCTGCTGTTTTCGTTCATGCTGTGATTTTTCGCATGATTATAGTCACAGAGTCACAAAACCCGCCTGCAGTGGCACTCTGTCAAGAGGAATATTCCGTTCGCACTTTTACTGTCGATTTGAGAGTGCAGCATGATTCTGTTTTGGAACCACTGCATCGAACACTGTTTGGAGTCCCAACACTCTACACGTTCTCCCTGAGGGCTTTTTTTCATTCTTTCATTGCCTGCTCGTAAACATGGTATGCCAGTTCGATCCGTCGGCGTTAACCCTTTCAGATTACTCAGCTTGCTTCTCGTCTAGACCAGTCAATGACTGCGAACCAGCTTTCATTTCTCATTAGAGGTTCACTGTTGTAATTACATTGTCTTCCTTCTTTTACGAAAAAATCGGAGGCATGAAAGCATAAAAGAAACCTGTCAAAATCGTGAGTTATGAGGTGCATTTACATGTCTGTCCCGACCAAGGAAAAGGTTGAGAGAGCACTAACCAGAAAATCTTGCGGACTTAGCAACCGACACAGAAATGTCTTTTTCTGGCCCACACCATTGTATTGGCTTAGCAAACTGGTAACAATTTTGCCGAACAAGTTAATCTGGCGCGTTCTTATCGTTATCCATCTCTGACCCAGAATAGTTGACTAAACGTTAGACATTTGCCAGTTAGCACACCGGTTAGCTAAATCTGTCGGTCAACTTTTGTCCAGGTGACATAGGTCCCGTGACTGCTAGCTGGCAGTTTTCTCATTGACCTGTTTAACGTGAATCCAAAATTGCAATTTTCGGAGAGTTTGATAATCAGTGACAGTCTGCCTGACCTTCGTTCTGTACATTTTTGCGAGTTTCCCAAACAGGCCCAACTGTCCTTTTGTAACAAATAAGACAATGTTTATAGTACGGCTATTTCGCCCATGGGCCAATTCTCACGAGAAAGTTACTAGTCTGCCCAGGTGTCATCTAAGCACCTTTCCTTAACCCTTCTTCGATGTAATGGACTAAGTAGAAGGCCACATGTTTCGTGATCTGGTACTTCTGACAGTTAAGTTTCACCGGGATTTGCATCCTGTGCCATCGGCAGTTCAACCGTCGTTACTGACGATGTCTACTATGCACCCCACACCAGGGACGGTTACTTGCTCTCGCGAGTTAGTTTATGATGATAGTAGAGTTCCAAAGTATCGGACTCTCTTCTTTCACCCAACTGAGCCCGGTGTCAAGACAGAGTCAAAAAGATCAGAGGTGGGATCGAACGCAGGTGGCTGGTGCGGCTTGAACCTGCACCTAGGCGCGCCAACACCCCCATGTATAGCATTTGTTATGGATACGCACTCAGACCAACGCGTGCCGGACCCTGATCTGGTCCCTGTGTTAGCCTAGTGCAACTCCTGCCTGGCCCGCTATGGGGCGCGAAATGAGCCACCGCCGCCACCACCACCACCACCACCACCGCCACCACCACCACCACCACTAAACTGGGCTTTCATTTCAACTTTTAGCATCAGCAGCCACAACAGTCTCCTCAATCTTCTCTGAATGCCCCTTGTTCTTGCCACCTTTACTACCCCGGAGTTCGGCAAATGCCACAGCAGGGCCAACAACAACAGCCGCCACAACAACAATTGGCAATCTCATTGCTACCGCAGCGTGTGGAAACCAATAACTCCGCGTACGGTCCGACCACCAGACCTCTTCAAACGGTAGTTTCGGACAGCACTGTGAATGCATGTAAGTGCCAAAAATACCTAACTACACTCTCTGCTTTTTCTAATTTCACCGTCTTGCCTTTGGACGGGGCCTTGGATAGACTAATACTGCGGGCAGTTGTGTCATTGCCATTGAAAATATCGCCTGGACCTACGTCCTGAAGTAGATCGCAACCCACAAAACGTGAAACTGGGGCCAGTTAGAGTTGGGCACTCAACTTGGGGGCCGACTGAACTCGGGTTTCAAGTCTCCTGTTTTCGCGGCCTCAAGGTGAGGATAGCTAGCTCTTGAAGGAAAGTACTTCAGAATAATCATTCCCGTTCCAGTTGTCTTTGTTGGTAAAAGTCATCGAAATCTAACCATCCTCTCTGACGAAAGCGCTGAACTCCTTCGCTTAGCCGAGGCCAATTTATCAAATGGAAGTTTGCGTGAAATCTCTGTTTCTGAAGGGGTCGAGCACTTGTCTCTTAATTCTACGTGATACATTTGTGCATACAAATTTATGGAGTGAGCTCTACTAGGACAACCACCGAACATTATCGTGCGCAATGGAATCTCAAAATTAATAGATTCATAAGCCTTCTTTTGCAAATTACCCCCTTTCTGGAATTTTAACTTCTCCAAACTCCACCTCATCTCTTTGCTCTTCAGCTATGCCTCGACGTTAATAGTTTTACTTTGTTCCAATGGCATCCTTTTCATCAACAGCCCTCGAACTGGTCGCGTACAGGCCAGCTAATTATTTCCCGGCCAGTGTAGGAGGTGCACAGTGTTTAACCCGCCGTCGTCCCCACCCTCTTATCCCTCCCGGCGCATTGGTACACTCAGGGAAAAGTAGCCCTTTTACTTTAAAATGTTGACATCATAAATAGAGTTCAAGCCGATTGTCTTCGCGTGCAACCTCCGACTTCAGTCAGGGATGTAACGCAACTAGCGGAGTTGACTGCGAAATCTGTGAAAAACAACTTCTGGTTATGTATCATTTATCCTTTCAGCCATCCCCTTCCTCCAAGGAGGGAATTTTGTAACTGCGGGCACGTCCTTTTCTGGTCCCTTCGAGCAGCCTTCTACAGCGCAGACATCTCCATCATTCTGTCCCACGCTGTCTTCCAACTCCCCTGTTTCAGCTGCTCCGGCTACCTGTTTTCAAGACTTTTCGCAGGTCACAAGACCGCGAACTCGCCTCAAAAAAGCGCCCTTTGCCTACTCCCAACAACCCAAGTCCTCCCATGTTCAGCCTGGGTTTTCCGAATCGGATCACATGACCACTCCGTTCTCTAGCTCCTTCACCTCGTCCTCCTCGCCGTCTTCCACAGCGGTGACAACAGCCTCCTCTTCTTCCTTTGTCAGCGATCTCGGTCGAATTTCTTCACAGGGCTATGCCGTCATTCAGGCGAACTCGCATTCCTCTTCCTCGTCCTCAGTGGGACTCGAGAATAGGGACCGCTTTGCGCCCTGCAATGCCCCACCTGGTGCCCAGCAACCCTATCAGCATCAACACCAACTCCACCACCCACCTTCAGCGCCATCTGGTGGTTCCCTTCTGCCCAAATGCAGCATCTCCTCTGCACCCGACCTCTACGCAGTTGCCGAACAACCGCTCCAGGAGGTCATCTCCAAGACCCCTTACTATGAGGCAAGCAATCACCGCACCTCCCTAACCTTCACCTCCACTGACTACACTGGACCGAGGCGCACATCTGATTTTCCACCACCGAGCTCTAACGAAACGAAACCTGATTCCTCCTTCGATGCAAGCTCACAAGGTGACGATTTGGAATCACCCAACTTCGAGGATGACATAAAGCCCTTCTCTCTGATCAGTCGTGTTGCTCCTGACAGCACCAACCAAGAGGGTGAAAGTATGGCAGCAGAAACGGCGGAGGAGGACTTTGATGAGGAGACCACGGGTGATTCCTCCGCCAGGACTACTGACTCTCACGTCTCTCCAAACTATCAACTCTCAGTGACCTCGGTCAACACAGAGCAACGACGTAGACTGAGCATGCAGTCTAGCCTGAAAACCTTGCAGCAGCTGATTGAGCAGTACTCCAACACCAGCCCTAACAAGGTTACAGGCTGCCCGAGCAGTGGCGGTGGTCGCACTGCCGTCGGTGGCGGCCCACGTCGCATATCACAAAGCGGCGGCTCTCGTAGCAGTCCAGGCTCCGGCAGGAAGGGCGGCGCCTCGGCCGCCGGGGGAGAGAGCCTGAAGACCTCCAAAGCAGCCATACTGCGGGGTGCGGCTGGTCTGATTCAGGCCCAGCGCGCCGAACGTTCCAAGTTAGACTCTGAAATCAGTCGACTTCACGGAGAGATTGAGGCTCTGCAGTCTTCCATCAAGTAAGCGGTTTGTTTTGATTTTTTTGCTGTCTTGTAACTTTGTACAGTTATCCGTACAGTTGGTCTGTTTCGCTTCCTCTGCGTGGACCGCCTGCCACCAAAAATGGACTGTGATCTTGGAAGTGTGCTTTCTATAATTACTGATAAAGACGGATCTCGAATGTCTCGCACTGTTAGGCCATGTTAGGTCATTTAACTGGGCAAAATTTATCGACACATGGTCAGAACTGGCCTGTGTACTTAAAAATATAATTGACAATTCACAGTGTGCGTACGA
The DNA here is from genome assembly GCA_902702965.1 of Spirometra erinaceieuropaei. Taxonomy (NCBI): domain Eukaryota; kingdom Metazoa; phylum Platyhelminthes; class Cestoda; order Diphyllobothriidea; family Diphyllobothriidae; genus Spirometra; species Spirometra erinaceieuropaei. Next base: position 500,934 of record CACRXP010000355.1, on the reverse strand, counting down.
TGTTTCAGCGGCTCATATCAGCCTTTTTTAGGAAGAAAAACTCCAGTCCTGCATTATATTTCCTCCTTGATAAATCTGACACACTTTCGAGTTATCACGGCACCATAGAAGTCGTGGCTTAACTCTCGAAATGGAGTCCCTTAGTGTGGCATTTCCGCAAGTCTCTGAGTGAAGTTTGGTTGCTGTGGGTTGGCCGCCCAGCATGAGTGTGGCGCGCGAGGAGCCAGGAGACCGGCTGTGTTTACCCACAGCAGTCATGCCCATATCCGTCTGTCCTAACCCATTCTCGGCATTGCAGCATAATACATGTGGGAAGATAGGACGAGGCTGATGCAACACAAGTCCCACCACTGCTTTTCGGGCCAATGGTGGTTGCCATTTTGGTCGACTGAAGAGCTGTCGAAAGTAAGACTTTTGGAATAAGGTTGAGGTGGATTTGTCCGAACAAAGTACTCTGCGGACTTGCGTGGAGGTAGCCTGACTTACAAAATGTTAGAGGAGTAAGCAAGTCGAGGTCAGATTATCGGGCCTCGCTTCTTCCACACGCTAACCCAATCGTATTCTTGATGGGAATGCATCATTCCGGAACAAACTGGCCCACACATTCTGGAGTATGTTTAAAGATAGGAAAGGTTATCTAAGTAAACGCGCGGCACTGTCTAGCACAAAAACACAATTTAAAGTTTATTTGTACACGGTAGCATGCTGACTTCTAGTCGAACACATTTTCAGCCATCTGCGTAAAACATACACGTGAATAAACAACTGCCTGGGTAGTGAGTACCTTTCCATCCTCCTTCGGTGCTTTCAAAAATTTTGTTTTATTCCCATCCAAAGGATGCGTAAACGTTTCGTTTCGTGGAAAAAACATGTCCTTACTTAAATGACATGAAGAAGGAAGCACTGGAAGTGATATTCCGTTGTTTAAAAAATATCAGTTTATTATGGGAAGTGGCAGTTTTGAAGAAGCGAAGATTCGTTTTACAAGAGCAGACCTAATGTGCAAAAGCATATACTGCGTATCCACACTGACAAGCCTAACAACATATATCGGTCATCATAGGGGAGGGACGACACAGAATGAGTGCTGTTTCGGGCTTATTTGCCTTCATTCAGCCAATCATAACCCTAACCAGAAGCTGGGACCAAAAACACAAGCATGCGCACAGACACACCTGGCGCAGTTGATCCACCGCTGAGGTCTACCGGATGGGTCATAAGCACTTCATCGAACCGAAGTTCATCAGTGCCTCGCCACCTGTCATTCTCTGTCGCTGCAGATCGGGTATTTATTCAATCAGGAATGGGCGCACACTGATCTACTGGCTTCACGAAGAAAATAAGCTCCGTATGGGTGGCAAAGGTCACGAACAAGCAACCAATTACCAGGCCGAAGTCGTCCAAGTCATAATAGCAGCGAGGAGGGATGACAGAGACTGCGGGTAGATTGATACAGTACTGTTTCGGGCTTATTCTGCCTTCATCCAGCCAATCATAACCCGACCAGCAGCTGGGACCAGAAACACGGACATGCGCTCCTACGCGGCGCAGATGGTCCACAGACGGGGTCTGCTTGGTTATCTCTCCGTGATATTTGCCATCTATAGGGGCCTGTCTGCGCCCGGGGGGGGGGGCAGTAGATCGGCGTGCGCCTTTTCCTGCTAGAATATAAAGCATCCTTTTAGATAATCTCCGTGCTAGTCAGCTGGTGGATGTTTAGCCAGCCGTTTCAAAATGAAATGTCGAAGTTTGAATGGAGTTTTTTTGTTTTCGCGATGGTTGGGTTGCTGTTGAATCGGTCTGAAGAAAAGATTTCATGAGATCACCTGTTGAGAGGCTGCCGTTTTCATTCAATTCCCGGACTGATATTGAACCCTTTTCATCTCAAACGAAGGACTCCTTTTTCTCTTCACTTCGAATCACTTTTCGTTATCCTTGCTTACATTTTTGCCCCCAGGCTTGATAGCGAGCGGTCGCTTACCCATTAAAGCCTTTTTCGTCCCGTTTCTAAGCCGCATATTATCTGGAAATAAACTGCACAATAGAGATCTTACAACGTGTGCAGAAGTTGAACTGACCGGGACTTGATCGGCCATTTTGTGATTTTTTCCAGACTATGCCTTGGAATTGTCGGTGTGTTGTTAGTGTCATCGCCGTATTTATGTAGTAAACGAGTGCCATGGTCTACAAGCAAAAACTTTCAATAAGCCACGCTTCTGTTTTTTCTGAATTCGATATGGTTTTTCACATCCTGCCTCGACCGATTTTTGCAAACGCATAAATCAATCTGAAAGTCGGCAAAAGTTGCTTTGGCGAACCTTTCCCATTCAGACAAATCTCATCTACCAGAGAAACGTACGCAAGTTTGCAGGTTTGCAGCATAGGAAATTGTCTGACTATCGAGAAGGGCTAATTGCACTCAAAGGTTTGCAGTTACTGGCGGGGAGAAATCGCAAAATGGATCCTGCCCTCTGAAGAGACCTTTTACGCAATTCGTTAAAGTAATATGTAAAGTGTACAATCTCCGTGGCACCCCGGGCTGACCATGTTGGATTTCGATACTCATCTTTCTTTACTTGGTCGCCTATCGTAGTTGCACTTTCTGTTTTCTCCATCACCGGGGCCTCCGAAAATTTATTATGCATATTTTTTGGATTTATTAGCAACGCCTTAGCCTAGTCCAAGACTGACTTATTGCTACTCAGCTTTTCGTGTCTTACGCGAGCAATCTTTTGTCGCCTTTTGTCCTTGACTTGCTGTTTTTTTTCAAGTCTAAAATTCCTCAAACGCGAAGTCGGAAAAGCGTGCGCTCCCCCTTCCCACCCAGGGCTTTTCTGTCCATTCTTGTTTGATAGGAGGTTTATAAGTACTTATAGCCACGACGAGAGGCATAATTGCTGGAACAAGAGCTTTATTAGCCTGACGTTTCCGATTCTTACTCAAATCCACCACCAGAGACAGAGTCAGATAAGGGTGGTAAATTGCCCAGGTGTTTCAGTATTTTTGGAATGTAGTTGCTAGGCCGCTGCATGCCTATCGCAGTTGGCAGCTCCCGAGTGCATCAAGGCTCGACTGGCCAGGTGTTGAAGTATGCAGTTGTCTTGTCTTCTCCTTCGCGACTACTTCCTGGAACTCGCATCTTCGCTTCTATTACTTATGGCCACGCTTATTGTTCTTTCCTGCGGCCAAGTATTTGGTAAAAGAGATGAGGTTCCGCGCCAGGACAGTAAGCGTGTTCTTTTGTCCTAGAAGTCGTTCTGAAGACCGTACAGTGTTTTAGCGGTATTCTTGAATGGTCGCTGCTAATCAGGGAGTACTACCTGTCACGTCACTGACGTCTAAAATGTCCATTTCTGTACTGTCTGCTGTCGTCGACCCACCACCACAACTCTGGAGAACGTGTCGCGGAACCCTGATCCGATTGGCTGCTGAGCTAAGTGCAGCATCAATTGAGCCACCGGCTCCTGTCCTATCGGCTGCGGTTGGCAATAGGCAGTGTCCTGAGGTGGCGCGCGTCGATTTAGCGCGATGTGCCACAGAATATGGCCCTGTAATTTAGCCTTACGGCTTCCGTATTGATCTCCCACAGGTGGTCGTTAAATCGAGGGATATTAGGAGTTGCCGACAGAAAAGAGCAAGGAATTGTGATTTCAGTTTCCCTTGTCTTTTTTAGTAGTACTTCTATTATCCGCCGTTCATTGTGCCGCCGCCTGCGAGAGTCCTCTACTGGTGCCCAAGACAAAACTAAACGCGGTATCCCATCCTGTAACCTGGCTAGGTCATTGAACGCCACACATTCGACTTTGCATTCAGCTGTCCTGCCTACTGAATGTACATGCGCGAGCGTCCCCTGTTGTGGCAAATGTACTTACTTCAGTTGCATCTTTTGCAGAAGCTGCAGTTAGGAACATCAACAACGACGCCAGCAGCCTCCGTGCCACTAGCCCCGTTGTGTGGGCGCGTGTTTTCTGTCGAGACTTGGGTGCGCAATCCTGTTTCCTGGTATCCGCCTTTGCCAGCCTGTGCCGTCGGTGTCTTCGTTTTCGCGCTCACTGTCTCATTTTGACTTGACATCGAGGTCGAAGCTTGTCTTCGTCTGTGTCGCCAGCGCCTCCATCTCCGGCGCTGTGAAAAAAATTATAGTGCACACAAAATACGCACGAACCCCTCCCTCAGTCTCGGGCTGACTTCATGACGTGCAAATTTGCACCTTCAGCGCGCTCTCTTGGGTATTTGCGCAGAATTAATCGCCTCGCGCCGTTTTCAGTTAACACTGGGGGATGGTGACGTTTACGTCATCTAGTCCGTCTCTTTTTGTAAATGTTTTATTTTCGCCAAAAGTCTCGGCCCATCCTCGCCCCCTGCTGGAGTAAGTCGCAGTTAACTTGGCTGTTGGGGCATTTGCCTTCCTCCCCCCCCCCTCCGGAGCTGAAGCCTGTACTGGCTTCTGTTGCAAGGAGTATAACAACCGTTCTGGGTATCCGTTTATCTTTTGTGCACTCGGTTACGAACTAATGTCCGGTTTCTAATTTGTGTCATTGGCGTTGCCAGTTCAGTCTGGTGTTTTAAAGGCATGCAAGTTTGTCACAGGGTTGTGCCATAGATAACCCGGCGTTCCGTTTGGCTCGTGAGACCCACACTATGGGCCTCGTTGGCAGTCGCATGACGACGAATAGTCGGTACTCATGACAGTTTTCAAAAGATAAATGGGGGGTTTGGTATGACCATTCCCAGTCCACATTCCTCAATCGGTTAGTCACATTCTGCGATCGGCGAGACCCAGGACTCTAATCCGCGTTGATTATTTCGGGGCTGTGAAAATTGGGTTTGATTTTTGAACTCCACTTTCACTTGACTTTGAATGGTCACGGTAGATTGCAGTAGTGGCTGTAAATTTTTGCATGTCTACTTGGATGCATTTACACTTTGGTAACAATCGGGAGATGGCGCCCAAAAAAATCCGCCTAACCAAAGCAGCCTGTCTTACGGGCCAGGTGGTAATAGGGGTTTTATGGATGGTGGCTGGTTGGGATGTACGATACTAGCCGACGGAAAGCATTCATTGTTCATCGTGTGGCCCAACTGCTGTCGTTTGCTTTCCTTTCGAGACCAAACACTAGCAGAGAGTTCCCGGTTGTATGTGTTGGAATTTCAAGCTTGGCCGCGAATGTGCCATTCAACCAAAGATGAATTATTCCGGGCACTGTGGGGGTGAAGAGGGTTAGGGCGAGGTTTGCCCGAATGTGACAGTAGTTTGATCAGGTCAGTGTAAGTGAATACACACGTGTTTCTATGAGTTCACAATAAATGAAAAGTCGAAATTAATTGCACGGAAGAAAAGGTCTCGTTATATGCACAAAATAGTATGTTTACGATTACA
>CACRXP010000355.1:469265-481534 GCA_902702965.1 Spirometra erinaceieuropaei | reverse complement strand
AGATCGGCGTGCGCCTTTTCCTGCTAGAATATAAAGCATCCTTTTAGATAATCTCCGTGCTAGTCAGCTGGTGGATGTTTAGCCAGCCGTTTCAAAATGAAATGCCGAAGTTTGAATGGAGTTTTTTGCTTTCGCGATGGTTGAGTTGCTGTTGAATCGGTCAAAAGAAAAGATTTCGTGAGATCACCTGTTGAGAGGCTGCCGTTTTCATTCAATTCCCGGACTGATATTGAACCCTTTTCATCTCAAACGAAGGACTCCTTTTTCTCTTCGTTTCGGATCACTTTTCGTTATCCTTGCTTACATTTTTGCCCCCAGGCTTGATAGCGACCGGTCGCTTACCCATTAAAGCCTTTTTCGTCCCGTTTCTAAGCCGCATATTATCTGGAAATAAACTGCACAATAGAGATCTTACAACGTGTGCAGAAGTTGAAGTGACCGGGACATGTTCGGCCATTTTGTGATTTTTTCCAGACTATGCCTTGGAATTGTCGGTGTGTTGTCGGTGTCATCACCGTATTTATGTAGTAAACGATTGCCATCGTCTGCAAGCAAAAACTTTCAATAAGCCACGCTTCTGTTTTTTCTGAATTCGATATGGTTTTTCACATCCTGCCTCGACCGATTTTTGCAAACGCATGAATAAATCTGAAAGTCGGCAAAAGTTGCTTTGGCGAACCTTTCCCATTCAGACAAATCTCATCTACCAGAGAAACGTACGCAAGTTTGGAGGTGTTTGCAGCATAGGAAATTGTCTGACTATCGAGAAGGGCTAATTGCACTCAAAGGTTTGCAGTTACTGGCGGGGAAAAATCGCAAAATGTACCCTGCCCTGTGAAGAGACCTTTTACGCAATTCGTTAAAGTAATATGTAATGTATACAATCTCCGAGGCACCCCGGGCTGACCATATGGAATTTCGATACTCATCTTTCTTTACTTGGTCGCCTATCGTAGTTGCTCTTTCTGTTTTCTCCATCACCGGGGCCTCCAAAAATTTATTATGCATATTTTTTGGATTTATTAGCAACGCCTTAGCCTAGTCCAAGACTGACTTATTGCTACTCCGCTTTTCGTGTCTTACGCGAGCAATCTTTTGTCGCCTTTTGTCCTTGACTTGCTGTTTTTTTCAAGTCTAAAATTCCTCAAACGCGAATTCGGAAAAGCGTGCGCTCCCCCTTCCCACCCAGGGCTTTTCTGTCCATTCTTGTTTGACAGGAGGTTTATAAGTACTTATAGCCACGACGAAAGAGACATAATTGCTGGAACAAGAGCTTTATTAGCCTGACGTTTCCGATTCTTACTCAAATCCACCATCAGAGCCAGAGTCAGATAAGGGTGGTAAATTGCCCAGGTGTTTCAGTATTTTTGGAATGTAGTTGCTAGGCCGCTGCATGCCTATTGCAGTTGGCAGCTCCCGAGTGCATCAAGGCTCGACTGACCAGGTGTTGAAGTATGCAGTTGTCTTGTCTTCTCCTTCGCGACTTCTTCCTGGAACTCGCATATTCGCTTCTATTACTTATGGCCACGCTTAGTGTTCTTTTCTGCGGCCAAGTATTTGGTAAAAGAGATGAGGTTCCGCGCCAGGACAGTAAGCGTGTTCTTTTGTCCTAGAAGTCGTTCTGAAGACCGTACAGTGTTTTAGCGGTGTTCTTGACTGGTCGCTGCTAATCAGGGAGTACTACCTGTCACGTCACTGACGTCTAAAATGTCCATTTCTGTACTGTCTGTTGTCGTCGACCCACCACCACAACTCTGGACAACGTGTCGCGGAGCCCTGATCCGATTGGCTGCTGAGCTAAGTGCAGCATCAATTGAGCCACCGGCTCCTGTCCTATCGGCTGCGGTTGGCAATAGGCAGTGTCCTGAGGTGGCGCGCGTCGATTTAGCGCGATGTGCCACAGAATATGGCCTTGTAATTTAGCCTTACGGCTTCCGTATTGATCTCCCACAGGTGGTCGTTAAATCGAGGGATATTAGGAGTTGCCGACAGAAAAGAGCAAGGAATTGTGATTTCAGTTTCCCTTGTCTTTTTTAGTAGTACTTCTATTATCCGCCGTTCATTGTTGCGCCGCCGCCTGCGAGAGTCCTCTACTGGTGCCCAAGACAAAACTAAACGCGGTATCCCATCCTGTAACCTGGCTAGGTCATTGAATGCCACACATTCGACTTTGCATTCAGATGTCCTGCCTACTGAATGTACATGCGCGAGCGTCCCCTGTTGTGGCAAATGTACTTACTTCAGTTGCATCTTTTGCAGAAGCTGCAGTTAGGAACATCAACAACGGCGCCAGCAGCCTCCGTGCCACTAGCCCCGTTGTGTGGGCGCGTGTTTTCTGTCGAGACTTGGGTGCGCAATCCTGTTTCCTGGTAGCCGCCTTTGCCAGCCTGTGCCGTCGGTGTCTTCGTTTTCGCGCTCACTGTCTCATTTTGTCTTGACATGGAGGTCGAAGCTTGTCTTCGTCTGTGTCGCCAACGCCTCCATCTCCGGCGCTGTGAAAAAATTATAGTGCGCACAAAATACGCACGAACCCCTCCCTCAGTCTCGGGCTGACTTCATGACGTGCAAATTTGCACCTTCAGCGCGCTCTCTTGGGTATTTGCGCAGAATTAATCGTCTCGCGCCGTTTTCAGTTAACACTGGGGGATGGTGACGTTTACGTCATCTAGTCCGTCTCTTTTTGTAAATGTTTTATTTTCGCCAAAAGTCTCGGCCCATCCTCGCCCTCTGCTGGATTAAGTCGCAGTTAACTTGGCTGTTGGGGCATTTGCATTCCCCCCCCCCCCCTCCGGAGCTGAAGCCTGCACTGGCTTCTGTTGCAAGGAGTACAACAACCGTTCTGGGTATCCGTTTATCTTTTGTTCACAGGGTTACGAACTAATGTCCGGCATCTAATTTGTGTTATTGGCGTTGCCAGTTCAGTCTGGTGTTTTAAAGGCATGCAAGTTTGTCACAGTGGTTGGGCAGTAGATAACCTGGCGTTCCGTTTGGCTCGTGAGACGAACACTATGGGCCTCGTTGGCAGTCGCATGACGACGAATAGTCGATACTCATGACAGTTTTCAAAATATAAATGGTAGGTTTGGTATGACCATTCCCAGTCCACATTCCTCAATCGGTTAGTCACATCCTGCGATCGGCGAGGCCCAGGACTCCAATCCACGTTGATTATTTCGGGGCTCTGAAAAGTGGGTTTGGTTTTTGAACTCCACTTTCACTTGACGTTGAATGATCACGGTAGATTGCAGTAGTAGCTGTAAATTGTTGCAGGTCTACTTGGATGCATTTACACTTTGGTAACAATCGGGAGATGGCACCCAAAAAAATCCGCCTAACCAAAGCAGCCTGTCTTACGGGACAGGTGGTAATAGGGGTTTTATGGATGGTGGCTGGTTGGGATGTACGATACTAGCCGACGGAGAGCATTCATTGTTCATCGTGTGGCCCAACTGCTGTCGTTTGCTTTCCTTTCGAGACCAAACACTAGTAGAGAGTTCCCGGTTGTATGTGTTGGAATTTCAAGCTTGGCCGCGAATGTGCCATTCAACCAAAGATGAATTATTCCGGGCACTGTGGGGGTGAAGAGGGTTAGAACGAGGTTTGCCCGAATGTGACAGTAGTTTGACCAGGTCGGAATAACTGAATACACACGTGTTTCTATGAGTCCATAATAAATGAAAAGTCGAAATTAATTGCACGGAAGGAAAGGTCTCGTTATATGCACAAAATGGTATGTTTACGATTACACCTGTCAGTTCTTTCAAAGTTATCAGTCACTGACCGGCCCCTGGGGAGACTTTTGTTCCTATGACATACCTGTTGACGAAACCAAGCGTGATCCTGTTTACCTTATTAAACCACATCTCATTCCATTCAAACGGGTGGAGAATGCCACGAATCCTCGGAAACCGTTTTCGAATCCATACTCAGAATGTAGGCCGTTTGCAAGCCGCCATACCTGAAATTACACTGATTCTTAGGAAAATTTAAATGTTAATTCCAACAGAGGATTATTTTCAGAGGTTATTCTGTTTGTGCTGTCATATTTACTCAGTGTTTTACATAGAAAAGTGTTCTGTACATTTAGAACTGAAGTTTACACATTTAAAACCATTCTTAACGTTTTAGGGATTTTTCGCTTTTCAAAAAAATTGGCGTTTACAAACAACGTTACACTCCTGTGATGTTTTTTATTCGCTCAAAGTCATCATTTATTGTCAGATATTAGGTCCACGCATTGGTGTCGGTTTGCGAGTGAGTAGCAATCATTCACAAATGTTGACACCCTTCGTGAGTTAGGTAGCCTGCGTCTGATTGTTCTCTTCCACCTACCTTATGTAAGAAAATCTCCGCCCATGAAAAACATAGGACCCGAAAGTTTTTTTTCTTATTCATTCCACAAAATTGTTTGGTCGTCAAGATGTTTTATACCCACACGATAGTATAGTTTCTTTTAATAAGTCTATCAGGGAAGAAGGAAGAGACAACTAAAACAGGTGTATTTACCGGCTGGCTTCACACAACTGAGTCTGCCGCCCTTCGTCAGTGTCCTTTCAAGGCGACTAACGTTTTTCAACTTTTTTTGTTTTTCCGTTACTCTGCCTGATGTAGCAGTTATAGTGACTGGTACATTGGCCAAATTGTCAGGCATGAGGTCGAAACAGGGTGGTTGAGCCTGTGGTGAGGTTGTTGGTCCAGATGCATCGCCCGAGTCCCCGCCGGGTGGAATGATTTCGAGGTCACCTCTAGTCGACCTCAGCAGGTTGTTCGCGTTCAACTTATAGGTGTTTAGACTGCAACAGTTCTTTGAATGCAGCATAGTCTGTCTGATAGGCCATTAAAAAAGGTCTCTGGTATTCGAGTCTTTTGTTTGTTGTGGGTCTTGACAGTTACTGTAGTCGCAGAGGCGTGGAGCGCAGATTACCAGCCAAAGGAGATTTCCCTCCGTATACTAAGGGATGCCGACTTCAGTGTTTGGCATCATCTCTGGCGGAGCTAACTTGTTCTGCCTCTGCTAGTTCAATTTCCACATTAAGCCTGTCGGAGGTAAGTATGCTAGTTATTCAATATTACAGACCTTAACTCTGGTCATGTCAACGCCGCACAGGTAGTAGGAACAAACAGAAGGACAGTCGATTAGCTTACAGACTTCATAGAAGACGAGAGCAACTCAGCTAACTACACGCCGTAGTCCTGCATGCTATATGTTTGGTGATGGACAGTTTCGAAGTTATAAGTCTATAATTGCACTTGTCTCAGTGCCCTGGTAAAATTTGAAAGTTGGGGAAATCTACTGAATTTTCGTGTTCGAAACATGTAGGGCCATTCCTGAAGTGTTATGCGGTAGCTAGCGTTCGCCAGCACTCTTTAATGTCTTCATTAGACATGGTTTTTGTCAGGAAACCCTGATTTTCAAGGACTGCAGCGTTCCAGTGATGTATCAGACATTACGAGTAGAACAACTGAGCCCACAGGCTAACTTATTTGTAGTTTTTAGCGGGACAAGATCTCTGACAGTCGTACTGGCCGGCGCATTTCTGGTGCCTGGTATGTAGGTTAGACATAAATTCAGATATCTGTCGCAATTCGTGGGCTTTCGATAAATCATTGTAAAAGGATGACCGTCCACAGAACGTCTGACCGGGCAATTCAAAAAAGTGGGTTTGCAAAGTGTCCGTTTGGAATTTTCATATGTAAGCATTCCATGGACGGCCATCCTTTTAAAATTGTCCATCGTATTTCTACATATCATTCAGGTGTTTGGGCCCAGCCGCCACTCCATTCTTTCCTGGCCCTTGATGCGCTCTTTTCACTTTGGCGTACCTTTATTTCCTGTTGTTGTGTATTTTTTTACCAACGTCATAGGCTAGAAGGACGGTTTCTCATTGATTTGCTTCTGAGAACCCATGCTGACTTTCTATTTGAATTACTTGTCTGTGAATCAGATTTTTTGGTAAAATTGTCCATTTTCCGCACGTTAGTCGATTGACTTGAAAGCCCATGGGTAAGGACACGCCTAGCGAGTCAGATAGGGAGAAATATCCATTAACTCACTCCGTCCGGGCTTCAGCAGCGTGTAGGAAGAGTACCTGATATCAGCCTATGTTGTCAGCGGTTCAAGCACGTCTCACAACAGACGTTTCGTAACTGTGTGGTGCATTTCCCTCCTTTTTTCTGCCATAATACAGTTTCCCACCTTACTGCCACTAGGAAAGGAAACTGGAAGGCACCCTCATCCAACAGACTTTCTTTGTTCCCTTCTAAACCAACTCTACTGGGAATCGCTGGGTGTTCATTGAAGATTGAGCAAGTTATCGCTGCTGCCGCTTGCTGTCTGAGCTTTCACAGGGCCACTTTAATACTGAGTCTTCTTACTCATCCGTCAAGCGACTACGACTCTTGCCGCTCCGTTCGCGCAAAATATCGGACCGTAGTCCACCCTCTTTCGGTAGCTCGGTGTGGATTTTCTCATCAGAAATAAGGAACTTCGTACTTTATACCTACGGTCTTTTTCATCGTTGGTTTTCTTTGGATTTTTGTACATTGCGATTATGCCAAATAGTAATGGTGCACGTTTCATATCTTTCATTTCTAATCCTCTCTCCGACCGTTTGCACCCGGGCGTCTGCTCGTGTGGAACTTTTCCATCCACAACTGGTCGATGCCTCTCCTACTCCTTTTAAATTTACATGATGGAGCGGACTCAAAATCAAACTGCCGTTTCTCTCTCTCTCTCTGTCGGTCTCCACCTGCAGACTGTCATCTGACTTGGAGCGGGAAACGGATGCTTACCCTTCCGAAAACGACATTTATGCCTTTTATTAGGCCTATTTAACGATTCCGTCCGTTGGATGCACCCACGCGCTTTGGCATAACATGCAGTCCGCGTGAGAACTGCCCGCTTCAGCACTTGTTAAATGGGCATTCGTCACTCACATAAGGCCACAGTATGGGAGGTTATTGGAGTACAGGAAAGTAATGTCTTTTTTAATAAATGACAAAACAGTTTTTATCGGAAAACGTCTTATTTTTTAACTAGTGTAGTCGCCACCGCTATCGACTAACTGTTCCCGATCCTGAAAGTGTGTTTTGGCATCACCAATATTTCGAATAGTTTTTGACGGCCACGAAACACACAAGATATCTGAAAAAATGATAATCAGGTAAAATGGGATGGAGTGGGCAAAAGTGCTTACCGTGAGTTTCGTATCTTGGTCTGGGTCTGCCGGGCTGAACGCAGTCTCGCGTTGTCATGCAGCATTCTTTATTGATTACGCTGAATGTTTGACGACAAGGTCTTGGTTTAAGTCCTTTTACTGTCGACAGTAGAGGTTTACTGTTAGTGTCTAACTTTGTTCCGGTAGCTGAAAGTAAAGTGTTCCTATCATACCCACGAAACACACAGCAAGACCTTCTTGGGGTATGGGCCCGCCTTTGCTATTTGGGTTGTTTGTTAAACGTAAAGAATCCAAATGCCATCTTGAGTGACAATTCGATAAAGAAATGGTTCCCTCTCCCGTCTGATTAGCAGAAGTTGCAAATTGTGAAACTCTAGGTTTTGCTTTTTGTCAAGGGATGACGTGGGGTCCAGGGTGCCTGACTACTGACTTTTTATCTGTTGGATATGCTCCTGAACAGTCGAATATGATGAGTTTAGTTTTCCTGATGGGTTTTTAGCAGTTTTAAATAATTCATTTTGACTCAACTTTTATGGTCTGACCAGGATCTTCCTCAACGGTTGCGCCCACCGGTTGCCTCACTGGTCTTACCAGGCGATGGGCGTCGAAGAGGTTGAAATCGCCTGATTGGAATTTCGTGAACCAACGCTGGCACTTCCAGTCATCTAAACCATTCGGATGAACGCTACAAATGATTTTGGGGCTGTTTTTGCATTTTTCCCTTGTGAAATGCATACAGCATGCAATGACGAATAGCACTGCTTTCGGATTTTTATGTCTCCCACTTTTTAAGCCCAATATGACAGTTCTACCGTCTTGACGGACTATGTTCACCGTGTGCTCCACATCAAGGTGTGGGCAGGCACGGGAACTTGAGCGCGATTTAGTTTATAATGGTAGCCGACTTGCGCGGTATCTACCGCACCCCGTCCCCCACCTGTGTTTCGGCATCAAGACATAGTCAAGAGGACCGGAAGCGGGGGAGGGCGATGGCGGCTGGCACGGTCGGACCCGCGCCTAGGCGTACCACCACATCCCCGGTCCACAACAGACACTTGACGAAGATTTTAACTAATAAAAAAATGGGTCGGCGGCAGGAATCCTAATTCGCGCGACATGACCGGCAACTGGGGCTGCCACCGCACTCAAAACGTTGGCATTTGTCATGGATGTGCATTCCCGGTAACGCATGCCGGAATCCAATGTGACCTCCGCGTCGGTTTGGCGCATTCACTTATATATATTCAATATGTATTCGTGAAAGTACCCTCATAAACGAGCATAACCACCGATCAATCGATCCTTGTCTTTTCCTATTTCAGTGCCTGCTGTGAAAAACTGCCAGTTTCCGGGGCTGCCCCGAAACGTCAGGCTAGCGTGCGGCAGAACAGCGAATCCTCAGCTTGGTACCGACAGTTCGTTTCCTCGACATCGCAGACCAACTGGAAGTTCTACGTCTTTAGCCTTATCATCGACAGCCTCTTCGATTCCTACTGTGATAAGGTGAGCACCGCGTCGCGTGAGGTGCTTCGCCGTTCCGTGTACAGCTGGCTCGACCAACACTGCTCGTTGCCGCAATTACGCCACTGTGAGTGTTCCTTTTTGTATTTATCTTAACGATAATTATTTTTGTTTGTGGATACAATCCATTTTGGAACCTGTTTGCTTCCCTTGTTGGTGGAGTAATAGTAACACTTTTAAACTGCCTTTCGCATACTCCCTTCCTGATCTGTTTCTTATGGTCCTAGGTCGTGTTCAATCGATGGTAATGCTAGTGGATGTCGGCCCTTATAATTTTTTAAGTGCCCTTTTCATGCACAAGTTAATTATAACCAGTCCGCAAGGATTATCGATTACCTTCAGGCCGGATTCCGACCTGGGCGTAGCTGTGCCGACCGGATATTCACACTGAGGAACATTTTTGAATTCCGCCATAGTTGCGAGCAACCGACGGCTGTCTACTTTGTTAACTTTGGCGCTGCGTTCAGCTTCGTCTATGGTGAGTCCTTGTTTGCCGATAATGGTAACTGGATAGTGTACCGACATGGCCTGATCAGGACCCACCATCGTTTCACCACTGCGCGAGTTCTTGGCCATAACAACCCGTTCCAACCGTTCGATATCCAATCTGGCGTTCGACAAGGTTGTATTCTGTCGCTAATTCTACTTACCTGTTCCATCGCCTGGATTCACGGATGGACTCTACACCATTTTGACGGTGTTGAGTTTGTACCCGGACGCCGGCTGACCGATCTCGATGGTACTGAGGCTTTCGCTGATCTAGTCTGCAGTGTCACGGATGAACGAACGGGGCAAACTCAGCCGAACAATTAGGGCCAGATCACTAAGCCTCTGTTTTACCATTCGTTACGTTAAATCTTGCCCCGCACGTTGGCGCTGTCGTATTCACAATAGCGGAAGACGCAATCTCAAATTTATTTGCACAGGGCGGCATGTTGCCATTTGGTAGAGTATATTTCCGGCCATCTGCGTGAATCAGACGCAGGAATAAATAACTATCTGAGCAGCAAGTACTTTTCCCTCGCTCCGCTATGCTGCCAAAAATTCAATTATATCTTCTTACAAAGAATGCGCAAAAATTTCATTCTATGGAAAAATGTTTCTTTCGGAAATCGTCTATAGTATGTGCGTCGTTAACTCATGTAACATATGTAGATTCAGAAAAACCCCTAAATAACTACTGATTCAGCCCCACCGTATTGGCCAAAACTCCTAATGGAAAAATGAACGGCATTCAGTTAAGTGAAGAGACAGGGGCAGCATTCAAAGTGATATTCCATTGGTTAAAAATACCAATCTATTAGGGATGGTCGGACTATTGAAAGAGCAACGGTTCTTTTTATATGAGCAAACATAATTTGTTAATGCACATACTGCACATTCACACAGCCGGGGTATAAGTAAAGTAACACCAGCCCACTAACATCTAGAATATAGTTTTATATCATCTACGGGCCAAACATCTTTCAAAAATTAGTGTGATGTGCAGTACTGCAGTCAGTCTGCTGGCTGACGTCTAGCCAACTGTTTTAAATGGGAATCATGAAATGTGGATGGAGTTTTTGTCTTTCGTGACGATCGAGATGTTGTTAAATCGGTCAAAAAATAGTTTGTTTGATTTCACGAATAGCGATGCCGCAGGAAGAAAGATTTCGTGAGATCACCTGTTGAAAGGCTGTCATTTTCGGGCACTTCCCTGACTGATATTGGATCCTTTCCACCTCAAACTGCAGATCATCTTTTGCTGTCATTGCTTACTTCTTCATCCGAAGTGTGCTAGCGAGCTCTTAAAACATTGTTGTATCGGAATAAATTTGGACGAGGCAATGGTGGCGAAATATTCAGAATTGTTAAATTTTGCGACCTCATGGTAATTACGAAAACTCCCTCACTTATAGGACTTCCTTCTCCCCCCATCGCACCATACCTCCTCCCCACATGCCCAAGCATCATTCCCTGTCGTTCATTTACATATGTTTGATGTCGGTTGATCGCCGTTGGCTGCCTTCTTATCAAAGTCTTTATTGAAATATGGACGCCGTGCTGGTTAAGTTCATACACTACATACTAGCTGAAAATAAACTGCACAGGAAAGGTCGTACAACGTGCGCAGAAGTTGAACTGGCGGAGACATGGTTGGCTGTCTTGTTATTGATTCTAGACTACTTGTATACGCCTAGAATTTGCAGATGCGGTGAAGGGAAAGGTTGCCTGTTTTCGTTATTACTGCGTTTTAGGATGGCGAACTGCGGGTCTTTACAAACCAGCACTTTTAGTGAATCAGGCTTCTGTTTTTTTAAAATTCAATGTGGGTACTTGCATGTCGCGTCCCGAATTTGCACAGGCTGGTAGATACATTTTGAGGTCAGCAAAGGTTGTTTTGCCAAGCGTTGTTCCGCGTTCGGATTAATTTTGTACATCAGAAAAACGCGCGCAAATTCGTGGATGTTTGCAGCACTCAGGAGTTTGCATCTATTAGTGGTTGGAAAGATCACGTCCCTCTCCCTGCAACGTGCTACGCGGGAGTTGCGCTGGGCGCCAGATCAGGGCACAGCAGGCGTTGTTTGGGATGCGCACCCCTAACAAATGGTCATACATGGGGAGTGTAGTGGGACACCCATGCTCAAGCTCACGTCGCGCCAGCCACCTGCGCTTGATTCCGCCTCTCGACTCTGTCGTGGCACGGAGATCAGAGGGAGAGAGTTCAGTAGGAGCCTCAAAAGTCTGCCATAATTATAAACTAACTCTCGCGCAAGTCATCGTCCCTGCGCTCACCCTGCTCTGGGGCAAACGGAGAATGTCGTCGGTAACGACGGTTTAACTGTTGACTGCAAAAAAATGGTGACGTATATCCGGCCCCGTTAATAGTCTTTTGCGTAATTCTCGGGGGAATAAAATGCACAGAGTCCGAGCTAGCTCAGACTGACCATTTAAATTTTGACAATCATTTTTCGCCCGTTTATTCGTCTGCCTTACAATGCAGTACGTAAACATGTTCTCTCCCTCTCTCTCTTTCTCACACACACGTGCACTCTATAGTTCGACCGTCACATGCGACGGCATCCGCCGATGCTTCACCAGGTTGACGCGGGAATGACTTGCAAGTTGATTTGTTCGTATTTGTGCAGGCTTACACTGCATCCACCTTACTTTTGCCGTGTTACTTGTGCGCCGACGGCAAGACTCAGCCGATACTACTCTCGGAATTTCCATACTAATAAGCGCTGGAGCCTCCTCTTAATACTCTATTCTTCTTGGAATCATGTTTAGACGTTGCTGCCCATTCTTCCGAAGGTGCGTCGCCTGGTGTATTTGCGTTTGGAGGGTATATTGATTTACGCCGGGAAAATTGTAGTCTGCTGCAGTTCACAGTACGGTCAGTACAAAACGCGGGTTGTCTTCATGACTATTTTAAATAAAAATTAACTATTATTTCAAATGCAACTTGTAATGTAGTAGTTTCCCACAAACTGCGTATGTGGTATGAATTGTTTCCACACTTTTTCCAGAAAGTGCTGTGAAACTCTCTCAGGCATCAACTTTCGATGGAAAACAGCGCGGTGTCGATTG
>CACRXP010000355.1:450256-468577 GCA_902702965.1 Spirometra erinaceieuropaei | reverse complement strand
GGTGCATCTTGGGAAGTCGTTCTCCCAGCATCCCAGTTTCTTCGCACGCGCGCCTGTGCGCTGCCATCGTCGCCATTTCAAGCCTGCCCTTTTGCAGTGCTGTAGACAGCATAAAGTGCAATAGCCGACCCCCGAGGTCACGTGAGATGGTAGCGGCCGATCGACCGTCTTACTAGACTTCCACTTTCTGTCTCTATTTTGTAAATGCGCTGGATCGTACGACTACTCTTGACGTTCGTGGATCGTCTCTTGAAGCCCTCGCTCTCTCGCAGCCTGCCACTGCGCGCCTACCGCATCCCGTGTTCTGGACACTGTCCGCGCAGATGCGCTTTTGCGTACTTGATTGCCGGCTTCTTCGTCCCTCCCCTGTTCTCCCGTCTGTCTTGAACCATTCTTTTTTCCCTTGGCCGCCGTACTGCGCCCTCCAGGCCAATGAATTGTGTTTTAACGCCGTTTATCACGTACAGCGTGGGCGTGTCGGCGTTTACCCACAACCTCATTTGTCGCCCCATATTTCTCCGAACTCGGACATGACGTGTAGCAATGTCGGCAAAGTAAGTTACCGAAAGTGAGCGACTTGCTGACAGTCCTTCAGTTGGTAGAAGCGAGCCATTTGAAGCGGGTCGGTTGTGGAGCCGTCAAATTTTTGGCCGAAAAAGTGGAGGAAAACGCGTGTGCCTCAAAGCTCCATGCCAGCACTCTTCGCCGCTTAGCCATGCTAAAACCCTGCGGTGAAAAGGTCTGATGAAGCCTAAGGGCAGAAAGATCGACAGCTCTTGTGATCTCTGCTCCTCACCCAGGACCTTTTCAGCTAACCTTTAACATCTACCTACTTTTCACTATGCTATTTGATGTGCTTTTTCACATACTAGGCTCGGCTGTCTCGTGAATCTTCTTCTGGCATTAAGGCGTAAGTAAACGACCTCATTGCCCTTACAGACGATTCTAGGTGAATTGTTGCGCACCCCAGTACCGCCGATTGTTATTCTCCGGTGAAATGGCGGTATTTTTGACCTTATCCGTACAGCCGTTGAATCGAGGATGAGTTGACTGCAGTGCCACAATGGTACGTCCGTCAGTAAATAACTTCGAGGTCTGCAAAGCAGTGGTCTCCTATGCTCATGATAATTTAAATCGTGTGCCTGGAGAGAACCAGTCGCCGCCAAAGGACTCGAACACCAACACCGCCGACAATATGGCATACTCTGCCATACACCAAGGGCGTTTCAGAAGCGACCGAGCGCATTGCTGCGGAGCTAGGTGTTGGAATCGCAAACCGCCCCAAAGCCACCATGCGCAAAAGGGTCATGAAAGTCAAAGACCGGCTAAAGCCTGAAGAGCAATCTGGAGTAGTGTATGGCATTCCGTGTCAAAGTCGTCCTTGTAACTACACAGGACAGACTGGACGCATGCTCGGATCGCGTATACACGAACATAAGCTGGCTGTGCGACGAGGCGACTCAGTATCACAAGTGGCCGCCCACACATACGAAATGGGTCACGAATTTAACATCGCAGCCACCAAAATAGTCGCCCACGCCGGAAACAAAACAGGCCGAGAA
Organism: Spirometra erinaceieuropaei; assembly: GCA_902702965.1. Classification (NCBI taxonomy): domain Eukaryota; kingdom Metazoa; phylum Platyhelminthes; class Cestoda; order Diphyllobothriidea; family Diphyllobothriidae; genus Spirometra; species Spirometra erinaceieuropaei. The sequence continues at coordinate 467,015 of CACRXP010000355.1, read as the reverse complement.
TTGATTGAAGTCTGGGCCTCGGATGAGAACTCGGTCAATCGATTTATCGATCTGGCGCCGGTGTACAGAGCCCTGCGTAGTCACCTCGAGTCTTGCGCCGTCGGTCGATGATTGGCCTACATGCCTTATAACTGTCGCTTGTTCTGTTGCTGCCACTACCTCTGACGATGGACTCCTGCACGAGTCTGAGAGCTCAGGACAATAAGCAAAGTGCTCGACTTTTCTTCACTTACACCTGGAACTCGAAATTTCGCCCTCATTAGTGAACAAGTTATGTTAATGAACTTATGGTCGTACCATGGGCCTTTAACGCGCACTAGACGGAGAACTCGTCAACGTAGACTGCTTCATTCATCGTCAACCATTTCGTCAACACCCATCTGCGATTGTCTTGACTCCTCTCTTTCCACTCTGTTGAAGCGCCGTGGATGTTAAATGATGCGGCGCATGTCTGCTTCACTCTAAACAAACTAGCGCGCAAGTCAAAGCTGCGGTGGATCCCGTCACTCGTGACGGTCGAATGTATGAAACTCCAACCAACCTGTCCTGCTCTGCGGTTATTAAGGTTGGCCTTTATGCGCTGCTGACCCGAGCAAGGTCAAGGCCTTCGATAAATTGTCTTTGAAAAGTGCGACGGTTTCTGACTGCGCAACACCGCCAGCGGTGATAACCGGTTGCTGTTAGTATAGAGTACTGCGGTCTCTGATTTTTCGGTCCCCTCCTTCGCCGACCAGGGCGTAGATTGTTGTAAGCCTGAGAAAAAGCGAATTACAGCAACACTGCAGCAAAATCCCTTATTAGTCTACATCAAAAACGCAATAGTTATTTTTTGTCTTGCCTTTGCATTGTGCTCGTGTCCACAAGCTTTCCACTTCCTGCAAAACTTGGCTTCATTCAACGGGCATAAATAGCTTTTTTTAGCCGCGTTGGGACAGTGGATTTGGCCCAGCTTTGTCTGCCTACCTCTGCGGGCGAGAATAAATGTGGTTTTTTGTCAATAATAAAGTATCCAGGGCTGCTGGAACACTGCGCTTCTGCCTAACCATAGGGGCATCCAATGCCCCACCGTGGACCGTCGTTTGCTTGCACTCTGGCTCGTAGTTATCCCTAGCAGTAAACTGCATCGTCACTGATTTCCACGCTGCCGCTCCCAGATCTACCAAATCTGTACGTTCACCCCCCCCCCCTTCGCGTTGTCATTTTCCTGCACGGAGCAAAAAACAGCACACTTTTCGGGTTTCCATATGCTAAAAGCCTACGATGGCGTCGTGTAGCTCTCTTCTGCGACGTAATCTGGTTCTCGACACTGGTGTTTGTCCAGCCGCACTTGATCAGACAATCCCACCCTCCCCTCATTCCCCCGCGTGAGCATCCTGCAAGCGCATAGCACGAAGACACGTTCGTCGGGCTAGTTCAATTTGTGCTGTGCCTATGACCGCTGACCTTGTCTGCACCATCATGCACTAAGTGCCCATTTGACTACTACCGCTACTACTACTACTGCCTGTCACTGCAGGAATGTACTTTCTCCCCTTAGCCCCCACCCTAGTCGTTTGTCCACCGTTCTAGATGACGGTATTCGTCGTTGACGATGGCAGCTTGCACGTTTATGGGATTACAGTAAGCAACATCTGCGCGTCCCGTCAAGCGTGACTGTCAAGGCAGACTTTTGGGCAGTGGATGTGATTTTAATCGCACTGCGCTAGGCACTGCGTCTACGTCGACCTGGACTCTTCTTGACCTTGCCTTACCGTCACGGCATGATTAATGTGGGAAGAGAGGGAGAGGCAGCTGCATCGAAAGTCGTTCTCACTATTAAATAACCTCCGCGAGTCATCACCACCTTCCAATCACTGGTAGCCTTCATCAAATGTGCTTCCGACCTTTCCAAAAGCGCTATTTTCTAGTTTCCCCTACCTGTTAATGACCAAGGGCAGCCAAGACGACCGGAGATGCGTTTGCGTGCAGTCCTTAAACAAGAATTTTTCTACTGTCTTACGCAGACGATGTAGCATCAGTACATTTGAACGGTGCCAAATTTTATTCTCATACAATTATCCTAGTACATTCGGTCTTACGTAGGTTGGAGGATCGGTAGCTGCCATGCGGGATATGGGGGAAGCCGAATTGCTGGGTCAGCCACTGCTCCGGTTGATCCACTCTAGCGACTGGTACGTAACGGGAGCGGCAAATGAGAGATCGAGACCTATCCTGCGCCACCTCAATCGCTCCGACCCACCTGGTGTGTACATCTGGATGATCAGGATTCCCCGGCATTTGTTGCTTAAAGGGCTGCCTAGTTGGATCATACCTGGGTCCTCAGGATGCAGTCGCGTTTCAGTGGCTCACGATTACGTCCTTATAACAGCTGCTAGCGGTGTGAAGTCTGGTATATGTCCTATGTGCGACGAGCACGTGTATTGCACGCTATACTGGGCCGAATGTATGTTCAAATGCGCTCCAGCTGTCCTCGCCTCGTATCGCCGTTGTAACATGATAGGAGTGTGAAGTCGCCGGCGTGCTACCCAATTGGGTCACGCAAAAGTTGCGCTGGACCAGCAAGGGGGGGGAGTAGGTCAGGGTTCGGCATGCGTTGTTGGCTGCGCGCCCATAACAGATGACATAAATAGGGAGTATGGTAGCACGCCTGGCCACAGGCTCTTGTCGCGCCAGCCATCTGCGTCCCCTCCCGCCTCCGGCCTTCTTGACTCTTTCTCGACACCGACGTTAGGAGGATGGGGAAATAGAGAGTGCAGTGGGCTCCATGCAAGTCTAATGTCACTGCTAACTAATCTACGCGCAAGTCACCATTCCTGCGCTCATCCTACTACGGGGCACACCGTGGGCATCGTCGGAAAAGACGAGCGAACTGTCATATTTCGCTATATTCGCCTTATCTAAATTCATCCGGAGAGGTCAATGATTGAAATTCCGACAGTGCCAAGGGACGACCCCCGTATCCTCCTACATGCTTATGGTTCTGCCTACTGGCATTTTTTGTTTAGGAAACCCACTCCCCCCCCCGTTCTGCGTCACCCTTACAAGGGCTCCCGTTTCTGTAACGGACTGAAAGTACACATTTAGGGAATCAACTATCCGTGTCCAGGAAAAGAGCAACAAACTCCTACTAAGCTCGGGAGGCAACATGCAAGGATGAAGGACAGATATTCTACTCAGGAAATAGACTAATTTCGGACAACTGCTCCTGATGTCCGACCACCAGACAGGCCATTAATTCTTCTCCGCAATGGCCCGACTGTAAAGGATTATAGGTCACATAGAATGACGTACACTAATCTATTCTGATTTTGTCCTTCAAATGGGCGTCCCAGCCTTACCGCGGTGGTTGGGTGTATCTAGAACCCACTAAGCCACTTGCGCGACGAGTCGCATCAAGTACTCATTCCTGCCTTGCAATTAGGTTGATTCAGTGCACACCAGAGTGTAATAGGTCAGTTGTTAGACCAGACACCCCATCACCTCCTACCGTATGACTGAGTTGACACACCCACAAACTTGCACGCACGTTCAGACGCACCGAAGGGGATCGCGACTGCTGAGTGCACACCTTTTTTTATTTACGGCTTCATTCAGATTTGCAACCTGTGGTACGCAGCACCAAGGGGGGAGGGGCGGCTGGGTGTGGACACGTATTCTCTCACAGGAATCGGTGAATTAGCACGTGAATTCCGCTGGTGAGACGTCCTTTCACCCCACCCTGTGTTGCCTATCTGTCTCGACCACATAGAGAACAGCGCTGTATTTATACATATCTACGTGGCAGGCCTTCGGCCCTGTCGCGCTAGAATTCTTATCTCGAAATTGTTTATAGAGTAGCCGAAGCGAGCGGCTGATATGCATTCAATCAACTTTAATTTTAGCGAGTTAAGAGTGTAGTAGGGTTGGTTCTGCGGGACCTGTGACCTTAGGGACCTATTTTTTGGTAACTTTAGGCTATCACAAGTGGTTAGAAAATGGCATACATGTGGAAGTAGAGGGTTGTTTGCCCTCCGAGAATGGCAATTCACTCTGTTGCCTCACCCATGATGCCAGAAGGTTGTGCTGAATGCAGTCGCCTAATGCAGGCAACCCAATGGACTTACGAGCGAAGTTGAAAGGGGTTTACTTCGGCAGACGACGTGTCATTCCACTGGCAGGTTTCTTTTAGTCTCCGACTGTGCTTCAGCCACTGACAAGCGACGGCTGCTCTCTGACGTCACTGCCTGTCACGAGAAACGGCAGTGCTTTTTTCATATTGCAGCATGCAAGCAAGTTACTGAGAAGCTCGCACATGAGAACATAAACGTGGCCCTAGAAAGCTGTGTAACTGAGGTGGCAATGCAAACTGATGTATCTGACACACATTCTTATAAGAGATAAGTGCAAGTTATTTTGAAGCTGTGTGTAAACGACTTCCATAAATGTAGTGGTTTTTTCGGTAGGGCTACAAAGGGGTGATGGCATGTGGAGCACAATGTTTAATCACGCTTTATCTCATTATTTTAACACCATTTTTTCTATTGAAGATAAAGCAGAGGCGTCACTTTGGCAGACAGGTTTGGTCTTCAAATGGCGTCTGTCCCCGGCCCTATTTATTCGACCTTGAAGACGTTTTTACATTTCTTTAAAAAGAATCTGATGGGTTTTTTAATTTGAGGGAATCCTTGAGGCAGTTGGTTAACTCTACCAAAGCCTGTAGATCGTAAAAGCGCGGAATTAAAAAATAATCCCTAAAGTTCACCCCTTCCCACTTCGATGCATTGCAACTCAACAGATCCGGACAATGCGTCTGGACTATGACCATTCGGTTGTTCAAGAAAACATACTTTAAGGCATGGCTCGTAAAGCAGCAGTTGCGTGTAACGGTTTGGTTAGTGTATCGTTTCCTGTAGCGCCTGTACTCGATGGTGACAACTCCAAGCAAACGGTCCCAGCCCTCTGCCGGTCGACAGTGGAGTGATTGTTAAGTGGCTGGCAGCTTTCTCCGCGTTATACCACCACTATGGGCCTGTTGTCCTTATATAGGCAATCGGTTCTCGGTCAGTGTTTTTGTTGCATTATTATTGACTTTTCATTTGACGGACAGGTTGGACAGGAGAATATGTACCATCCCCCCCCCCCACCCTCCGCACATCATAAGTTGCCTTGTTTTTGATTGCCAGAGGTTGGGGTTTGGATTGTATTTAGGACTAGGAGGGTTATGTTTAAGGTTAGTTTTAAAGTTAGGGCACGGAAATAGGAGCCTACTTGGGATTTTCGGCGAAGCCATCTGTTGGAAGAGGGAATTCATATTCAGGTCCGACCGACATACGTAAGCGTATTTCGTGACTAGTCCCCACTGAGGATGATTCCGCTGTTTTCCTGCGGGTAGCCGGTAGAAAGGCTGCCAGGCTGGTCTCGTTTTCGCACGTTTCCCCGTTATTATGGCCTGAGTTTGTTTTACATTGGCAGCTGATGGTACCAGTCGTCCTCACTACCTTTCTCGCTAAGATGTGGTTATGTAGCCCCACCTAATAGACACAATATTGTTGAGGTTGGGGCAACTATTTCTCAACCAATCAGAGTGCAACCGCGCATTCCCTATAGCTTTTCTTTCGCATACAACTACTTGACCTCGTCGCCTGTGCGTTCCCCGGCCCAACCTGTAAAAACCCCTATCATCACCGGTCCCGTATTACGGGTGGCTAGGGTTTGCTTACTTCAGGTGGGGCTACATAGCCACATGACCACATCTGACCCCTTTCTCAAATGATGTACCTCCCATCCCGTGTGCGTCGAGCTTTTGGGAAGGTAGGTTGCTTGTTTAAAAAAAGTTGGATGATAGTGTTGCTTTATGCAAATCATCACTTGTGATTTTCTCCGTTTAAGAGACAAGGGCGCACTAGTTTTTGGGTCGGTTTGCGAGATCAGCCTTAACACCGGTTGCCCGGACGGTCTCTTTTTTCGCAAGAATGTTCTTACATCGCGTTTTTACTCAGGGGACTCTTGAGCTGCGAACTCGTCTTTCTCTCTCTCGAAAGGCATAGTGAGAGTGCGAGTTATATACCAGGATGTTCACGTCAATTCTTTGGCCTGAAGCTCGGAAGGATCTACAACTTTGCTCGTACAAATTTCAATCTTTTATTTGATTTTGACTTATGGACATAAGTGCACCCTTTGGGATTAAATCCAGCAAGAAGACTTTCCTCAAAACCTCGCTTTTGAGCAGGTAATGTTCGGCTTGAATAACTTCCCAGGGAACTCCTCTTGTATCTAATCGTTTTGCACGTTGGTTAATTTTTCGAGCGAGATAGCAATAGGTCAGTTGATGAGATTTATTTAAGAATTAGCCGTTCATTCTAATTTTCGACTTGTGCGCGTACACTTCATGGTGCAGGAATCAGCTACGCGATCCCGTCCTAGTGGCAACTACAGAAAAAATGTAATCCTTGTCAGATCTTCTCCCAAGTCTAACACCGCCTTCCATGTTTCTCGAAAGAAAAGGAGTCCGACTACCACCATTTTGTTTGATTCTTTGCACTTAAATTTCTTCGGTGACGGCCCTCGAGCTTTTGTCGATACCATCAAAAGTGAGTTTCTGAGGCAGCAGTTGGAAGCCGGCCACACCCCAGTTCCATGAGGTCAGAGTTCTCGCGTAAGGCGTGGGCTGCGTGGACACTGCCTCTCTGACCCGCAGTCAAATAACGAGCGCAATAAACTGCACCTCCATATTTCCTGCCAAAGTTTTGCCTGCACAGAGTGATTGGCCACGCGGGGAGCGCGCGTTCGAGCACTGGTCCCAGTGACGGTGTTGGTGGGCGAGGTTGGCGCGTCCTTATTACACCAATGACCGACACGAGCGGTGCGATTGCAACAATTAACGACTCGGCTGCATGCCATTAAGCAATTATCGCACTGGGTGCGACCGTCTACAGTGAATACGGGAGTCGCCAATTTTTATGGATGTGCAATGGCACAGCAACTGCTTCCTACAAGACGGCGCAGAATATAACACCTTATCTGAATCTGTCTCTGATGATGGATTCGAATGTGAGTCCGAAACGTCAGGCGAATAAAGCCCTTGTTCCCGCGACTGCGTCTTCTTCTTTCTCAAGCTTTTGACTAAAACCTCTGGAATGACGTTCGGAATAAGATCGCTAATTTAACTGATTGAGGGATCTTTTTATCGTACAACCGCTACCCAAGTCTGTCACAGCCAACTTCACTCCTTATCGATAGGATTCCCGTCATTGGATAGGCATTTGTTGTTAGTGTTAACTATCTTTCGCCGTGGTAATTTAGTGATGAACTTACTGAAAGTATTTTAACTTACTTTTTGTTGACGTAATGTAGAACAGCGAATAAGCGAGTTCCAGGAAGCAATTCAAAAGAAGCTGTGATCTCCTGGACTATAAGTATACTGGTCTGACACCCGATTCTCACTCGAGACAGTCGCAAAAAGGTACTGGAGGCACAAGGAGAGCAGTATTTGCAGGAGGCAATGGACAGGCAGCTAAATGCCCAGCATAATTAGCATCAGCTGCCTTCATCGCCAGTAGTCGTATTTAATGCAATTGTTGCTTGCTCGCACCTGAGTTGTTAATGGTCATAATTTCACCACCGTTTCTGACTCATGGTGTGATGGTTACGCAGCCGTTTGGTTTTCTGTCACTGGAACTGTTGGTTGCCCGCTCCGCGTGGCTCATTACTTCGTCCAGGCAAAGTTTGGGGGCAGAACAGAGAGGCGAGTATTGCGCTTGTAAATGGACTTTTGGCCGGAGAATAATGACTCAAGCAACTCATGGAACACGCGGTTGTCACCTCATGTGAGAATCTCTGCCTTCTTTAACTTGAAGGTGTGACCGGGTCCCGTCGAATAAATGGCGCCCCAAGAGCTAGCGTCATTCCTCCTCACTGCTGCTGCGTGTTCGGCCGTTCGCGTTCAGAGTAATCTCCCAGTCACTCCGACGTAGTTGCTTTGTCTACAATTGTACCAGATCCGGTAAACGACTGCAGACGTGTCTTGTCGTGTAGACGTAATATAAAACAGCCTATTCTTGAATTTGAAACAATAGTGGCGGAATGATGAAGTCCTCACTACAGTAAGTAATGCAAGGAGATTTTTCTACAATATGTTGATAAGGCGAAAGGGGGGCAGAATAGTCGAAAATTTACCATAGTATGTCTTTGTTTTGATGTATGTTTTATGACGTCTCCCTTTCGATGCATCGTTTTTAACCGATTTAGATCAGTTCCGGTTTGTCTGTTCGCAAAGAAGCTGATCTCAACGAGTCATGATTTTTTTTACTTGTGTGTTATATTGACAAAGTGCTTCCCTCTCTTAATCGGCGTCTGACAGGTCGTTTTTTCAACTTCATTAGTCTCCTTTTTTACACTTCATGAGAGTTTACTCCTCTGCTCTCTCTCCCTCTTAATATTGGTCGTTATTGAGGCTGGAGAAATGTCCATTGCTTAAAATATCTTGGTCTGCTTTCAACTGTCCTGGGTCGTTTGAGCGAGGGAGAGGTGGGGGGGAGAAAAAAGGAGGCAATACTGGGAAACTGGTGTTTTGTTCAAAGTGCACTCGCCCTAACCTGTTTTGCGGTCGCAACTGCTACGACCTGTTTACGCCAAAAGCTGTGCCAGTGTATTCTGCTGAATGACTTAAAGGAGAAGCACAGCTGATCAGGGTTAGGTAGACGCTTTGACCTCCAATTCGGCATGTATGCTTTCTGGCATTTCGTGGTAAACTATGAATGTGCAATTTTTGCACTGACGACGCAGACGACGTAAACTTTCGCATCAAGAACGAAGTGGCTGTATCAAGGGGTGTGATAGTGAAGGTCATCAACCTTCTTTACCGCCTCTCCGTAAATTAAGCGATCCTGAACCACGCTGCGGATGTCGTATTGCATGTCAGTCTGCATCCTCACGGACATTGGGCCTGTCTAGTTAAGAACCGGTTGATAATGTGAAAGTCGAAAACTCACTAGTCCACCTTACAGCGATGTACAGTAGATGTGTTATCTCATGAGGTGTTAACCGAATTTTCCAAATGTGTCTTCGATTCGAAAAGGTTACTTGAGTGACCTTGTAATATTAATTCTATTACGGCGTAAGTTCAAGACATTTCGGTCAAATCAGAATGTCCGCTTTTGAGTGAACGTCTTTTGGCCGTCTACAAACAGTACACTCTGTAAAAAATGACTACTTCAGTTGTGCAAACTTTCCCCCCTGACCTTCGATGCTCTTACAAATGCAACTGTATCTTATAGAAAACATGTACCAGAATATTTTTCTTTAGGTAACAAATTACGTATTCTTTAACTTTATTACTTGAAAAAAGTATCATTCGGTTTTTTTAAAAAGTCTTCAATTCCAGGATACTTTTGTGCCCTACCTGGCGTCACACTTGCTCAAAGAATTTTTCAATGGATAGGAACCATGTTGCTCACCTTATAAACAGCATTAATCAATGGGCTGAGGCGATGTTGCATGGTCGGACATTTTGCGGTCTTACAAGTCCGGAAAATAGCCTTTTTTCAAGTATAAAATTGAAAAAAGAAGTACGTTGCTGCCAATTGAGTTCAAGAGAGCATATTTTGTGCATGTCTTGTATATAATGTATATGAATTTAACAGGCATAGAAAATCTGTGAGAAAATGCACACTTCTTGGGCAGTCTTTTTTGAGTGTAGCCTTTGCAAATGGCCGAAAAGAGGCTCATTCGAAAGCCAGCACCTTGCCGTAAATAAAATGTCATGGGATTATGCCTCACGATAATTAGTATTACAACCCTACTTAGGCAATCTTCTCGAATCGAGAACACATTTCACAATTCCAGTCTATATTTCATGAGATAACGCATCTACTGTATCGGGTATCACAGCGGCGTCGGTGGAAATTTCAAATTTTATATGCTCAGAGTCTATGGTCGCATGTTTTTTTCAATTTTAAGGCCCTTTATTTCGATGTCTAAAATTTCCAAATATTCAAATAGAAAGTAATTATTGGAGGGGTCATTTCATAGAATGCCTCAGGTTATGAGTCTCTGTCTTGTTGGGGCATTCACAAGACGGACGGGGACTACAAAAAGCCGGAGCTTGCGCCCTACCCAGCAGATTTCTAAAACTAGCAGGTTAGTATTCGCAGAGCTGACACTTCCAGTTTTTGTTGCGACTGCATCTGGCAACTGGGCCACCTGCGTGGTCACAACCCAAGGCGCTTTTACTACCCTGCAAATGTCGCTCGTCACCCAACATGGCCACATCCTTCGCTGCCGACCTTTGTATTATCGCTCTGTCCCCATCGTCCTTCCTGATGATCCAGCAGTAATTCGGCTATCAGGCCTGAAAACTGGCATCCTTTCCCTAGGGGGGGAGGGGGGGGGAATTCGTGTTGCCTGCTGGAACGTTCTCACTCCCAAGTTTCCAGGCGCTCTAACAATACTCCTCTTCTCTTGCTATGGTATTAGCATTGTCTATCTGTCTAAGGTTAGTAGATCATTTGGTTTTCTTGTGGACTTCAGGAAATTCCGTTGTTCGTTCCCAAATCAATGCTTATTGTACACTGAATGACAATGTCACCCTGCCACTTTGCAACCTGTCCATTTGAAATTTTCAGAAGTGGAAAGTCTTATTTCGATGACTTTATTCCAAGTTCTCACACTAACCTATGTCAGAATTGATGCCTTAGTGATGGTAAGGGCTTTTGCTAAAAATGGAATACAACCGTTCCCTCTATACTCCTGAAACCCATGCATACGTGGACGCTTCCTACTTTCCTTGGCAGACCTCCGCATTTGACTATCAACCTCGACAGTAGGTTCTAAATGTTCATTTCCTTTCGAAAGTGATGCATCTGAAAGTACGCTCAGGTTAATTATTTGCTTGGTGACAGCGTACCCCATGCAGCCGCAGAAAGAAAATGTTTTACTTTATACGGCGGCATAATGGTGGATTTACTTCTATCGACGTGACATAGTATTTAAGTATAATGACGTATTGTTGTACGGATAAAGTTCCATACTTAACCGATTTAAGTTTTAGTAGCAAATTTGCCCCACCCGTAAAGCCCCCACTGCGACCATTCCCGTATGACACGATTCCCAGTCTACTGACAGTTAAGTGGGGTCCCTCACCCTATCTTTGTCTTGTGTGTGCTATTTTGGGATGACATTACTGGGAATCACCCTTAGCGCCACCGTTCCTGCAGTCAGTATAAACTACATTCACCAATAATGCTGGAGTGCTGTTGGATGTTGCCGCGCCGCCATGGGATAGAGCGCGATCTGAGGGTAGCTTTCAGGGGGCTGGCTTATGTTTCGGTCTGACCGGGCTTTTTACTGTAAGGAGGAAAGGGCGTCAGATTTCGGCACTACACCAGTGGTTTGAGACCGAAACTTTACTGATTATTATTGTGCAGGATGGACGACAGTTGCTTCCCTTACACCCTCTGCCATTCACCGCGATCCCCTACCCCCTTTCCCTCCCCCTCCCTTTATGAAGAGTTTTGGGCGAACTAGTTAATTCTACAGACCACCGACTATCCGATTCATCCAAAAATATGGTCCCCTCCTTCGCGTCTGTTTCTGTCTCAGTCTAAAAACGCAAGCCGAAACTTTAACACGCTCGCGAGAGGCCTCGCACACTTCACCTCGTTCGTCTGTCTCTTAGTTGTGTGTATCAGTCCTCCTGAAAAGAAGTGCTGCCCAGTGCCACGTTAGGTGGTACTCGGATTAACGTCCCGTAGAAGTAAACGATGGTTACGGGCGTGACAACGGCCGTGGACGCGACAAAAACAAAACCTGGCGTGCCGTATCGTATGCTGCACTTCCTCTGCATCTGAGCCTTTGGTTGCGGGCGTGATAGCGTCTACTGCGGACCACTCGAGGTGCAACCCCCACGGTGGCACCTGTGACTAGTGAAAGCGCATGTGTTGTTCACAGAAAACCCTTTTTTATCATGCGCGCACTGTAAGTCACATGATGGGGCGTCTGTTGCTTCTATCCACACACCTGGTCGGTGTTTTAAACTAGTTGTAGGCCGCAGGTCGTCACTAGCGACTGCCACTAGCAGGAAGGCTGGCAGTCTCGTGGCGCAGTGGAGTAATGACAGATGCTAAGCCGACTCTGACGAAGCAGAATACCACGTTTTTGGAAGCTGTCGAATTTTGTCGTTATCGATGAATGTGGAGGGGCCGGTTGCTCCTACCACTTTTGTCTCTTTCCAACTAACGAGTTGGGTTGTGGGGATAGATACTGTTTCGAGCGGGTGGCACTAACCGCTTGGTCACAACTCAGCAGAATGCGGATGCCCTGCTCCGTCTTATCGCGATGCCCCAGTTTGTGAGCCTGCAATTAGCCGTCCGATGAGGTGGGGTTGGTAGCTGATTTTTGCATTCAAAATCTTTGAGGAGCCCCCCTCCCCCACCCAAGGCAGTCTTTCTACCGTATTTCGACTTCTGTCTCTCCCATGTCTTCTAGCCAATGCCCTACGCCCTACTCTCCCATTTGAATCGCTTTTCAAGAGACTTTTCGTCGCAAACTCTAGTCAGTTTCTAAGGCTCACCGTGTTGCGAGCTAGACGTGATTAATGCAGCCGCCAAACCTGATAGTTAACTAAGTTTTGGTAGGACTGGCTTACATGACCCCCTAAACAGGACTTGAAAACAGGAACCGCCTCCAATACGAGTGGCTTTGAGCTGAATTCCAGTCAAACTAGGGTTAGCTTTGAGCTTAGAGTTAGACTAAGGATAGGATTTAAGGCTACATTTAAATTCAACGGCAAGGTCAGTCAGGATCAAGTTTAGAGTTAAGGTAGTGAATAATGTTAACAGCAGAGGGTAACAATCGGGAGATGGCACCCAAAAAAATCCGCCTAACCAAAGCAGCCTGTCTTACCTGACAGGTGGTAATAGGGGTTTTCTGGGTGGTGGCTGGTCGGGATGTACGATACCAGCCGACAGAAAGCCTTATTTGAACCGGTGAATGATCGAAGTTGGCTCGCTCTCCGTTCCGTTATTACAAAATGGGTCGCCATAGGCAGTATAGTGGTAACGAACGAGCGGAAGGCGTATAATCGTCTTCCCTCAGAAGGTTATCTACATTTCTCTGTTAACCACTCAAAGAACTTCAAGGAGCCTACCACCGGACGACACACCAATGCCATTGAGGCATACTGGAGTAGACTCAAATGGAAACTGCCCGAGGGAGGCCCTGTATGTCGTCGAGCTGTGTGGGCTTACATAGACGAAGTACAGTATCGTCTTTGGTTTGGCCTCAATGCCATGTCTTTGAAAAATGCCTGGGAACTGTTCCTGTCCCATGTTGTGCAGACTTATCTTATTTAAAAGTGATTTTGTTTTGTAATAAACTTCCATAATGCGAATATATGCCGTATATTCAGGTGTACGTGTGTAACAATGTGGAAGGTTGGGTAACAGCCACCATCGTCCATGTAACCTCCTGCGATGTTCGTTCGGCCAACCCATGTTATGCCGTTGCGGAAAGTCAAAGCAGTGCGTGAAAGTAGGCCTGCAACTGCTGATATAGCTTGAAGGCGTTAAAGTCCACTGTTAAAGGTATTATTTCTAGGTAACGGATTTGTTTGGGTGCCATCTCCCGATTGTTACCTTCGGGCTAGGACACGGGAATATTTTACCCCTTCCGGAATTGTGCGCAGGCCCTCCTTTATTGGTAGGGTGAAACGTTTCCATTCCCATGTCCTATTTAGGTCATATAAGTCAGCCCTACCTAGGTTTTTCCTGTCTTTCTACTTTGTACCTATACCTGTCAGCCCTAATGGGCACATCGGATTTTGCTCACATTGTTTTTTTATAAGTTGCCAATTTGGTGTTTCAAAGCTGACAAGTGGTGATCAGTAGTCTGCGCGTGCTTTCTGTCCTTAAAACTGCCAGCTTTCCTGATGTCTATCGCTCATCTGACAAGCACTAGGTTGAAAAAGTACGCAATTATGCAAAGGATAGCATATGATTTATTCTTTCAACACTTTGCTTAGTAGCTGATCAACTTCTAAGAACAATCTCCAGAATGCGACCGAATTGGTTGCGGTTAAATATGACCATAATAACTGCATTGTTTATCTCAGCGTACTTTTGCCTATGTTGATGACCTGTAGAGTAACCACCACATGAAAGTATCGTTCATCAACCCCACCTGATTGTTGGACGACGTGTAGACGTTCACTCTGATCTTGATGATCTAGCCTACCACTCGCTGCGGAGTACATTTACTTGACCACAAGCCATGAATGATCGGAAGATGTTGCAAACACGGGGAAGGGAACCGGAATCGCCATCTCAGGCTGGCTTGGGTGTCAATTCTTTACAGTACTCTGCTTTTCTGCTTCAGCTGTCGTCCGTGCCATGTGCAAGTTGAGTACTTCAACAAACATCCTTCAGCAACCTAACCTGCTGCCTCAACAGGCGCGGGAAGCGGCGGCCCGTCTCGCCTTTCCGTCGCCCTCCTGTCCTCGCGTGGCTTCTGACCGGCCCACCCGAACTTTGCCTTAGGTGGGGTTGGAGGGCTTACCTCCCATCTCCCTATCTGGAGTTCAGAAACAAGCAATGTTCGCACATTTCGAAGTCGTTTGGACACCCCCCCCCTCTCGCGTCAGGCATCCACCATTACCTTGAAGAAGGTGGTGTGGCTTTGGAACCAGTGAGGGCTGTGTTTCCCGCCTCTCTGCTCGACTCGCGTCATCTTGCCTCTGTATGTGGTTTCCGCAGTGCTCCCAAACTGCCGCGTCTCAGTATCTTTCATCTCTGATTTTGTGTGTATATTTCTATATGTATGGATACTGCTCTAGCGCTCATGTACTTCTTTGCCCTTCAGTTTTGCTTTCTGCACTTCGCCTGTCCCCGCCCCTCACCACCGCCGGTAGACCCCGTGATGCGACATACTTTTCATCATTTGTGGCTAATTTTTCTAAGCCTTTCCATTTGTCAACGAACGTATAACTATGACCGCATGTCAACTCTGTGTCGGTCACAGATTTATATACTTCTGCATATGCTCACTGCTGCTTTCTTTGCCGACATCGTTCTGCCAAAAGTTCGTGAATTAATTGCACACTAGGGTGCTCTGAGTCAGTTTTAATTTTTTTCTCTTTGCATAGTAGAGACTTATTTGGCTCAACCATAATGTCTGGGTTCTCGGGTTGCGCTGGTTTTTACTTGATTTCGCGAACAATTCTAAGTCGTATGGGAGTGTGCCGTAACATGGGCATTTGTCTGGTACCGGTCTAAGTTGCCAAGTCACCTGCGACCAAACCTGAGACTGTGCACTGTGTTTCTCCATATCTCATCAGAAAGACGGCAAAGTCAGCGACCATTACGTTTGTCTTCCTAGAGCCGTGTTGCATTGGAAGTACTTACCAAGACGCCTTTCTTTAATTTATTCTTTCTAAGGCTGGTCATTTTGTGTTTAGAACTTTGAAGGCTATGCATCGCCACTTTTCTGACGCTAGGGACTTTGACTGTATTACGTATTAACTTATGGTAATGGGCTTCCTGGTGTTTCGATTCCTACAAAACTATCTGTAATACAGCTGCTGGCTATGTTTCGGAAATAATTTATTCCTAAAGTAAATACTTGGAGGTGACATTTTGAACATTAAAGCTTTTCCGATAGCCATCAGCTCCAAGCAGAATGTTGAAACATCAATGCGTCGGGTGAACACTAATGTTACATTTGAAACTGATCTACCATTTTAAGGAAGGGCGTCCATTTTTAGTGCAGAAGTTCTGAAATTTTCTTCCTCAGGACAATCACCGTCATGATGCCTATGTCGTACTGGCTCCGCATGGTCATAAGTTCCTTTTATTAAAAACGGACTGGGGCTCTAATGGGTGTATCGCCTGACACTCCATCACCACGTGTGGATGGAATTATTATTGGATGAATATCAAGTTAAATCAGGGGTCTGTGGCGCGACCCTGGTCTGATTAGCTAAAGACGACAGCTTTATTCCTCACTCTGACGTTGCACATGATTTTCGGAGTTGGTGCCTTCGCGGGGAATCTTTGATTGCCTCCGCACTCCTCTGGCCAACTGCATTGGCTTTCGGTCTTTCGAATCAGTGGGTTTTTAAAGCGCATTTTACAGATAGGGCATACGCATGTTTGCGCAAAAGACTGAAAATTCATTTTAAAATGCTATTTAGTAATTATGTGGATACTAAATTATGTAAAGCCGTGTTCACATAAGGAAAACTAGCGTCTTTGGAGTAAAGTTTTCTTCATCATAAGCTTCTCATCGCAGCGGCCTATGGCAATTCAACAGTTCAACCGTTGTTGCTGACGATATCCACTGTGTGCTCTACAGCAGTGTGAAAGCAGGGATGATGACCTGCGCGTGAGTTAGCTTAAAGTAATCGTGGACTTGCGCAGCACCTACGGCACTGTCCCTTATCTGCGACCGGTGTCATGACAGAGTCAAAAAGACCGGAGGACGGAGGTGGCTGACACGGCGTAGATTCGCACCTAGGCGTATCATCACACCCCTGGTCCACAACGAACACTTGATCAGGGATCTACACACCAAGACAAAGGAGACAGCACGGATCGCAGTAGACGCAGCGTGAGCTGGTAACTGGGCCTGTAGCCACACCCCGGTGTTGACATTTGTTGTGGGTGTGCATTCCCAACAAAGGATGAGGAGGAATCGATGCCGCCATGACGACAATCGCCAAACCTTGTGATGCAGCGCACCAGAAGTCAGTGACACGCCAGAACGAAGGAAACCACTTAAAGATGTGACG
>CACRXP010000355.1:417582-449487 GCA_902702965.1 Spirometra erinaceieuropaei | reverse complement strand
CTTTCGAGACGTCAGGCCAATAAAACTATGGTTCATGTGATCGCCTTAACTTCTCATATATATATATATATATGTGTGTGTGCAGAATGGTATTACCGGCAAAGGCAATGGAGACTGGAATGGCCATTTCTGGCTTATTAGCCGTCGTCAGCCAGTCATATCCAACTCCGATGTTTGGAACATCTGAGCCCGATCCCGTGATCTGGTAACTAATCTTCCAACGCCTCTAATCACTGACACACTGGTTCGCTGTCCTATCGGTTGCGATCGGTAATATACAATGGTAGAGGGGCGCTCAACGATCAGTTTTCGGAATGTACTAGTCCCCCGTGCATTGGTACCTAAACGATAACCTTCGGGGACAGCCCCAAAGTGACTATTAGTATAGTCAAGTAAGGTGGTGCCAACGAAGAGAAGGAAAAGGGAAAAAAATGCGATCACCGGTCCAAGAAGTTTACTGGCCTGACGTTTCTGATTCCCACTCGAACCCATCATCGTTGACAGCCGCAGATAAGGGCAGCGGGGGCACAAGAAGTGCATTATTTATAGTTCGTAGTTGCATTGGCAGGATATGAGTACTATAATTAAAAGCCCTCGCGATCACCGCTGGGGGTTGCAAGTGATGCGACTATGGCTTATCAGTCCGCGTCTGAGTCGTTAATTGCCGCGATTTCATCGTCCATGTTGGGTGTTGACGTGATGATTACTCGCCAATTTGACTCGCTGTCATTGGGATTGTTGCATGCTCGCGCTCTCCCCAAGTGACTGATTCCTCTACCCGGGGGAAATCTCAGCACGGAATATGGCAACGGGAGATCATTGCGCTTGTTGATGGGTTGCGGGTTCTGAGAACCATCACTCGGGCAGCTCGGACAAATTTCATAATCCCGATCAACATTTCATGAGATGGCACATCTACTGCATATATATCGAATAACGGAGGTGGTGCACACTCCGAGATATACTGAAAGGAGAAGGCCCATCAGAAATTCGAGGTCCGCTCGTGAATTTTCAAGCTGATTACACCAACCCGTCGTCAGGCGAAATGAATAGTGGGGAGTGGGATGATGGCGCTAGAGACCATGGGGATACAGCAGTTGCGTCGACAGGCAGACTTGCATATGAGCGGGTGAAGAGTGTCTTAGGCTAGACGTCGGAAGGTAGGGAGAGGTGTTGAGAGTTTCAGCTAGGGTTCGCCGAATCGGGGTGTCGAATTAGTGAGCTTCTACGTCACCTCGATTTCACGAGGAGCTTTCTCCTTTTATCCTATGTATATATGTTGAAATCAGATATTTTCCTCGGGAAAATAGGCAGAGCAGAGGAAAGACCGACAATGAGAGCTTTGCTCCAAGCGAAAGTGTGTCCGCTGTCCAGGGTATGCATGGTCACTTGGGATAGGTGGTCTCGTCTCCTCAGTGCCAGCTGATGTCCGTGAATGCGTTCGGAGGCGTATGTCCCAGTTTGACCACAATAAACTGCATCGAAGGTATTGCACGTGGTCCTACAGACGACCTACTTCTTACCCAAATAGTCCACCCTATCTTTAGGGTGCGCCAGCTGAGTGAGCAAAAGATTAGTTGTTTTGTTCGCCACTCGGATTTGGTGTTTCCTCAGGTGTCTTTCAACGAGTTCAGACAGTTTCATAATCTAAGAAGGAGTTCTACAGGTCTTTGGTCTGGCTTCCTGACTGGAATTAACTAGTCCCTATTCTTTTGACTCTTTTTGTATCGTGCATTGGTGTACATAATCTCTAGGGTACGCATTCGTAGAGAATAATTCAGACAAGTGATTTCGTTCGATCTGATGGCCTTCCTCATACGAACTGTGTGTTTTTTTTTCTCGATCTAACGAGCTGGTGACAGCACTTTGATGACAGTGCCCTTTGAATTCATGTTGACCGCTGTAGAATTTTACTATGTACCCTGGCATATGATCCTTACTTAACTGTTAGCTATGTTAGAACAAAAGCAGCATAGGTCAGTGGACGACCTTTCTTAATACGTTCCGCATTGAAGACGGATGTCAAGTAAGGGCAACCACCGATTAGGCCGCAATCAGCCAAAATAGGAGAGCAACAGAAAAAATATCCATGGAGATGCGGGAATACCGACACAGCGTTATTTTGGGTTATCCTGCTCAACTGCAACTCTGACTGAGTTGGAGCAAAATCGCAAGAATGGGCGCACAGTGCGCAAATGATCCACACGCGGGGGTCTGCCGGATAGGCCATAGGTAGTTCATAGGTCCGAAGTCTCTACCACTTCAGACCGGGATATTTACCCGCACAGGAATAAATGAACACCTGTTTCTGACCTCCCCAAAGCAAACATGCAATGAGCAGACTTTTTAATCCATGTGATATAAGCCGTCCGTGAACCATCTGTGCTGCGTGTGGACATGATTGTGTTCCTGATTCCAGATGGTGACCAGAGTTATGGTTGACTGAATGAAGCCAGAAGAAGATCAGACAGTGCATTTTTAACTTATTCGACAGTTCGGTCGTCGCAAAAGACGATGTCCGCCATCTGCTCACGACATGGCGGGCGCAGGACGTTGATTTGAGTGTGAGTCAGTTCATACTGAGGGCAGAATTGAGGTTGAGATTGAGAGAGAGAGAGAGAGAGAGAGAGAGAGAAGCACGGATTCAAAATTTCCGACAAAAGGCCTCATTCATTGCAGACAGAATATAAGCTAACAAATTACTCAAGAGTCAAAGAGGCTTACACAGAAAGAACCGACTGTTATGGGGACAGTTCAAGCCTTAGCTCCTGTATTTCTATCTCTTCACACGTAAGATAGCGAGCAAGGAACGGCTATACAGGATGCTGATGTGCCGATGCACAGCAAGAGATATTTCGAAAGCCACGGCGCATGGGACGGGAGGACTTCGCAGAGATTAGATCGGAATGTAGGGAATGGGCAACGTCATCCAGAATTCGACCAGCAAATTGCTTGACCGTTTTGAAATGTCGTTGTAGGATAGTATCGGATAAAAAGACATAAGAAACGCTGGCAGCAGAGGAGAGCATTCGCAGGACTCGTTTTAAAATTAGCATATCTTTTTTGAGCAAAGCAAAAAATGACAGGCAAAAAATGAAGAATAAGAGGAGGAATGCAGCCATCTATAAATAGCCAGATTAAGGGTTTAGGTGCGTGGTAGGAGCGTAGACGTCGAATGTAATAAAGCAGCTTACGATCTTAAGTTAAAAGGGTCTCAATATGGAAGGGAAAGGAAAGAGCTGACGGCAAAGTGGCACCAAGGTACTTGAAAGTGGATGCCTCGTTTTGAAGGATGTCAAAGGGGAAGGTCACAGTCGGAAAATACATGGGACTGATTTTTGATTATTCAGTGCCAGACCACTTTCCTGCGACCATACTGAGGCATGGCCAAGGTGCAGACTGGCTCGGACGCAGTGGCTGACAATGCTTAACAAGCCCGTCTACACGTGCCACATACGACCTGGTCCGCGTACAATGTACAGAGACGGCAGGCTCTGATTCTATTTGAGTGGGAGCGACGCAGAGGCCTCATTAAGCGGGGTCGCTGAGCCTGACTCTCAATCCTAAGAGGACCGATTTACCTTGTCAAACGGCAACCTTCCAAGACACGAATTCTAGCGCGTCGTGATAGTTTAAAGCCCATCAGACTTTTTGTAGGGAGAAATGAATTGATGATCTGTGAAAATAGATTCCACAGTGTCGAGGTCATTCTTTCTTCCTTCTATTATGTCCAAGCCGACTGTCAGAAATTGTCAACCAACTGGTAATGCAATTGGACGTAGTAGTTGACAGCGTTACGAGACTCCGTCTGGGTGTGTCACAAGCGACCTGATCAGGTTGTGCCAAAGAACTTGGTTTCCATTTACGTGGGAGATGCATGTTCTGCCTGTGTGTCGGTGATTTGAAGCGAGTGTGAGTATGCCCTATATGCTAGTCTGGCAAGGTGTGCGGACGGGGTCTGAACTGCGGTGTTTTACCTCCGATTACTGTGGAGGTGCATAGGGCCAAGTAGATCCGTGTGGTGACCTAATGTCCGTCGCCACTGTAAATAGTTGGGATGGCTGCGATGAAAGTATGTTGACGCTCCTTACACTGGTTCGCCAGTCCCGGTGCAACGGATTCGCGAGTGACCCACTAGGCTTTAACTTGTGGTGAGGTACCGGACTAATTTACCTTTGACGATTTAGTCCTGTTTTCTTTGCCCGGATTGCTTGTTTGAATGTAACGGAAAGCAACACACCTGTACAACCCGCCTTGCTGGCCTGCGTTGTTGTCGCGCACTGTTGTCAGGTTACTTAACGTTAAAAATCTCTATATTATTCACTGCTCAGTTTTACTTGCTGCCTTTAAGGCTAGTGGCTCGTGAGATAAAACACATTAGGTCGTGAGAACATTACCATCTACGTCAAACTAACCCACATCTCTCACTCATTAAGTTGTCGATATCGATTAGACACGAGGACTGTCCCCATCTAGTTTCACCAGCTAGGTAAAATGGTTACCACAGAGGGATGGCAACATGATAGAAACGCAGTTGAGGGATTACTGACAGATGGCGTGGAACAGCTACTCTGTGCTGTTAGACATTTGATAAAATTACGCATCTATTAAAGTGAATGACGTACATTGATACTCGGTGTGCACCGGGCTTAGGGCTAACAAAGTGGGAAATTGTAGGGGCGCTCGCTAATCGTTCTTACGGAACTCACTCGTTTCGTTATGCCTTACGGGCCCTCTCTCTCAAGCCCAACCAGCTGCCGCACAGCGGCGCATGATATAGGCAGAATAATTCCTATTGATCCAACTGTTAAAACTCGGCGCTTCGGTGGGATTCGAACCCACGCAGTAAGGGGAAGGCTTTAGCGCAGCCAACGAATGAATTACGCGAGCCTGGTAGTCATCTGGTGTATTCTAGGTGAATTACTTAGGAAATCCTGCTTGGACAGTCAACTTACTGTATCAGATTTGGTGGATTCCAGACGTTGCAGTAAGTTGGGCGGGTAACATGACCCAAATGTGATTAACCTCGCGTCGTCCGGCGGGGCCTCGTAGCTCAGGTGGTTAGAGCGTTGGCTGCGCTAAAGCCTTCCCCTTACTGCGTGGGTTCGAATCCCACCGAGGCGCCGAGTTTTTCACAGTTGCTTCAATATGAATTATTCAAAATCTGCCAAAATATCAATGAATAGGCAGAATAACATTCTGCCTATAAGCAGTATGTTATTACCGACAAAGACAAGGGAGACTGGAATGGCCATTTCTGGCATATTAGCCGTCGTCAGACAGTCATACCCAACCCCGAAGTGTGGAACACCCGAGGCTCGAACTCGCGACCTGTTTGTTAGAAATCCACGCCTCTAACCACTGGGCCACGAGCCCGTTACCCTGTCGGTTTCGATCGGGGACATACAATGGTTGGGAGCGCTCACCGATCGTGGAAAATAACCATACTTGAGAAGGCAGATTTTATAGTTCATTTGCAAGGCACTTGGTGTCCTACCAACAAAGTCAACGGGGCAATACCCCTTACTGCTCCCATGTGTCCTCCAGCAGGAGTGGGAGAACACTACGCAAACTCTTGACATACATTCGCCCTTCAGAATGCTGAAGTTCTGGACTGAGTAAATGACCGCGTAACCAGGGAAACAATTGAGGCCTGGCACATTGGCGCGAACTCCATAAACCGCGCTTCTCGAAGCCTACCAGGCCCTCCGGACACAGGTCAGTGAACAGAAGAGCATTTGCAGGCTAGGGCAAGACAGGAACGCAAATGCGGTCGGGTCCAGGGAGGACACGCACGCGGCTGTACTACAACCCGAATCTGACGAAAGGGCGGTGGTCACTACAGGCGCGTCATGCAAAAATCCGGCAGGTTAAAAAAAAGGACGGTCGCAGTAACGCAAAGGGACCCGACGAAGGTGTTATCGTCACTGTCGCTTATCCGGCAGGTGCGAACACAGGCAGTTGCGGGGTCGTAAAGAATTCCAGATTAGGACGAGAGCTGAGATCGATGTAAACACGTGCGATGATGGCTAGCGTACGAATGTCGGCACTCGACGAGAGGTAAAACCGTTGTAAGAAGACCGTCACCACATATAAATTAATGTGAGGCGCCGTGCAACACTTACCTCCGACGATGAAAGCTTGTTTACTTTTAAAAGGCCAGGGCAATGTAAGTATGTCTCCCGAGACCGCTTCTTTTTTCATGTACATATACAAGGAGTAGATGTGCTAACTCATGAAATGTCAACAGAAATTCTGAAATACGCTGTCAACTCGAAAAACTTACCTAAGTAGGGTTGTGATATAAATCACTGTGCAGCGTAACCCCATGATAATTCAGATTTTAAAGAGTTTCTGATTATGAGATATTTACAGACTGAGGAATACGCGTTCATAGAACATCGTGTCTCTGCATTTACTATTGTTGCTTGCAAAGTTTGAAATATGGCCCAAATCTACTCATAAATTTTATGAATACTAAATGGTTTCCCCTTATTAGCGTATAAAAGTGCATGATTTTCCATACCTGGGAAATGTACAGCTCGTAGTTTGGAAACCCTGAATGCAAGTGTAACATCGGGTCGGGTTCGAAACTATTAGGGACTTGGGAAAGTTTGTAAGACCAAAATACATCTCTCCTTCAAGTATAAAATTTGAAGAAGACACAATTCTTTACCAACTGAGTAAAAGAATGAATGCTTATGCTCGTTTCATATGAAATATACTTAAATTCATATGGGCATCGAAAATCAATGGGAAAAATTCATACTATATAAGTAGTCATTTTTACAGAGTGCAGTTTTCGCAGGCTACCGGAAAGAAGCTCGTTCAAAAGATGACATCCTGAAAGTACCGAATTATCATAATTATATGCTGCATAGTGGTTAATATTACAACACTACTAAAATAATCTTTCCGAGTCGAAAGCGCATTCCAGAAAATCGGCCAACATTTTACGAGTTAGCACACCTACCGTATATATATACATATACGGCAAACGAATTCTACCTTACTCCCGACATAGGCACTAACTAAAAGCCCCGACACGTGGTTCGCCGACATTCTCCTGCTGTGTGACACGGCTGCGAGGGGTTAGGCTCTTTAGTGGGACCCCCAGCGTTCCCTGTGCGGTTTCTGGTATATGAACCCCAGAGGAGAATCATGTGAATAATTTCAGGAACTATTCAGTGCAGAACAAGGAGTTAATTCTCCGGGAATTGGCTTTTTAGAATCAGACCCGAAATTTCAACGAACATTTGAATCGAAGACAATCAACTACCTTGGAATAACCACGTAAGGTCATTCTACAAAGAAGTAGCACTACGAGAAGTGTGAAAAATATATTGTAGACGTATTATACCGGATACTATATTATATATAATATTGTGATAGAAGGAACTCACTCGTTCCGTTGTGCCTTACGCGCTCTCTCTCGAGCCCGACCAGCAGCCGCACAGCGGCGGATGATATAGGCAGAATGGTATTATCGACAAAGACAAGGAAGAATGCCATGGTCACTTCTGGCTTATTAGCCGTCGTCAGCCAGTCATACCCATTCTGCCTATATCATGCGCCACTGGGCCACGGGCCAAGAGCCACGGTAATACCATTCTACCTTTATGATGGGAAGTAGTGAACTTCAGGGATTATTCTTTCATTCTGTTTTTTACGATCTACAAGCTTTGGGAGAGTTAGCCAACTGCCTAAAGGATTGCCTCAAAATCGCTTTCCAGATCGAGGAAATAGGACTGGGGACAGGCGACATTTGATGATCAAACCCGTCTGCCAAAGTGAGGCTTCTGCTTTATCTTCAGTAGAAAAAGGGTGCCCAACCTGTCTGTCAAATGAAACGTCAATAATAATGCAACAAAGACACTGACCGAGGACCGATTGCCTATATAAGGAAAACAGGCCCGTAGTGGTGGTGTAACGCTGAGAAAGCTGCCAGCCACTTACCAATCAATCCACTGTCGTCCAGCAGAGGGCTGGGACCGTTTGCTTGGAGTTGTCACCATCGAGTACAGGCGCTACCGGAAACGATACACTAACCAAACCGTTACACGCAACTGCTGCTCTACGAACCATGCCTTAAAGTATGTTTTCTTGAACAACCGAATGGTCAGTCCAGACGCATTGGCAGGAATTCTTGAGTTGCAGTGCATCTAAGTGGGAAGGGGTAAACTTTAGGAATTATTTTTTAGTTCCGCGCTTTCACGATCTACAGCCTTTGGGAGAGTTAACCAACTGTCTAAAGGATTCCCTCAAATTAAAAAACCCATCAGATTCTTTTTTTTAAGAAATGCAAAAACGCCTCCAAAGTCGAATAAATAGGGCCGGGGACAGACGCCCTTTGAAGACCAAACCTGTCTGCCAAAGTGAGGCTTCTGCTTTATCTTCAGTAGAAAGAAGGGTGTTAAAATAATGAGATAAAGCGTAATCAAATATTGTGCTCCACATGCCAACACCCCTTTGTAGCCCTATCGAAAAAAACCACTACTTTTATATAAGTCGTTCATACAGAGCCTCAAAATAAGTTGCACTTATCTCTTATAAGGATGTGTGTCAGATACACCAGTTTGCATTGCCACCTCAGTTGCACAGCTTTCTAGGGCCACGGTTATGTTCTCATGCGCGAGCCTCTCAGTAACTTGCTTGCATGCTGCAGTATGAAAAAGGCACTGCCATTTCTCGTGACAGGCAGTGACGTCAGAGGGCAGCCGTCGCTTGTCTGTGGCTGAACCACAATCGGAGACTAGAAGAAACCTGCCAGTGGAATGACACGTTGTCTGCCGAAGTAAACCCTTTCAACTTCGCCCGTAAGTCCATTGGGTTGCCTGCATTAGGCGACTGCATTCAGCACAACCTTCTGGCATCATGGGTGAGGCAACAGAGTGGAATGCCATTCTCGGAGGGCAAACAACCCTCTACTTCCACATGTATGCCATTTTATAACCACTTGCGATAGCCTAAAATTACCAAAAAATAGGTCCTTAAGGTTCCAGGTCCCACAGAACCAGCCCTACTACCCTTTTGACTCGATAAAATTAAAGTTGATTGAATGCATATCAGTCGCTCGCTTCGGCTACTCTATAAACAATTTCGAGATAAGAATTCTAGCGCGACAGAGCCGAAGGCCTGTCACGTAGATATTTATAAATACAGCGCTGTTCTCTATGTGGTCGGGACAGGTAGGCAACACAGGGTGGGGCGAAAGGACGTCTCACCAGCGGAATTCACGTGTTACTTGACCAATTCCTGTGAGAGAATACGTGTCCACACCCAGCCAACCCCCCCCCCCTTTGGTGCTGCGTACCACAGGTTGCAAATCTGAATGAAGCCATAAATAACAAAAAAGGTGTGCACTCAGCAGTCGCGACCCCCTTCGGTGCGTCTGAACGTGCGCGCAAGTTTGTGGGTGTGTCAACTCAGTCATGCGGTAGGAGGTGATGGGGTGTCTGGTCTAACAACTGACCTATTACACTCTGGTGTGCACTGAGTCAACCTAATTTCAAGGCGGGAATGAGTACTTAATGCGACTCGTCGCGCAACTGACTTAGTGGGTTCTAGATACCCTCAACCACCGCGGTAAGGCTGGAACGCCCATTTGAAGGACAAAATCAGAATAGACGAGTGCACGTCATTCTGTGACCTATAATCCTTTACAGTCGGGCCGTTGCGGAGACGAACTAATGGCCTGTCTGGTGGTCGGACATCAGGAACAGTTGTCTGAAATTAGTCTATATCCTGAGTAGAATACGTGTCTTCCACCCTCACACGTTGCCTCCTGAGGTTAGTAGGAGTTCGTCGCTCTTTTTCTGGACACGGATATTTGATTCCCTAAATGTGTAGTTTCAGTCCGTTACAGAAACGGGAGCCCTTGTAAGGGTGACGCAGAACGGGGGGGAGAAGTAGGTTTCCTAAACAAAAAATGCCATTTGGCAGAACCATACATATGTAAGAGGATACGGGGTTCGTCTCCTGCACGGCTTGGGACACGACCGTAAGTCGTTGAGGAAAGGGTAACAAAATGTACTACTCTCTTAAACTCTGCATATTTCTGCACCTTGGCCGAATACAAGGCGAACGAAAATGTTGTGCGCAATCTATCAGGCAGATGACGGAACAAGAATTGAGAGTGCTGAGTCGTGTAGCCAACTTTAATACGGCAGATGCTAAACCAGCCGAATTTGTCGCCGTACTTGAAGCCATGCTAGTAAGTACCAACGCCACCGACGAGACTAAAAACCACCGTACGCCGGAAATCCACCTCCCTACCGCTGACGAAGAGGTCCACTTATAAAATGTCGCCCGCTGAAATAGAAGCAATGAAGGACTTTAAAATGGACAAAGATATAATAGTGCTGACAGCCGGCAAATGAAGAGCAACCGTCGTGATGAACCGCGTCGATTACAGTGGAAAGGCACGAGCCCACCTCGACAACCAATAGTCCTACAAATCTACGTCTTCCTCGCGAGCCAAAATGATGATCAGTCGACTAACCGGACACCTGAAGCGAATCAAGCGCAACAGTGCTATATCACTAGACAAATGGCGACAGATGAAACCATCGGACACGGCACTGGCACGGCACGACTGGGAGCCGTTGGAGAAAGGGCAACAAAATTTACGATTTGCTTAAATTCTGCATATTCCTCCACGTTTGCCTTATTAACCTGCCGGAATTTTTATAAGCGCCTTTGGTCTGATTGCATGGCGCAATATTTTATTGTTCATGGTTTGCATACAGGGTTCAGCGAGAAATTTCATTTTCTTGCGATATAAACGATTAGGCCCTTTACTGCATGTCTACCTGATTTGCTTTGTAGGCAATCTAGTATAAAAATGTAATACCTCTTTGGATAAGTGAAGAAAATATTCAGCCGGACCTTCAATCTGCTTGCTGAGCGCCTCAAAACCCACCTTCAACTTTAGGTATTGTAAAAAAAGTGCATACCGATTTCCATATGCCTTTGTTACTAAGGCCGCGGTAAACTCCAGTCATTTTGATTACATTTATACAAATGGAGTGAAGTCCACGAACGGAGTTGAATGTTCGAGTTCCAGTTGTATTTGAAAGTAAGGAAGATACCAGTCGATCGCCAGAGCTATTTGTTTATTTTTCTGAATTTTGAGCTTGTGTGGGAGTCCATCGTCAGAGGTGATGCATCAATAGCTATAGGGCGTGATAGCTACTCAGCTATTAGAAATGCATGTCTGGAGGTGACTGTACAGGACATTGTGTATCGGCGTCAGATCGATGCAGCAACTGACCGAGTCCACATCCTAGACCCAGGCTTTAATCAGTTGTGTGCTTCGACGTGGCCGATAATCTTGGCAGCTGCGAAGTTGAACTCATGGCCTGCTTCGAAGTCGTGAGCAGCCGCTCGTGGTAATTCGTAGCTCCGTAGCATAACCAGCTTATATTTGTGTATGCGCGATCCGAGTATGCGTTCAGGCTGACCTGTATTACTACAAGGACAGTTTATACACTTGGTCGATTACCTTGGCGGCTGCGAAGCACGCCGGTAGCAAGACAAACCGGAATGTGGTTGATGCCTAGAATTCGGTTCCAAAATACTAAGAAAAAACTTAATATTTACAGTCAGCAACCAATTTGAATACACTCTTGACTTGCCGCGATATTCACTTTATATCTATCATTAGTCAGGACATCCTGACCCTGTGGTAAACTGGTGACGCTAGCCTCGCCAATGATAGTACAAACGACGGTTTATTGCTGCCAATCAAATGCTGATTTGGGGCCCTTGACGTACACGGTGATCTGTTATCAGCGCTGTTGACATGTGTCACTCAGAGGTTGCAATGTTTTGACATGCCCTATGCAAAAGAACGGTCGCTGGTAAGTTAAATATAGTGAAGGACTAATTATCTCGAGCGAACCCCAGGTCCAACATTGGCTGGAAGAACGCGAAACTGTTGATGGGGTTTGGAAACTAGGAGGCTGCGAACATGACGGTACACGGCCTTGACGACTCCATACGGAGAACAGTTTCCCGTGTAACCTTGACTTGGTTATCTGATGTGCCGCAGTACATTCAACTTAATATCGGAAACGAGTATCAGATTATTCCTGGTCTCGTGAGACTGATCAAAGGCCCATGTGGGATAGAAGCTGATAGGGTATCCATTCCTTGCCAGTTGGTCCTGAAGATGCCGTAGTTCTCCTACTCGTTCCTCTGGCTCACTGCAGTGCGTTTTTGTCCTTTGGAAGAGTGTCGTAACACATCTACGTTTATGCGCCATCGGGTGGTTACTATGATAGTTGAGAATCTGAGTCGTGTTAGTCACCTTTCTGTACACCGTGGTTCTGAGTTCGCCATTGGGTGTGCGTGTGACGAGGACGTCAAGGAAAGGCAGCTGTTCGGCATGCTCTCCTTCCCTTGTGAACTGAATGTCCGGGAAGATGCCGTTAAGCAGGCACTGTCACTTGGAAGGCAGACCGTTTAATCGCGGCCTGTCTAACTGAAGCTTATAATGCCGTTGCCTTGAAAGGGTCCCAGCTGCCTCGCGACACGTTTCCCTCTCAATCCTGGTTAATTGCACGTGCGCCCCTTGCCGGTGTATCATCAGATGATGCAACAATCTTGACCTCAGTAAGGTCGGTAGGCAGTGCATACGCAAAGATGTGCGGTCCGTGTTAACGTTCAGGACACCAAATTTTCAAGGCCCGTCAAAATCCGCCACAATCTCCCAATGATATTTTCTTAATCGCAGGTTGATCTGTAGTCGTTTTCGTCACTCTCAACAGAACCCATGCCCACCCACCAAAAGAGAGTCCGCCTCAAAAAACTACACGTTTGCTTAGACAGAGTGCAACCACACGTCTATCTTCACGGTTAACTCGGCCTCGGCATTTTAAGTTTGGTAACATCAAGTCAGTGTAGGAAGCACGTGCGGTAAAAATATCCCATTTCTAGCACCATGCAAGGGAGCTTCGGTGGTAGAAAGCACGGGGTCAAAGGTGAACACCTGCTTGACTTTATTTGGACCAACTTTCAAATGGCAACCAAGATAAAAACAATACCCGAAGACTAATTGCGTAACCTGTTAGTCAGTTGAAGAGTATGCGTTTTAACAAAAGGTCTTTACCCTACTTCACTCCCCTCTGGCCCCCTCAGTACTGTAAATACCACGCTAGTTAGGTGACTGAATTCGGAAGAAACGAGAAGTCTATCGTGCTTTGGTCAGTGCGTGTTTCAAAACCAGTCACAAAAACGACCTGTTTGGTCCCCTATCCTCCTCCCCCTCCTCCTCCTCTTTCCCATTCCCCACCTTCCATGGCCTCCTGGTCTACCGCAGTGAATCCACTATTTCTGGCATTGGCAGGGTGTCATCGGTCGCAGACTATGAATAAATATTTGATTGTTATCATATACCCTAACCAGCAAGCAGATTATGCGCAGTTCAAATCAAGACGAACGGGGGATGAGACAACCCATAAGACCCGTTCATGTCATTGTGGGACCAACTAATTTCAGAAGACAAGGCTCTTCACGTATGAACTGTCGTTTCTCAGTATGAAACGTCAGTTTATTCGGGTCAAACCACATAAGAGGGCATTGGCAACGATCACTCATGCTGGAAAGCTGACATTTGACAGCAATAAAGTTGTTGTAAGAGTGCACTTTCGGCAAATTAGAGGCGGTAGATACGAACAAGTTCTTCGTGTCACCATTATCTTTGTAGTCTTTTATCGCATCTGTCGTGCTAATCAGTCAGTTATTACGTCGTGCGTTGCCCACCTCTCGTGCAACCGTCTGCTCAATGATCATGTAGTATAATCAGGTTTCCCGCAGGAGTTGTACTCTTCAACACGCTCCGTTCATGCGGAGGATTGTAATGGACCGCCCCTGGTCGCTGCAATTTTCCCTTTTGAGCCATCGTCCAGTTTACGTTCGTGTATTCGCGTATGATCTGCAAATGTCTGTTGTCAATGCCCAGACTTACCTAGCACACTTATTTCGCAGTTAACCTTCGCTGAAGGCTAGAGCACTACCCGCCACGTTTGGGCATACCAGGTAGCCATCAGCCAGCCTAACAGGCTGGCCCCGGCTGCCCTCAGGTCTCCGGTAGTCCCAGTCTTATTTGCCTTTGTTGTCGTCAGCCTCGAGTTTGATGGTAGGTAGCTGTCCCCCTCACAAAAGATCGCGTTGCGAAAGTAGCGAGGAAATCCAAATATGTTTGCGTGTGTTTACAAGCGAACGCCGAGCCATTTGGGAGACCCTTTTCCTTTTCTCTTATGGTGTAGAAGGCTGGTCAGTGTATGTTGTGAATCGGAATTGGGAGAGTTGTCACACGACCAGGTGCAGGTTCACGCCGAGCTAATTGTTTTCGAGCCGCCCCCGCCTCCTCTTGTATAAAATCCCGGTCGGTGTACGCTATGCTCCAGGGAGTGTATTGGTATGCCTGGTGCGGATTTTCGTCGCGCCAGCCACCCGTGCCCTCGCCTGTCTCCGGTCTTCTTGACCTGTCGTGACACCGGGTCCAGGTGGGGGAAGATAGAGTGCGGTAGGTGCTGCACAATTACACTATCACTACAAACCAACCTTCGCACAAGTCACCGTTCCTGCTCTCACCTTGCTGTGAAGCATACAGTCCACATCGTCGATACGATGGTCGAGCTGTCATGTAGTGGAGTGCCCGCATGGGCCTACTTGACCACGTGTGCCTCCATGTCAACCTGGGGTAACCCACCGCAGAGTAAACCACATCACCACAAGTTTGCCCATCAACACATACAGCACACACAGCAGGCACGAAATACGAAGTGTGTCCTCTGGCTCCTTTTCCACTTGACCCATCTGCTACACGCGAGACCTACACAGTTCACCCCTGCGTGTGAAATCCTGGTATGTTGTGGAGAGCCAGATGGTGCGTGTAGCACGCTCAGACGAGCACTCTAGCTTCTTTAGTCTCTGCGCCTAATACTCGCACCAGAAAGTTGACTGGCTCCGACAGTGGACTGATGTCCGGAAGTGGGAATAGAGAGTGGGGTCGACTGTCTCTGTGCATACTCCTTAGTAAAAAGACTCTGACCTGCTTAAATTTATCATGATGTACCAAAAGCTGTGGTCTGACTGACGAAATTACTCGAACCTCGCAGTCAGCCCAATGTGTTTTTGTGGAGCGGCCGACTGGTGGAATGAGAGTCAGGTTACGATGGCTTCTTAATGTAGCCTCTATGGCACTCAAACTCAGAGGGGTCCGAGTTGATGTGGTGGTACGCCTAGGCGCTGGTTCCGGCCGCGTCAGTTGCCCGCCTTCTCTCCCACCTCCGATCTCCCTGACTTTATCACAGCATATCCCGGCGAGAGAAGAGAGTGTGGCAGACACTGTGCAAGTCCACCATCATGATAAATTAATTCATGCTTAAGTCATCGCCTCTGCACCACCATGTTGTGGGGTACACGGTGGACGTTGTCAGAATCGACGACCTGACTCTCATTTAGCGAAGCGTGAGGCTCTTTACCTCCAGCTGCACAAAATACACACTGATCATTAAAACGAAGACCATGCTCGGATATCAACTGGTACCTTCTGTGGAATACAACCAATACAGTGTAACTGTCAGTGGTACTCGCCTTACCTATGTGGCTCGGTTAGTTAACCCTATGTGGAACCATCTGAAAAAAATATCGAGATCGGCGATGCAATCGCCAGCCGAATATCCCAAACAGACAGGTCCCCGGCCGGCCTTAGCACTCCAGCTGGAATCGCCACGGCATCCTCCCCGAAAAGAAACTGAGGCTGTACAGAGTTGCTATCCTTACTACGTTCTTGTACGGGGCGCACATGTGGACGCATATACAAAGGCTAAGTAAATTATCTAGACCATTCCCACTTCAGTTGCTTCAGGTGAAGTGTGAGAGGAAATAATCCTGGAAGTCAATGTCCTAGAAAGAACGGGCATGCACAGCATCTGCACCAGGTTGAAGTAGACACAACACCGGTGGAGCGGTCAGATCGGGAGGATGACCGAAGGACGACTGCCTAAGCGACTATTCAACGACAAGGTCGTTGTAGGTACCCGCAGACATGGAGGACAGAAGTGACTATACAAGCTCGCCATGGAGATCTCCCTCTCCCAAACATGAGACTTGGGAAGGCGTAGAGCAGAATCGGCCCTCGAGGCCCAATGAGTCCGAGGAGTGTAACACCATAGACGGAGAAATAAAAGGCCCCAGTAAAGCTTATCAGAAAACTCCCCCATTGAACACCGAAACTGTTAAGAGCCTACGGATTCTAATAAGCGACTAAAGTAGCGGGGCCGTCATAGGCGACAACATGGGCTGTGGTTTTTCGACGCGTGCACTCAGCCTGAGATTTTCAGACTTTGTTCGGTTCTACATGTTGTACGTACTTCGAGCTTGAGGGCCGTGGAGGAAGAAACACATGCAAATTCTAGTTTGGGATTGCACCAGCAAAATGTACCATCTGAGGTTTCTTTCCCACTCACAGGCACAACAGATGCGTGTCTTAAATGCCTCCTCTCGGTCGTAGGCAGTATAGGGAAGCTACACTTCTTGACATCTCAGCTGCTAGCAGGTCTAAGCTAAGGTGGTCCAGGAACAATTTTTCTAGCTGGCGTCGAGGGTGAATTTTCATGGAGTATCAAGCAGTTTCGTCGGACAAACCAGAGCTCCTAATTCTTTTCTCAGCGAGTTCTGCGGAGGTCGGACGGCCAAATTCTCCAAGCACCATCCCCAAATCCGCCGGCTTCAAATCATAGGCCAGATCGGATGATGCGATCCACGACCGCGTGACCACCCATCATCTTCCGCGCGGTGCAGTCGCTATGTCACATCAACACACTACGGAAGACGTTTCGGTAGCATCCGCTATTTTCCGGTTACAGACAGGACAACAGGATCCACCGGCATGTAACATTCGCTCCTAAAAGAAACTACTGCAAACCCATAGTGGATTTTCTAAGAACAATCGTCGGCCACTAATAACGTGCTGCCCCAATGATCGGTGCCAAACACGAAACTACAGACTACGTCTGCTGCGTCCCCCCCCCTCCCAAGTCTCCATGCCGTAATACTAACCAATGCCGGCAGTCATCCTTGTGTGCCTATTACGCGAAAAGGCGGGGCTACAGCTGTCGAACATGGGTCCAGCTCAGGCGCGTGTCAAAGGCTGACCCAAACTGAGCCCGGGAGGGCTGACAGTTCGGCGCAAGAGGTAGATTTTAAAAAACCTAAGGACGATTATGACTTCACAGTAGAAAAGGCCCATTCCGGAAGGGTTAGCCATTGGCCACGACGGAGTCCAAGTGAGAATAGATGTGGACTCCATAAAAAGACCTTTCCTGACTCCCAGACCTCGACCGTAAATAAAAGCCTTAGCGACGTGCGGACGGCAGGAACGGATGAGAGTTCGTTCATCGACTACGGCGCTGACTGACAGTATATAGGGCAACCACTGACGACTTACACGCAAGCTCGGTGACAGCGAGGGAACTGGCGCTGATGCCCCCTTACTCTTTCATTCCACTCCGGTCCTGCTCGGAAGTCAAGAGACGACCGAAGATGAGTTTTGACTCACTGCCTGCGCTAGCAACAAACCCCCATCGGCGCCTTGTAAGTTCCTACTGCCCTGACCGGGCTAAAAAAAAGAACAGACGGGTGGGGGGACAGTCCGGCTAATCTTCATTTGGTTCCGTCCAACATTTAAAACGGTCACTGCTATATGGCCATTGCAGTGAGCCTAGTTTCGCGGGGCCACAGAAGACAGCTGAGGCGAGAGTGAGCGCGACACAACACTCGATACAGCCGGTAGTATAATAAATAACTAAGTTCCTCTCCGGATGACGGAAATGATAAAAATTCGGGGCAAAAATACAACAAACATAAGGAGTAGATAGAAAAATCTATATATGTACAGATGAAGAGTAAAAATGGCTGCACATCAAAGCTTGAACGGGAAGGGGGATAGAGATTCAGGTCCTCGTGAAAACTTCTTTAAGCCGGGTGAAGAGCTTGGAGCCCAATTCCTCATCCTACGAGAAAAGTAAACGAGAAGCGGGATAAGTACATCAAAGCAGGCCGAAGAGCGCTGTCAAACATGAAGAGCGTACCACCCAATACATAGGGAGACTCTCGGCTGGATTTCCATTACCTGCATATGTGGAGGGCAGCTTAATGGACCGTGTTCAGTAAATAATTCGTTCCGTAAAACTATGCTTATTTGTACAAGCTGGGCATACAACTCGGAAAAACTATCCGTACGCGTACAAAATGCCTCTAATTCTGACCTCGAGAGCCTTTCAATGAAATCAAGAGCTCGCGAGAAATACTGAGTTGTATTCGTGAATTTTTAGGTTGACAATAACCCACCATTATTCGAAATGAACAGGAGGTAAGGTTCTTATGTCGGACGATGAGAGATGAGTTACCGTTAAAAACAGGACTTTCATAAAAGGCGGCAACTCTAGCGCACATGAGGGCGTCTTCTCTTTCACGGATGGAATGCAGATTTGGTGGTAAGTATAGTGTTATGTTTAAGCGAAGAACAGAGGGGAATGAGCCCTTCAGTTGGGTGCAGAAGCTGGATTCATTGCCTCCAACAGTCTCGGTCCTAAAGGCAGTGTCAAGTGGAAACTATTGACATGTCCCAAATTGTTGTAATGATGGCCACATCGCAATCAACTATCCACAAGAAATTCGCTTGGAGTGCTGACATGGACTCCGCTGCTTGGGGTTCCTCACGAATTCTTCACCAGACTGTACTGACGTTGGCCATACAACTGGCTTAAGCATTTTGAGGTAGGCTTCCGCAGGTTGGGTAGTACGCATATCAAGCTAACTTTCGTTAAATCGCATTGCACAAGAGTCGGCTGATCAAAATTTCCATAGGGCTTGAGCACCAATTCACTTCCAATCGCGCAATCATGCAAACCCTTCCAGAAATTGGAGCCCAAAGCCACCAAATTGAATATGGGTCAGCAGGCGCGTGCCCAATGTCAGTGTCCATAGGAGATTACAGAAAAGCATTGGATAGCGGGGTTCACGCACTACCTGTAGCAATCACTTCCAACTCTCCCGTGCGGTTAACAGGTGAACACAAGCCATGTCTGCGTGGACCTCATCATCCGCCAGGTACCTCGTCGCGAACACAGCCGTATGCATATTCAAGAACAGTTTCATCAGAATTACGAAAAAATACTCATCGAGTCCCAAAGCACATGGGGACGAGTACTTCCCGTAACCCTATCGGTGAACGCGCCTTTACCATGGTTATAAACCTGGTGTTATCAGAGTTTTTCTGTTCTCCGAACGGCGTCCCTCTTCTGTAGCAGAGCCACGGGTCAACAGACTAAGTTTGAACTGAGCTGTTTATCAAGCTCCTCCTCCTTCCACGACGGTTATTCGTTGGTACTTCACTAGAGCAAAGGATAAAGACCCGATTACTTTAAACCGCTTGCACGAGGCCGGACCAAAGAACGCGCTGTGTGCCAACGACATAAGCATCGGGACGTCTCAAGACGTTTCAGTTAGACCGTTGCAATCGACGATGTTCACCGTGTCCCACAGTATGTGGGTGCGGGGACGGTGACTTGGGCGTAAATTAGTTTATAGTGGTAGCAGACTTGTGCAGCATCTACTGCAATCCCTCCTCCCTCACCCTCCTGGGCCTGATGGACAGACTATGTCGGGACGGCCGGAGGTGGAGTCGGACGACGTCGAGACAATTACAGTGATGATAGCCGATGTTCCAAAGATTCACAAGTCAGGTGCCCGTTTTACCACAAGTCTTGTTGCAAACATACTACTATGAGCTGTAGTTTCTTGGACATCCATTTTCAAGCCCCTCGATATACTCCTGAGCCAGTCGAGACGGTGTAATTCAACGTTATTCCCCTCTTCAGTCCGGGCACGATCGACAGTGAAATCAACGCAGGTTATCGGATAGGTTTTATATCAAATACAGTATGCCGCTGTATTTGAAGTAAATTGGTAAATTGGTAAGCTTATGTAAGTAAAGTTAAGGGTTTCGGTCGTCATTTCGTGATTTTCGGCGTATACTGCACCTGTTTCCTATGTGCCGGGAGAAATACGGTCTCTTTAAACAGGGATACTGCAATCCTCAAAATAAAATTGGTTGCATATTCGTCGAAACAAACGGGGCTATCTCCGTGCGAAATTTACACGCGAAACATGGTATTCACGCGAACCGGGAGAAGGGCTCTGACCATGCTCTTGTAAGGGCAGGGCTACAGATCAGAGGTGATGTCGAGAGAGCGCAACGCTTATAACTTACAGGTTATTGTCATTAGAGCGGGCTTCCTTCTAGCTGTCCCCAACCACTTCGTGGTAAGGATCTAGTAAAGGCCCCCAAGTATCACCAACTGGCCACAGCCGCCTGTCTTACGGGAATGATGGCAACAGGGGTTTTACGGGTGGGGCATCTGGGTGGTGTGTTAAATGCCAGAAAATAAGGAAAGTGGGTTAAGTATTTAAAAGCGTAAATGCACTTAGCTGCACTGACGCCAAAGACAGCAACCAGCGATGAGTCCGCAGTCGAAAATAACTGGCATGAGCTGAAGTGAACTCTCAAAAGTACCTTTAGGGTATCAAGCCGCAGCAACCGTGTAGGCAAAGGTTTGAAATTTGGTGAAACGATCGACTATCTGATAGTGCTACGACTGATCGTCTTCGAAGTGACCTGAGCTTCGGATGGGTTCGTCGAGGGCCTCGCTCAGAGCACGGCACGACCTAAAGAATTCCAGCATAATGGTTTTCCGGTCAGCATTGATGCCAGTAGGATGACTGGGATCTTGTGGATTGGATCAAACCAGAAAACAACCTACTGTAAAACCCGAGATAGCCGAGGCATGCCAATAGCGTCATTGCCAAAGGGAGAAACATGCTGCCTAACTATCGAACCCGTCCAGTTTAAATGCGCTCCAGAGCGGGAGGTACAACTGCAGAGACACCTGACACGATGGCGAAGCTGAAGCTCGATGAATTACGGCGTCTCGCTGAATCCTCAAATGTCGCCGTTCATACTCATTCGTCTTACAGATTTCGCGACGCAATTCACTTTGTGCGTCGGGACGAACATTGTGCATAGCAGTGCTACAGAAACCGCCGAAATCGATGAGTCAACTATCACAGAAAAAAGACCATAGTTTGGCCAGATGGTGGGGAGCTATCAGTTTGATCGTGGAAAATAGCGATCCAGCGCTACTTCGGTTATTGGTATGCTACTCTACCTTTCGGTCTATCGGTCCTCTCCCTGGCTCCAACACTGGTGTCCCTCCCAGCCTATGCATCTTGCAGAGTGGTGAACGCCGGACTGAGCGGAAGCCGGTTCATCGTGTCCTAGGCCAGGCGCGTAGACTGAGAATGACGACGATTGTGAAGGGGACGAGGGGGCAATTCGTAGTGCTATTCCAGAAAATCTGGTCAAACCAAGAAAGTTGTCAATACTAAAGGCAGTCCCTTCTTACTCGTCCCTCCTTGGTTGGATAGTTCGCTTCCGCCTCCTGGATGGAATCTTGGTGGACAAGTATTCTATTACTTGAGGCATGGAGTCAAAATGCCGTCCCAAATGCGAGGGAACAGTAAGAGTGAGGGACAAGAATGAGGGAGGATTGACCCCGAACGTACCTGGACAGAATAAGTGACAGTCAAAAGGATCTCCTGTTTTGTAGAGCCTGCATCGCCATTGAGCGGAGGCAGGAGACAGGGCATGAATTGGACAATGAGACGGTTTAGAAGAACCACCTCATCGGTGCCCAGTTCAAGTTTCTCCTTGGGTATGTACCTAAGAGGGGAGACGGCAGAGTCCATTTAGCGAGGGACAGACAGAAACACCAATAATGTCAGACGCAGTCACGCACGAACTTCTGGGGTGGGCAGAGGTCCAAGGCGTAGGCTGTGGAGTAACAGGCAACTTACGAGGTACAGATGTTAGAAGCCCGCTTTAGTAGACTGGGAACCGACTCGTGTGTTGTAAAGGCATGGCTGGAAGTGAAAATCATTGAATGCTGACGCAATCCCACCGACTCCAACGCGGATTTTCGGTCAAGGAGGAGGGGTTCCGACTTAAAATGAAGAAAATAAATAGCCCCTGGGATTAACGAGAACTAAAACTTTCTAATTCGAATAGACAAATTTACAATAAACATATGGGTGCCTGCACATTGTTACAAGTGGTGGAAAAAAATGACTAATTAAAATCAAACTAAAATGGATGTGTGATGGGTACGTACATCCGGTTTCAACAGTATACCTCCATGGAACGGCGTTGATTGTTTGCTCAACCGCTTCAGGGTAGACTGTTCCTCTAAAAGAAAAGAAAAGGCGTCAGGCTTCGGACTAGTCATAGACAAAGTATGACAAACTTGAGCACGAAGTGCGGTGGCTGCGAAGAGGACGTAGTTACACTGTCACACGAACCGGTGGACCCGCAAACTAGGGAAAGTCTGGCGTCAGGCAAAAGGAAGACTATTCAATTGTAAATACAGGTTCCTGAGAAACGTTACACAATCACATGGGAACTAGGAGGGCAATTAAAGTAGAGGTAGAGGTTTATGTTCACCACAGCACGTGGTTTTCTACTAAGGTAGGATAAATACAGCTACATCTTTCTGACTAGGGCAAACCATGTAGGCCAGGTAGGTTTAGATAGCAGATAGAGTTTCGCGTAAAATTATCGAGCAAACTTGCAGTTAAGTAGTGGAAACCAGATTTCTCAGACCACATATGGAACATAGCCCACGGAGTTTTTTAGCTTCAGTCGACAGTAAACATAAGATTGCAACCACTGAGCAAGAAAACGAATATTACAGTTAAAACTTACCCAAAACCTTTTTCAGCATATCTGTAGGTGCTCGGATGTTAAACTGAGGTCGCGTGGGAACAATTGCTATCTCGCCATTGGCAGGCATCGAGCAGGGCAATTTGGTTTCGGACTCGATACGGCTCTTGAGAAACTCCATCTTACTAGCTTCGCCATGGACCAGAAGAACATGGCCAGGGCGGCACTGTGAAATCAGTTGCATTATGCCCCTGGCGTCGGCGTGTGCGGAGAAAGATAAGTATTCAACGCGCATACGAACTTCCAGCGTCTGCTTGTCGAATTCTAAACGCCTGGCCCCGTTTAGAATCTGGATGGCAGTAAAGGAATGGACGTTGAGCTATCCGAAAAGATCATTGGCCTGAAACTTGCAACGTATTATGACTCGAAGTCAGCAATCTGCCAAAGACTGGCTTCTAAAGGCCTTTTCAAACCTGTGTAGGAAAGCCTCCTGTGTGCAAACCTCAGTGGAGTATATTCTGTGATGAATTAAAGTTCTTCCAGCAGCGAAATAATTACATGGCAGGTTAAAAAATCCGACAGGTAAGGCTGGGGATTAACCTATGAGCCGAATCTCTCATGGAAGTCCTACGTATGAGGATGAGAGATAAAAAAACGGTTGAACAGCCTCTCATAAACTGTAATCATTGGCTGTTTTAAAACTGCTTACTTAGTAGTATTTAGTAAGCACCGTTTTTTACCTTGTAGCCGACCGTCCCGGCCACGCAGTACCCTGGAATTATGACCA
Organism: Spirometra erinaceieuropaei; assembly: GCA_902702965.1. Taxonomy (NCBI): domain Eukaryota; kingdom Metazoa; phylum Platyhelminthes; class Cestoda; order Diphyllobothriidea; family Diphyllobothriidae; genus Spirometra; species Spirometra erinaceieuropaei. The sequence continues at coordinate 425,911 of CACRXP010000355.1, read as the reverse complement.
TGTTGTTTGCATCCGGAGCCCACTTGCGAAAAATATGTAAAGACTGTCCCGCGTGCAGCATGCCTGGGGTCGCAAATACGACCATGGGACCCGGCATGTCAATGACATCGGGTGTTAATGGCTGGAAAGATAAAAGAGTGGTGTCCATCATAATTATCGCCAAGCTAAAACAACTTTGAAGTGCAGTCTACACCTGCTATCACACCTGATGACAAGAAAAGTGGTTAATATAGAGATTTGAAAACAAAACAAATGGCAGTAGGGGATTTGCAAACATAATGCGCATGATGACCGCAATGAGTCGATGCTGTATGGAATTTCGAGTACTTCAACCGGCTACGTAACGCACTGTTTTACTATTACGACTTCGACATTTCCCCTGCACGGAGTCAGCGCAGTACTAAACTGCCGGGCAATACGTGGTGCTGAAAACGGGAGCGAGGATGACTGGGTCACGCTATTGAGGGGGTTTGGCTACTCGCCCTCCCCATTCCCTCAGCTGTTGTCCAGCTTGAGGACGTCCTGACGCCGCGAGATCAGGCACGCTCGCATCCGTACCAAGTACGAGTAAGTACGCCGCGAATGACTGGCTGCAACCCAGCAAAAACTAAGGATTCAACAGAGGAAAAAGCGTAACTGAAAAACAGCGCAGTTGACGAGAAAAGCCTCCAGTTCTAACAGCGCTAACTGATCGGCACACAGGTTCCCAAACAAACGCGGGAAATCAGGAACGGTCCACACAGACAGAAACGACGATGTCGCCTCCGTCATCAATGTCAAGACTACTGTGTAGAAACCACCATGACATAAATCCCCCTAAAAGGTTCTCACGGACGCCAGTTTAAGTAGTTTCTGCTTCCATCGCTACGAGTGGACGAAAAGTCAACGCGGCTAGTTTCGCCCTTACTGAAATAAACCGATAGTTATTTTAGCTAAAAGGCTGAAAACGGCCTCGAAACTGCAAATACCAGAGGAAGTAAAGATTATTTCAGTTCTTCAAGTCCGTCCTTACGAAGGAAGCACGGTACGTTCGCCCTACACTGGAGAAGCTACGAACTGCAAATGTAAACAGCCTGTGAGCGAACTAGAAGTGCTATATGAACCGAAAGCTTCTGGTCCGCACTTTATTTCATGCATTGTCAAAAAACTTACTAAGACTCGATTGACCATCTTCAAATCCAAGTTTATCCCGGGACTCTTCTCTTCGATTGGAAACCAGTGCATATGACGCCCTTTTTATAACGGCAGCAGTCAGACTTTGGAAACAGGTAATAAAGTCGTAAGTTTGACACATATCCCCTGCAAAGTCTTAGATAGGATTATAAAGAACGAGCTGATACGTGTCTTGGAAGTCCACAGTCTGCCATCAACACGGTTTTCCGAAAGGCAGGCGTGTGCTCAACTTGCTGCATTCCTTCCAGAGGTGGACCTGGTCGCTCAACGGTTGATACGTAGTTTTCGTCTTCTCTAGTGACACTAGAAAAGTATCTGACAATGCGCCTCACCAGAGGGCCTAGCATAATCTTCAGACGAAGGAGATCAGAGGAAACTCCCAAGCATCCAGGGCTTCTGCGAGGGCCATTCCCACTTTATATTTCCCAGGTGCAACTCGATTTGAAAAGGCTTTCCCGAGAAGGGTGAGGAAACTGAATACTCTCTTGGTCAATTTTGTGACGTCATTATTAACGGTGACCTTAAAAAGAGCCCTCACAAGGTCAGGTTCTTGAACAGATCTGGACACTGAACGGCTCAAGCTTTCACGTAAGTTCCATGCGCGAACCTATATTACATTTACGAGACTGTTTCCAGACCGCGCGTTATTATACTGGCAATTGGGTATTCCAGGGTGCACATCCACTTTCCGTCGATAAACTGAAATGAAACGGCTGGAGGCATAAACATGATGGTAAACTAAAAATATGCGTGATTAATGATAGACACGGATCATTTTGTATGGAGGGAGGATAGTAGCGATGTCTGACTAAGAAATTTAAGACGTCAAAATACAGCTTCAGCGGCAGACAAACCTTTATGTGTTTAAAGTCAAACATGTTCCGTTCAACAAATGTCTCCTTGATTTTTTGGCTCGTCCACGAGATGAAAAGCTTGTAATATTCATTAGCCTTCTCGGTCATTCCAGTTGAAAAGTAAATAGGGACTGAGAGATTCATTCTTTCCCAGTACGTCTCCAAAAGTATGCACAGTTCTTGTGCACGACCGAGAGCAAATACGGGGATAAGCACCTAAGCAGTGAAAGAAAACCGAAGGCTGAACGAACTTTTCCACCAGCGTCAACCCTGCTATGGACCTTCTCGAGGAACTCGCGCTCTCTTGCACGCTTTGAGTCGCGTATAGTTGTTGCATAAGTTGTTTCTGTGATAAGTAAATCAGGTCGGCACCTAGGAACCCACGCTGCGCCTAAGTGACGGTCAGGTGTCATGTTATAATCCCCCTGTTGTTGAGGAATAAAGATCTATTTCTAACCTACCGTGTACAGGAATGACTGGTCACGGACTTTTACGAGGAAGAGTGCAGCACCGAGTACATGTCCAGCATAGAAAGCCTGAATTTCCAAATCCTCATCAACCTGGAACGTGCCTGCGAGGACGTAGACATACCTTGACAGTCTGGTGAAGATAAACACACTGGACTTTCGCCATGCTGCGATGAATCATCTCAGCTGTAAAAAAATTTTGCTCCCCTCGCCTTTCCACACTAATACGACGATAATCGTCCTGGAACTGAAAATTCTTAATTAACTACCCACCAAAAGAATAGGACATATTGCCTTCGTTGGGTGTGTCATGTAAATGGGACCATCGTACCCAACCATCTCCGTCATGTACGGAAGCGCACCACAGTGATCTAGGTGAAAATGACTTGCTCAATACACAGCCACAAGCATGGGATACCTTATAATAACACAATCAAGATATTCAGTCAAGTCGTGCTTCTGGACAATGTAGGAGAAGTCGGGGAAGCGCCGCTAACGAGTTAATAAAGTTTGGGTTCAAACCTCGTCATTGTAGCCCATGTGCATGCCACAATCAAGCATTATATTTTTGCCCCCAATGGATACAAGTATGCAGCTTCGACCTACATCTTGACCGGCGCCTTTTACTAAGATTATATGAACAGAATTTCAAACCCAAAGGTATGATTCTTAATTCTCCCATTATACTATAAGGGTAGTCGGGTGTCCTACAGCCACAAGTACAAGCAGGCGAAACATACAACCTAAGACAACAACGCCGGGAAAGGTCGCGAGTCATGTTTGTTTAGGTTGACAATGTAGCAAGCAAAGTGTACGGTTAATCCAGAATCCTCAGACACGTGGATAACTTGACGCTTGTCTCTGAAGGCATACAGAGAAAAAGAACATTAAAGGGCATCCAAAAACATTGAATGAATCAGCAAGCAACAGAAATAACATAGGTGAGATGTTGCTATCTCTATTAAAATCTCGCGGAGTAAACTTAGGAAAAAATTCCCCATCAATTATTTAAAATTTAACCTGTTCATTCCAACATAAAAGGCGTCCTTCTTCCAAACTGTTTTTGGTGCAGATTGGCGGAGTAAATAATGGATTACTAAGAGTCAATGACGACGACGTGGATAGCGACGTCCGCAAACGTGGCGGTGGTTGTCTCCCTAACATTAAAACCTCTTTTGTACATTCGCCTTAGGATCCCTGTATTCCACTGTTTTCCCGAAATGCCAGCCCTGCTCTGATTATCCAATTCGTTGGAATCGTCACCCAAAGATCGTGGGTGTTTTCTGAATGCGGAAAAGGGCTGGCAATCCTCTTAAACAAAGAAAATTTTACAGAATTTTCACATTCTTCGGTAAATTTTTCCCGATCACGATGGTGTCCACAAAAGAAAACTGTTGATATTTAACATTGCGTGCCAGATGACGAATAATAAAGACCTCACTGTGACTGTTGCGTCGGCGCTGTCAGGAGGCTCTGAAGTGCTAAGCGGGTTAAAAGTACGAGTGTTAAAAGCTTAAACAGTAAAAAATAATCCCTTCTGTAATTGACAAAACCACAAGGGATCAACGCATGAAAGCTTGCGAGGTCTTAGTAGGTCAACCTTCGGCGCTCCGAGGTTAAAACGCTCTTGGTAAAAAAACGATGGGCGGATTCTACTTTCTTCCACCCAGCAGGACACAGGAGACCAAAAAACGAACAGCCCTCTAGGGCAGATCTAAAGGACGTTATATAATCGAATTTCCTTCTCACTCAGGCCACTTGACGCGTTCGCCTACCCCCGAATTGGCAGTAACAGCAGCAGCAGCATCAGTAGCAGCCGCGGTAGCCCCAGTTGTCGTTTCTCATATTCCGGATAGCCCAACTAGGACGCATGAAAATCCGTCTACATCAGCTAGACCGATAACTTTCCCAGTTCAACGGGGTCTCGCAAGCTCTACAGTTAAGTCACCTATGGCTAGGCGTCAGAAATGTGAGACTCCAAAACGAAATCAGACTCCGACCCAAAAGAAAGGTAGTACAGTTCCATTTAGGGTACGCCGCCTTCTCTTAGATCAGTTCAGTTCAGTTTACTGAGGGAAATAGGCGTAAGCCTTTGAGTACCCTGTTTGCAACGCAAAAAATGTGTGGTGTACAGACAGATTTTCTGGGCTGAAATAGTTCGAACACGCCCATAATGGTGGGACAAAACGAGAAGGAGTTACAGGGGGTGAGCTCGACTTCTCATCGCTCTTGGTCATTTCGGAACATAAATATGTCCAGATTCTTCTTAAAACTTTATATAGAAGGTGACATCACAACATCTGCGGGAAGCTCATTCCATGGTTTGACCACCCGAACCGCGAAGGAGAACTTCCGCACATCCAGCCGTGCCTGCTGAGTGCGCAGTTTTAACGGGTGACCTCGGAGGTTGGTCGTGGTAGCAAATTCAAAAAGTCCTCGAAGGCCAGGATGCAATCCAACCCCTTCACAATGCCGAAGGCTTGCAAGAGATCTCCGCGAAGTTGACTGTAACACAAAGGAAAGAGGTTCAGATTTACTAGGCGGGTTGCATAAGGAAAGGAGCTTTGACCCCTAACCATCTTCGTGGCTCTCCTCTGGATTCTTTCGAGGCAATTTTGATCCTCAGCAGCCCACGGCCTCCAAGCTTGAATGCCGTACTCTAAATGCGGCCGGACGAATGTTCCGAATGTCTTAGATAAAGCTTCTTCGTCAAAGTCCATACACGCACGCTTGATGGCGTACAGTACGGACATTGCGCTTTTTGCCACCCTCGAACAGTGCGCGGATGGTTTTAGGGAACTCGTCTTCAGCACACCGAGGTCCCTTTGGGCTTCGACCTCTTGTAGGGCTGCACCGCCCAGAAAGTAGCCTCTTGTGCTGGCGGATCTGGCTGTGTTGCCCAGGCGAAGTATGCTACATTTGGCAACGTTGAACCGCAGGAGCCAACGGTTTAACACGCCTCCAACCGATTCAGGTTCATCTGCAGTCTGTCTTCGTCGGCAGGACACCGAATTACACTCCATATCTTCATGTCATCCGCAAACATTACTACTTCACAGTCTAAATCTCTTGCGGCATCGTCCACGTAGGTAAGGAACAAAATGGGTCCCAGTACTGAACCCTGGGGGACACCACTATCGACCATAGCCGGATCTGATTTTCCCCGACCGACGCACACAACCTGGTGTCGACCCACAAGGAAGTTTTCGATCCATTTAAGGAAGTTGCCACCGATCCCTATTTTTTTAGCTTATGTAAGAGCCTTTGGTGTGGCACAGTGTCGAAAGGCTTCTGGAAGTCGATGAAGGCTATGTGGACCGCGTGCCTGTCGTCGAGAGCTCGGGTCCAGCTCTGGAGAGATTGCAGCAAGTTTGTCGTGCAGGATCTTCATTTCCGGAACCCATGTTGCCAGTTCGATAGCAGGCTGTGAACTTCCAGGAATTGCATCAGTTCATTCTTTATGATCCTTTGCATAACTTTGCAGAGAATGCATGTCAAGCTTATGGGTCTGTAATTTGTCGTTGCTGCCCTGTTACCCCCTTTGTGTAGCGGAGTAATATGCGCCAGCTTCCAATCGATAGGAAGTGTTCCAGTGTCAAATGACGTTTGAAAGAGCATCGACAAAGGCACAGAAAGCTCACTGGCAAGTTCCTTCAGAAGCTTGGATGGAATCTCGTCTGGTCCTGGCGACTTCGATTCGTTCAATGCCTCTAATTGTCTTCGGGCAATGCCTTCTGAGAAGAGTTTATCGCTGACGCTTGGAGTCGGCAGTTCTTCTGTGGAGGGAGGAAGGAACCTTGCCTCGTTTGTGTAGACTGATTGGAAAAACCGTGAAAAATACGCAGGTTTATCCCTACTACCAGCGATCTTAACGTCATCAGTAGTCTTAATCAAGGGGATGTGATGCCTGTTCCTTGTACTTAGTCGGGGGTAGCTGTAGAGCAATTTTGCGTTCCGCGTTGCTTTTTGTAGCAAGTTCTACCATTTCTCCGATAACCTCCACCTTTCCTCTGGGCTCCCTCCTTCTCCTCTACCCCCATAATTGAACTACCAATAGGCCTATCTCTGTTCTAACTCTAGACACCGTCGACATAAGACTTGCTGTTCGAAACAAATTAACTATTATATTATTGAATGCCAGGCATGTGGTTAACAGGATGGCCCAACTTAGAGCGATTGCTCTCGAAATGAAGCCTGATATTATATGTATAACATGATCTTTGACTCATTCTCTAATGCCTGACTCTGGCTCATCTGAAATCAAGGTCAAGGCGCGCAGCTCGATTTCAAAGATAAGCGCAGCTTTGCCTGTACTTTGATATTTTTAAGCAATTGATGCCTATCTTTTTACTTGAGTCCTTTTTAAAAGTCGTCTTTCAGCTCTGGGTATAAATTTTTCCAGTTTTGTTAGACAGTCTCGAATTGTAGCCGTATTTTCCGACGCGCCTTTCTAGTGACTCCGTGTCAAACTATCTCCTTCTAGATTTTGTAGTGAAATAACAGTAGCATTTGCTTTTAAGTGCGTTTTCTGTACGTTAGCAACATTTTGTACCTTATAATGTCGAATATGCCGACATCTCCGCCTTTTAATAGAACTCAACGCGGGCAGCACGATTTTGAAAGAATTTGTAAAAGTTATATTCTTGGATTCAATTTCTTAATCTATTACATAGTTATCCAGTGTAGATCTGACAAAATTTCCCATCTTTGTAATAAGTCTTCTTCGCTTCCCCTCGTGTTTCCTCGATTTATCATAAAGCAGAAATATAGTGTCATAGTTTTTCATCCAACATAACCTCAATCCTATTGAGTTTTACCCGCATATACAAAAGGTTTTCATCGTAAAATTTTGATTAAAATTATATTTTAAACGATAAACCGTCTCCACTAACCGCTTTTATCGTCCGTTTATTGACTTGTAACAAAAGTATACTGTTCTCGATTTTATCCACGTAGCCTAATTATCCACTTCAAATTTATTCACAGTTCTGTTTTGCCGCCGACCAAAATATCATTTACCCGTTTTTTTTAGTTTGCATTCTGTTACTGAGAAAGATTTGCTTAGTGTCGATTGTGCCTTCTGGTCCACCAATGTTGATAGCCTTCAGAAATCGTTTCATCATGCATGGCCTCATCCATATACCCTCGAAGTTTCGGCAGTTATCATCCCTATAAATTTTTGGACTAGAGTCTTGTATCGCTTTTCTCGACATGAAACCTCGGGCAACCCTTCGTCGAAATCTGAAGGAAACTAAACTCCATTTGAAACCCATTGTTCATAGGAAAAAAATAGACCTGGGGGCGTTCGATACTTTTAAAAATTTTATGACTTGTTAAGGATCATTTTTTCTGTTCTTGGTGCCCTTTTTGAAGGAAAGTTACCAACGCTTACGTCTCAGCAGTGTGAGAAGCTCAGGTCTCTCATTGACCTGGTTGCTAGTGAGACTGAAGACAGGCGGAAACGAAGTCTCAACTTTATTTTAAAAAACGTTCCTAAGAGTAGACAGCAAATCGATGTCGATTTTCACTTCCTTTATGTATTGGGCTTGAAATTTAGGGTCGCTAAAACTAAAAGACTTTCATCTCACACCCGCGTCTTTTGAATTCGGTTTGAAATTTTCGACCTCCGAGGGATTTAACTTTTTCGAGTCTCCTGAGTCCTGGACACCCTGACGGCCTCTCGGAATTTACAAAATTTCAACGGGGGTCTCGTTCGGAAAACCTATCTCCTTCCGACCACATCAGGACTTGTGAGGGATAACCTATCTTCGTCCAGTCGCCTCTCTGCAACAGCACGGAGCAATCCCCAAAACCTACGAAAGGCTGAGTCGTTTA
>CACRXP010000355.1:354363-413308 GCA_902702965.1 Spirometra erinaceieuropaei | reverse complement strand
TTAAATTTGAGGACATGTTTCAGTGGCACCTTTCACCCAATCTTCGTGGTCACTCGATGAAGTTACGGACAACAATGTCCAGGCTGAATCTCCGTTCTGAATTTTTCACGCAGAGGGTAGTGGAGAAATGGAACGATCTCCCTCAGTCAGTCGTGGAGGCTACATCCCTGCAACTCTTCAAGAAACGCTTGGATGATTATTTGTGTCCCTGATTTCCCTCGACGGTCTGAATCTGAACTAATACCCCTGGTCCAGACAAATATTTTCTCTGAGACAATGCTACTCAAATGAACCAAGTACTGTTTTAATAGTGAACATTTTTTGTTCGTGTACAGTTATTCTAACGAGCTGACATGTAATCAATAGGGTTTTCAAAGGCTTTGCCTATTATCCTTACCAAATAAACTGAAAATAAACTGAAAAATCTATGATCAAAAATCCACCAATTCTTGTTAAACTATTTTCGTCGATGGAAGTGGACTTTATCTTCTCCCATTTGAAGCACTCGGCTCAATATCTCAGGGAAAATAAACTTTTTATTAGTCGAGATCAAACTCAACTGTAACGAAGAGTTTCTTCACCAATAACAAACGTAAAGCCACCCCTGAATTCTACTCATATGCCTTTTGCCTCTAAAGCAGATTCTCCATCGGGCGTCGCCCAGATCTCCTTACTATCTACAGCGCCCCCAGTTCCATCTAGGTCTTCGACTGATTACATTATCAGCCTCTTTAAAACTCCCCCAAGAAGCATGGATTGTTCAAATGTGGTTCTCAAATTTACTAGGGAGCTTGATCTTAACAGTAAAGATGAGCCAATCCTCGAAGCACGACCGACTCTCGGCACTCAGAATAGTGATTTAGTTAATAAACGTGCATCAAATCCATCTCGTTCCCGCGCGTGGCCCCTCATGCCTGACCTGGTCCCTAGGTCAAATAAGCTAGATGATAGTTAAAGGAGATCTTTACCTGTTCCTATCCAGAATTATCAACTTAACGTAAGCACCCCGGTTATGAGGTCCTCTTACACACCGGCCTGTAAAATGCAAGTATATAACATTAATTTAATTTAATTTACTTTATTAAATGCCAGTTTACAGGCATTGTCAAGATAAGCGATTTAACACAAATCCAACCAGCAGTGAAAAAAACACTCCTGAAGAATAAAAATATAGTTGATAGTGGTTTTTATGGTTTGGAGGGTTCAGGTGAAAAAAAAAACTACTGGCGGTAGATTTTCGACCGTCAAGAAGGGGGGGGAGGGGTTGCACGGTATCGGAGATTATCGGACGTCAATTCCTTTTATGAAGTTGGGGATAGTCAAAGAAGAGGCGTTGAGGAACAGCTGGGGAGGCCGGCCATAATGTTCAGAGACCACAAACGTCATCGCTACGGTAGAGTCGATCAATGGATTCAGCACCCAAAATTTGTGGGAGCTTTTCTGAATGCAAAAATCGAGTAATAGTTCTCTTAAATAAAGGATAATTTTGCAGATTTTTCACACTCATGGGTAGTTTATTCCAAATAGCAATTGCATTTACAGAAAAGAACCGATGATATTTAACAGTACGTGCCAGAGGCAGAAATAAGAAGACCTCACGGTGACTGTTACGTCGTGGGTGGATATGATGCCTTAAAGAAGTGAGTGGGTTAAATGTGTGATTATATAAGAATTTAAATAGCAAAAATAGTCCCTTTTGTAATCTACGGAACCATAAAGGATCGAGGCCTGTAAGCCGGCAACGTTCTTGGTAAGACAAATGTCGGTGTTCCGGGGTTAAAATTCTCTTGGTAAAAAAGTGTTCAACGGATTCTATTTTCTTCCGCTCAGTAGCACGCATGAGGCTAAATGAAAACGAACAGTATTCCAGACCAGGTCTAACGTACATGTTGAAAAGGCGCATTCTAATGTCCCTAGTTTTAAAATTTCGGATGATAAACCCGGTCGTTCTACGTGCTTTGGAGACTATCAAGGCACAGTGCTCCGAGAGATTGAGACTCTTGGAGTATGATACGCCCAAATCCTTTATAACCCCTGGCACATTTATGGCGTGACCTTCAATACTTAGTTGAGGTTGGTGGTCGTCACCAACCACCATGACTGAGCACTTATGCCAAGAAAGAGAAAGGCGCCATGTGCGGCACCACTGGGCGAAAGCCTGTAGATCGCTCTTTAGGAGCACAAGCACGATGTCATGATCTGCCGGCTTATATCGATATGCAACTTTAAGATCATCGGCATACATGAAAGGCTTACCATTGTGAAATAAATCGGGTACATCATTACCGACAAGGCAAAATAAAAGCGGGCCGAGTACACTACCCTGAATGACTCCACTCCTCACACGTGTGGGGTTGGAGATGGTATTGAAAATCCTAACTCGTTGTGTGCGAGTGCCCAAATAAGAGGATATAAAATTCAAAAGTTTGCCACCTATTCCGAAAGAGGACAATTTCAAGAGGAGGAGAGCATGGTCAACACGGTCAAAAGCCTTAGTGAAATCGAAATATACTGTGTAAAGAGCAAAACCGTGGTCCCTAGATTGGAGAACATAGTCAAAGAAAGAGAGCTGACAGGTGTCACAAGATCGAGCTTTGAGGAATCCATGCTGAGCAACACTCAGTAAGTTATTCGCTGTTAAGTGACACATCATCTTATCCTTGATCAATGTCTCTAAGATCTTCGAAACTGCGGGGAGGGTGTTAATTGGCCGAAAGTGATCAAATGATGTAGATTTGCCGTGCTTAGGAATGGGCAAAATGTGTGATTCCTTCACCTAGGTAGGATAAGTTTCACTTTCAAGAGCAGGATTAAATATCTTGCATAAGAGGGATGGGAAAATCTTATTTGCATCGGCTTTTAAAATGCTTACTGGGACACCATCTGTGCCTGGACTATAAGATTGACGAAAACGCCGAATCGCAACAGTCGCATCCCACAGAGTGAAAGTTATAGTTTCTAGAACTGTCCCGATTAATGGCTGGATGGTCGGAAGCGGAGTGGTCGAGTCTTCAATGAACGTTTTGGACAGGAAATCATTGAAGCTATCCGCGGTTAACTGGGCATCAACTATGGGATTTCCGAGAGCGTCTCGGAGGATGTGATGCTGCGTCTTTCTCTGAGTTCGTATTTTTCTAGAGAAAAGTTTCGAGACATTTAACGAATGATTTTCGGTAAACTGGACCTCTTCGGCTAGCTGTTTTTCTTCGGACAATCTCTTAGCTCAATCAAAAATATCACGAATCGAGGGCAGGACAGAAACATCGTTCTGAAGATGGAAACGACGATAAAGCCTGCGCAATCTGCGACGAAAGGGTAAAGGTAGGAAAACCTCATCCCCAACATTAATAATTTTCTTACGGGGGACAAAACGAGAAATAAGCGGATCCAAAATTTCGTACAGATTTGCAGTGCAAACATTTACATCCGAACTAAGGAAGAAATCTGTCCAGTCGTAGGAATCAAGGTGTGTTGATAATTCGGTTGAGCGAGTTGATCGGAAATTGCGGAAAAAGCTATACTTTGGGGTCGACGTTTTGTCAGCCTCGAATTCCGACGTTGAATCAACTATGTTATGGTCTGAGCCCCCGAGTGGGCCTAGGGATGACACCGACGATGGCATGCAGCCTCTACAGAAAATCAAGTCAAGTATGCTTGAGCCTCGGGTGGGAAAATCGACAACCTGATTCCACATCCCAACACCTACAGCCTCAAGAAAGACGCAGCTGCCCCCGCCACGGCTATCTTGGCGATCATTTCGAATGCAGTTATAGCCTTGAAGAGAGAGAGTTCGGAGTCAGCTACTGAGGCTGATGCCCACGTCTGAGTTACTAAAACAATATCTGGACAATGGACGAACACCAGAGTCTGAAGCAAAAGCATCTTATTAAACAAGGATCTGGCATTTAAAACAAAAAGTTTGAAGGGAAAGGCTGTTTGTTTCTGAGGTAAGTGGGCTACATCGTCCAGTTCTGGGCTGCCCACGGAGCAAATGGTCCGGGTGCAATCATCCGGTTTTGCAAAAAATTTTGTGGCATCGAAAACTTCTGACGTGGATAAAAAGGGGTAGGACTTGGGGGAGGGAATGACGGGCAGGTGAACTGGTAACCATTGTTAGGAAACTTATTTTCAGCTGGAAATCCGCGGGGCAGATACTGCAACGTATTCCCGCCGAAACGAAACTGAGGATTGGATGAATTAACTGATTCAATATGGACATTATTATGAGAAATAAATTGGTAAAACGGCCGTGGAGGAAACAAGTTAGGAGGTAGGGGACGCATTGTTTCCATTGGAGCAAGAGTTCTATTAAACGGCGGAAAAATCGGCATATTCGGCCTAACTGTCTCGATATGAGGGCTGGGGGGCAGTTGCGAACCCGCTACGTTTTGAGTCGGGGTATTTGAGGCACTGTTAGCCGATTGTGGAGGAAAACATTTTATAATGGTGCTGGATTTATTGGGGGTCCGAGTGGCTGAGACAGCAATTGTATTTGCCTTTAACTTAGACACATGCTTAGGCTTACTAGGGGTTGCTGGGGGAGTCGATAGAGGCGTGTTTATACAAGGCGTGATGGTGTGTTTAAAGAGCTCAGCATTAAAAGTAGTCGAATTCCCTACGGAATTGACTATGCCGTGATGTGCAGATGCCGCAGATGGTGTTGTAGAGGACTTATTCAGACTGACAGTAGGTGTCACTATCTTGGTGTTGGTTTTTGCCGATTTTAATTTATTCAGTCTTCGCTGCAGGGTGTGAGGTCTACCGAAACGGAGCAGCGCCATTTACGGCAGAATTCTCTACTTATCTCCCTACTCGACAAAATAAAATCGACTTCTATAAAGGAGAAAAAAAGGTAACTAGTAGCGGCGCATTACGACTAAGCGAGCGAAGTTGCTTAGCTTGTGCGACACTGAAACTCAAGCCACAACTTTGTAGGAACACATGCGCTCCCTCCATAGCAGATAAGTGGCTCGGAATGTTTCGCAGTACGAAATTATGCTTGCGCTTAATTCTTTTCTCAGTTTCCGAACTTATTACCCCAATAAGTTTAAAAGCTTGTTCAATTACTTTTTCAGAAGTGCTGTTTATGTCGCCATAAATCAACTGGTCGACTATTTCGCCGGCTGATGGCCTGCTACGACTAGCAGAGGCGTATTTTTGGACGACTGAAGGGTCGAGAGGTTCTACATGTACTAAAGGGATTCGTAGGTTAATCAGATCTGCGGATGGCGAAGAACATACGCTGGCACTTGCTATGTCTTTAGTCACGATTTTAGCACCCAGAGACGGTAAGGAGGCCGCAAGCTTTCGCCGTTTAGCACGTGCTCTGCGGGGCATTACAGACAGGAAAAGTTTTCCGTTACAGAGGAAGGGTCAACACGTTGTCAACATACGGAAAATCGCACTTAATAGCAAGTGCTACTGTTATTTAACTAGGAAAAATAGAAAGATATAGTAGGGAAAGGAGTCACTACAAAGGTTTTTTACAAAATACGACTAGTTTGCCAGACTGTCAAATAAAACTGGGAAAAATTATATCTTGTATTGAAAGGCGAATTTTAAAAGGGGCTCAAGTAAAAAACAGGCATTAGTTGCTTAAGAATATCCAGATAAATGCAAAGCTTCACTTATCTTTGAAATTGAGCTGCGCGCCTTGACCTTGACCTTGCTGATAACTTTTCCAATCCCATTGCTAGTCTGACACCCCAAATAATTAAACCCTTTTCTGATGTTAACTCTTTCTTGAAACCATTACGTCCGCTACCTGAGATAAACTACCCCTCATATTATGTTCAAAATTTACGAAATCCTATTTTCATTCCTCCTATTTTTCCAACCCAGCAAAATAGCGTTCCTCTTCCTGGGTCCTCCTCAAATGTTTTTCCACATAATGCTGCATCCCTAGTTAGTAGTTACCCGACGAATTATAGACTACGGCAACTTTGTCCTCCACCAATTACTTCGTCCCAACAGCTTAATTTTCCACCTCAGGCTCTTTCTTTTTTATAAGTAGCAATGAGCTGAACCTAAATATTAGGAATACGCTTAGTATTGTCTCTCTCAACGCAAGATCAGTCGTGCAAAAGATGCCACAACTAAGGAGTGTAGCTGTTAAGTTTGACACAGACGTATTTCGCATTATAGAATCTTGGGCTCACTCTCTAATTTCTGACTCAGCACTCAATATAGATAGCCTGAGTTTATACCGCCAGGATCGTGTCGAAAGACCCGGCGGTGGTTGCCTTCTTTACAGAAGAGCCTCCCTTGCACAGTCGCCTTATGACCTGAACATTTCCTCCTTCGTTGGAAATTTATGTTTCGCTTCGGGAATCCTTCCGCAAACTAGGAAAGCCTTAGTCGGATGTGTATATAATCCTCCTTGTTACTCCGGACATGAAAGCCAACTCTGTGAAGTCTTTGAAAAATTTGCAGAGTCTCCTTTCGATGTAAAGATTATCGTCGGTTATTTTAATTTGCCAGAAATTGACTGGCACACACATACTTCATCTCCTAAATTCCAGAAGCTGCTTGACACCATTTACTTTTCAAACCTGTCTCAGTTAGTCCACTCTTCGACCAGAAACAATAGTCTTTCAGACTTAATTTTTACTAATGGCACCTCCTCTCTTTCTATAGATTTTTATCATGAGCTTTTTGCAAGTGATCATGCATTAATCCATTGTCGCCTTCCAGTTGCCATTTCCGCAAAGCCAACAGTTCAACGTAGTATTTTTGACTTTGCTAATATTAACAAGGAATTAGTAAATAACCTTACAAGCACTCTTGATTGGCACAATCTTTTATCAAATAATGACCTAGATTTTTTCAACAATTTACTACAATATATAACAGAAGGTCTCCTTGACCTTGTTCCTCGGAGGATGTTCAAATCGAGTGCTTACTCCACCGCTGTCCCACACCTTCCTAAAAACAGACTTAAAAGGCTACGGAAGCAGTTTAAAGATCCTTCTGTGAGCTAAGTATCAGTTTATCTTAGAATCGTTGAAATATTTGAATTAGCTTCGAAAATGAGGCTCGCGCGAGATAGGCGTAGAGTGTCTTTAGCTATAAATGACGTGAATGCTTCTAAGTCAGTTGCTCAGATTTTCCGTCAAAGATCATCTGCTAAATCCCACAAAGTCTTTCCGCATTTGCTAAGTACCAAAAATGCCTTCATTACGGAGGATTCAGTCAAGGCAGCAATGTCAAATTCGCTCTTTGCCAAACATTTCTCCACTGAAACTGACCCAATCCCTTTAATTCCTCCGTTGTCTGATGCTTCTCTTAGCATCATTAATTTTTCACCTGAATGTATTCAAAAACTGATAAACCATCTTCCTAACTATCACTCATTAGGTACGGACAATATCGCAAACTGCCTTATAAAACAGTTAAGAGATTTTCCTCTTCTGCTTAGCAAAATTTTTCAGTATTTCTCGTAAATGGCTTCTTTCCTGTCTATTGGAAAACTACTATTATTATTCCGGTACTTGGGTCTGACAGTCGTTCTGACGTTCAGAACTATCGAGGTATCCATAAAACACCTTCTCTCGCCAAACGTTTTGAAAAAAATTATCGCTTTAAATATTACCGACTTTTGCATAGCCAATCGCTCTTATGAAACATGTCATCTGTCGTTTCTCAATCTACTTACCTTTCTCGAAATGACCATCTATCTGTTATTGTTATTTATTTGATCTTAGTAAAGCCTCTGATAAAGTGCCACGCAAAAGACTCTTTGTTAAATTAGAAGCTCTGGGAATTCACAGTCCCCTAATAGACTTTAGCAAGTCATACCTATCTAATCGCAAACAAAAGGTTTTAGCGGGATCTTCACTTTCCAGTGAAAGCCCTATTATAAGCGGTGTCCTACAAGGCACCGTTTTAGGTCCCCTTTTGTTCCTGCTTTACATAAATGATATCTCGGCGGCAGTTGAACATTCTCAATCGTTTATTCATGCTGATGATCCAAAATGTGTATATTCTTTCAAAAAATCTACGATCCTTTTTTGCCAGGAGCAAATCCATGCTGACTTGCTTGCTCTCTCAGTTTGGAGCTTAAAATGGCTAGTGGAATTCTCTCCGTCTAAATGTCGCTATATGTGTTTTGGGCCTGATAGGCTACCCCAACCATTGGTCTTTCAAGGCACACCTATGACTGAATGTACCACCATCAAGGATTTAGGTTTAAGCTACACTAGTAATCTTGATCGCTCGCCACGCACTGACAGAAGTACAGCCAAAGCTGCCCAGGTTTGTGGCTTTATTTCTTACAATTTCTATCTTCCTGAAATTAAATTAAGACTTTATCGTATGTTTGTACTTCTTATTCTCGAGTATTGTTGCCCATTCTTTAGTCTGATGAACGAGGCTAGTCGTCTGAAAATAAAAAATGTCCAAAGACGTTTTTCTAAAAAAACATTTGGATAGGGAACATCTAAATATCTCCTACTCAGATAGATGCCAGCCAATTAAACTAAAATTTTTATGGGTTCGAAGACCAGAAACAGGCTTCTGTCTCCTCTTTCGCATTAATAATAGTTCAAATCTTCCTCGGATTTCTGCCCTTACCATTAGTGGTCGCCCATACCATCTTCCTAACTCTTCCTTAACTATACCTCCTCCGGCTTCCTCCACCTCTATGCGTTCTCTATTTATCGCTTCCAGGTATACTTTTCCCTGGAATAACCTTCCAATAAATATAAGATCTTTAGATAATCTATACAAATTTAAGAGAAGGCTACGCCCTTTATCTGAATACTGACTCGATTAAGCTCTTATTTTCCTCATCCTTCCCAGAAAACTTTCTCTTTGACACTGAGAAAGGGCCACCGGGAATTCAGTATGCCGACAGTAAATTTCTGTATCTGCTCACATTTCCGTCTTTTGTGAGTCATATCGTTTCCAAGGATCCCTCATCAAAAGTGTAAATGTTTCGATTTTTCAGTCCATCCATCGTGCCCTCACAGAATGCGATCTATCGACGCTCTTGGCGGAACCTTCTGTATTTGCCATACACTAGTAGTCTGGTCGCATCTCCCTTGCTCCCTCCTCGGCTGGGTTCGGTAGAATAAAACCGACCGCATCTGGGTTCCTATCGCCTCGAAACTGGCTTTCAATTCGCCACTTTGACATGAATGGCCTCATCTGGCATATTAATTCTCCCATGATGATTTCCGACTCGAACCTTTTGCTCAAGTGTACATACAGGCCAGTCCTGCCTGACAAGCCTACTTACCCCTCCATGAAATCCGTCATACAATGCCACATACAGTCCCGTCCTGTCTGTTTTTTACAAATTTAGGAACGATAGTCCTTTTCTCCTATAGTTCTAATCCAATCATGCTCATTTTGTATATGTTGGGAGTTTTTTTACTGCTCGCTCAACATTCTTTGCAACATGCTACTTATGCGAAAACTATGAATTACGTACTCTAGTAATTCTGTGTACCTCGTCTAAAATTCTAAAATTAATGTAGAAGTTATTCTTACTTGCTATGATAGGATCCCCATGGGTCTTGAATAATAATAATAATAATAATTATTATTATTATTATTATTATTATTATTATTATTATGGCGTACGGTACGGACAATGCTAATTTCGTCAATCTCGAACAATGAGCGGATGGTTTTAGCGAGTCCCTCGTCAGCACACTGAGGGCCTTTTTTGGTCTTTGACATTTCGTAAAGCTGCGCAGCCCAGAAAGTTATCTCTCGTGCTGGTGTATCTGGCTGTGTTGCCTAGGCGAAGGATGATACATTTGTCAACGTTCAACCGCAGGAGCCAACGGTTTGACCAATCCTCCAAAGGATTTAGGTTCATCTGCGGCCTGTTTTCGTCGGCAGGACCCAAAATTACATTCCATGTCTTCATGTCATTGGCAAACATTGCTGCTTCGCAGTCTAAAGCTCTTGCGGCATCGTCCACGTAGATAAGGAACGAAATGGGTCCCAGTACTGAACCCTACGAGCGCCACTCTTGACCGCAACAGGATCTGATTTCCCTCGACCGATGCGCACAACCCGCTATCGACCCAAAAGGAAGTTTTCGGTACATTTAAGGATGTTGCCACCGATCCCAAGTTTTTTTAAATTTATGTAACAGCCTCTGGTGTGGCACAGTGTCGAACGCCTTCCGGAAGTCAATCAAAGCCATGCGGACTGCTTGCCTGTCGTCTAGACCTCAGGTCCAGCTCTGGAGAGATTGCAGCAAATTTGTCGTGCAGGATCTTCTTTTCCGGACCCCATATTGGCATCTCGATAGCAGGCCGTGAACTTCCAGGAAACGTATTAGTTCACTCTTTATGATCCTTTCCATTACTTTGTAGAGAATAAATGTCAAGCTTATAGGCCTGTAATTTGTCGTTGATTCCCTGCTACCTCCATTGTATAGCGGAGCAATATGCGCCAACATCCACTTGATAGGAAGCGTTCCGATGTCAAATGAAGTTTGAAAGAGCATCAACAAAGGCACAGAAAACGCAACGGTAAGTTCATTGAGAAGTTTGGGTTGAATCTCATCTGGTCCTGACGACTTCGATTCGTTCAGGGTTTCTAATTATCTTCGGACAATTTCTTCTGAGAAGAGTGTGCTACTTATGCTTGTGATCGAGACTTCTTCTGTAGAGAGGGGAAGGAACCTTGCCTCGTCCGTGTAGACTGATTGGAAAAACTGTGAAAAATACGCAGCTTTATCCCTACCATCAGTACTCCTAACGTCATCAGTAGTTCCGCTTTGTCAGTAATGCCATTCTGCCTCTATCATCCCTCGCTCTGCGGCTGCCGGTTGGGTTCGAGAAAGAGCCAGCGAGGCACAACGGAACGAGCGAGTCCCATATGAACGATTGGTGAGCGCGCCTTACCATTGTCATCAGTAGTCCTTATTAAGGGGAATTGATGCCTGTTCGTTGGACTTCGTCGGAGGCTGCTGCTGAGTAATTTTGGATTCTGCATTGATTTTGTGGCAAATTCTTCTTGAATTGCCGCCGAGTTTTTATGATCATGTCTTTCAGTTTGTCCCTCTATGTCCTGTAAGTGTTAGAATATTCGTCCTGCCTAATGACGCAGTATTTTCTCCAGCTTCCTGTTTATTTCTTTCTTCAGGTTGCTATTTAGCCCCCAGAGCGTTTTTTCAATCCTAAACTGGTCAGTGGGCAGCGGTTGTTGATAAACTGCAGAAGGACATTCATGAAAAACTCCCAATCATCGTTAGCATTACCCGGAAACAATGAGCCCCAGTCGAGACCGGGCAAGTCTGCCCTCATCTGACTGAAGTCGTCCCGCCAAATAGTGCGTCTTTTCTGGTCTGGAGTATGCGAGATGAAGAATAACGAATAATTCCACATAAGCAGTACGTGGTCACTTCGGCCGAGGGATGGCATGGAAACGACCTCGTCGAGGCTGTCTGTTGATCCCGTTGAAACCAGATCCGGGCAGTTTGTCCTTTGTCCTCCACGTGTTCTCGTTGGGAACATTACATGTCATTTGAGGGACGCCTTCAATGTTTCGTTCAGCACTTTGCTTGCGACTGAATCTAGAGTCCGTTGTTGTCGAACGTCGTTTGACTGACCGAGCATTCATCTCCAGTTTACTTGTTTCGCCGGCTCCGGAGGAAGTAGCTATTGGGGTAGTGAAACTCAGATGCATGCACGATTTCTTCATCTTCCTGTTTAT
This sequence comes from Spirometra erinaceieuropaei, assembly GCA_902702965.1. NCBI lineage: Eukaryota > Metazoa > Platyhelminthes > Cestoda > Diphyllobothriidea > Diphyllobothriidae > Spirometra > Spirometra erinaceieuropaei. Next base: position 401,632 of record CACRXP010000355.1, on the reverse strand, counting down.
TACACTTCTTTCATGTTTAAAGAAAAGGAGTGTATGGGGGTTCAGACGTTATTTGGTTACCACTTATGGACTAGGATGATAAATGATGAAAAATATATCAAAATCTTTGAATGATAACCAATGTCAACTTATTTTGGATCTGAGGATTTCAAGTGGCTGTGCACAACCGGACGGAACTGAGGGTCGAGTCTTCAGCTCGTTACCCGTGGTATCGAGCACTTGTATACAGCATTGGGTATCTCAAAGTACGTACAATTTTTTTGCCACACAACTGCATAGGAATATTTACTTTGTGTGCATTAATCCAGCTGATGAAGTTCCGACTCGTCGGAATCGTTCACACAGTTTAAGTTAGTCAAATACCCATCATATCCTTCAACTTTGACGTGAGGTTTGGCGTGTGCGTCACAGGGACTTTATTATACTACGGCCTTTAGGGAATCTCTTGTTGCTCACTATATCAGTTTGTTATTATTTTGTGTTTATGGGTTGGTATGTGCACATACGCCTCTCCCAGCATTCTGCCAACCAAAATTGTCCCAATTCGAGATTTCTCTTTAGCGATCCGGAGTATAAATTTATTTTAAAATTCTTGATGGACGTTATTCTTTTGCCTTGAATCTGAGGATTTCTGTGTGCACCTCTATTCCATCATTTTAAGCCGTGTCATCTATCTGCTATGTAGGTCGGATTTCTCCCTTTTCCGTATTCTTACGAAATAAAAAAATTTTGGCTGTCAGTTGACTTGATATATGTTCCATTCTTCATCTATGAGGACTTCCAAACATTCAGACAACTAAATGCTAACCTTTCTTAATCAAACTAACCAATGCGCACATCGGTTTAGTCTAAGTTGGTTGAGAGCCTATCGGCGACCTTCTGCACAGTCATTTGCCTCGAATGTGTTCTAACTTGTCCAGGTCAGTGATAACACCTGTAACCCCCGGCAAAAGGACTCCGGGGATATTTTAATGTTAACGTCGTGGAAAGCATTAAAAAGAGCCTCAACAAACTTATCTCCCAAAGGGGCCTTGGACGACATATGCTTAAGCACGTGTCCCCTGATAGCTTTTTAGTCGCCTAGGGTTAGCCCGGTCACGGACTAGTCTTGCGTTTTGGCTCACTCTTTTTGAAAATTTCTTTACGCAGGAATTCTTTAGTGTGACTGACGTCAGGCACGCATCGTCAGCCAATTAGATTACTGACCCACAAATCCAAACGGATTAATAAATGTCTAGTCTTGTACGCTTAAATGCTATTAGGGATCTTATAAATGATTAACCCTTTTCATTAAAGCAGCTATTCTGCTTGCTATTAGTTTTTGGTCGTTTGTAACTTGGTTTCTATACAAATATCCTCGTATTCTTGATTAAAAATGGGGTGCTACAAGGCCCATATCCAGTGCTCTCTCCATAAACTGGTCGGAAGCTGTCGACTGTCATTTGGACTACCTGATGTTAATTGGTCAAGCCGTGTGTGCAGGAAGGTCCTAGTTCTTGGATGGGCGACTGACACCAGGATTTGACCAAAGAAACAAATGCTTGACCATACCGCATACTGGCCATGATCACCTGGGCAAAAGGAGTGACAGGATTCTATTATCACAATATGTAAATCTAAGTGGCCAACATGCCAAGCTACGCGATTTATGGTGTTGGTTAAGTGTGTCGGTGTTAAGCCACTGATGTACTGGTGCTGCTGCGACGTTTAAAGGGATGAGATAATCACAAGGCCGAGAGTTAGTGATTCACATGCGCACAGACTTTAATGAGTTCAGGCTGATGTGTTAGAACGTTAAAGGTGCCCTCAGAGTGGCATGCTACCCAGGTCTCAAAGGGGGTTGGAGGAGAAAGGAGGCGTGAAAGAAATCATCCAGATTTTCCTGGACTGGAAACAAGATGGAGAAGAAAATAATTCAGTCGCCGGACGTTGCGGTATTTGGTGACCATCTCCGATAATCTGTGCTCAAATTTGTGTTTTACACCCATACAGGGCAGCTACGGTGACTCCTGGCTTATTCCGCATTCAGCGGTCGTCGTCGTCTCGGAAAAAAGATTGTTCAGCACTGCCCTACTGCGCAGTTGGGTAGACTCCGTAGGACATGTTGACACACCAACCAGGCGCCATAACTAAAAAGCATATGCATATTTCGACTCTCGTCTGTGCCTACTACACCACGGTGCCGTGAAATTTAGATTCAGCCTTACGCGCTGCCTGGAGAAGGCGCGAAGACGGTCGAAGTAGGCCTTTAAGTAAACTCCTCCGAAGGCAGGCTGTGATCTCGGCTTATGAAATCGCATGTTTGCCCTGTTACAGTAAATAGTAATCTATATCTTCTATCGTCTCGACCCAGACCTCTTGTCCGGTGAGTGAAGTCAGACGTTGATCGAGCAATGGATCGACAGCTCATCGAGACACGCATGGTACTCCGTGGTATCGACTGGGTATTTGTAGAAAGACATTTGAGGCAATCCTTCTATGAGAATGCAAATCATGGTCCGCGCAGCCGAAATTTATCTGTCGTTCGGAAGCATCTTGCACTTGGTGCATGCATTATGATCTCTGATCTCAAATTTTTGAGCGTACACTTGCCCAGGGAACCAACTGTCCAATGGTACCGCACTAACATTTCGACTCAGGTTGCTCATTCTCCTGTCGGGCTTTCATCTTGCCACACCGTACTCTGGCTGGCACCAGTAATTAACCTAAGATATGGATGAGCAATAAGCGCCTCTCTCATGCACTTCTTTTCCACGGACTCTCTTATGTGGTTGACGTGCTTTTTGAGTACATTTCGCTTAGTAGTTTGTCGCCGAATGAAAGCAGTGGAGGGCGGGCTTTCGTGACACGTCTAGTCTACACCATGAAACATGATAAGCTGCAGTTACTATGACCTGTGCAATTCCGGTATCCTTTTTGAAACGTTTTCAGTGAAATAACTGGGGATAGTGGCAATCCCGCAAACTGTGACATCTTCAAAATGAGTGGTTATGATACTGTTTAGCCGTACATGCTGAGATGCTATCGAAAATTAGCGATTTCAACCTATGTGACGACAAATAGGTGTTTTGGCTTCGACGGTCTCGTGTAGCAGATCGCAGCTGTACTAGTTTATGAATTGGTGGAAGGGTTGGCGTTGCAGCACAGTCTAGAGCAACTCTAAAAAGGCAAACGGCTACCTCATTTTACAAGAGAGTAGCTTGTTTCTTTATCCGTCAAAAGCGTAAGACCAAATTTGTCCAGTAAATCTCATTACTGCGAGTGGTCACCTTCGGTCCGAGTCCACAGCCTTTGCTACACAAACGCGTGCATTTTCTTTTTAGTTTCACTTTTACCACTTGGGCAGTTTCTTTACTCTTTGCTCCCAGGTCCGTCACTCACTAAGACCGATGTAAAATGCAATCTGCCAGCCCTGGGGCTGAATCACCACTAAGTGATTCTGATGAAACTGTTATCCTCCAGGACAGTGGAACTCCTGAAAAGTGTGAGCAACGACCCTCCAGTAGTCTCTCATTTCTCCGCTTTGTCTCTATTGATGGACAAACTTATGAGCCCAGGCCGCACCTCACAAAACGGACCATTTACGATGCTCTCACTGCTCAGTCTTCCACCATAGTCTGCACTACCGCCAGTAACTGTTTGCCCGGGTTGTCGTTTCTGCAGTCACATCCATCCTTCTCATCCCTTCTGCAAAATGCTTCGGGGAGTTTTGCCCTAACAGACGGTAAAATGCGCCCGCTTTGTGGCGAGACAGGACGCAGTCTCGAGCCTTTCCTCGACGTGCCACCTGTTACGTTGTCGCCCTTGCAGCCCGCTTCAACATCCTCGATAACTACCATCTCATCGGCCCTACCAGCGCTCCGAACACATGTGGCCATCGCTCCCAAAGCCATCTCAGACGACCAGACTACATCATCTGCAGAATACCCCATATCCTCCAATGGAATAACTTCTCATCCTTCTGTTTTGCGTACGAAAAACCGCGAAGCTGCTCGAAAGTGTCGGCAAAAAAAGAAAAATTATATATTGCAATTAGAAAAGGATTTCAAGGAGCTTAAGGTTAGCTATTTGAATGCAAGTTTGAGTTAAACACGTGGGAGCATGTATAATAAAGACCGTACCCGGAGTTGACTTTCGCGCACTTAGATTTCGTTATTTATTTTTTCCGACGTGCAAGTTAAATTTAGTGATACCCATGATCGGCGCCGGGGTCTGCGATCGCAATGGAGTTAGCCTGGCAACCTTACTGACTTCTGACGTGTAGTCTTTGGTGTATTTAATCCCACATATCTCGTTCACGTTCCGACTACAGAGTCGACATTCAGCTATATGTACGGCACAACCCAGATTTGAGCGAGTGATGGCTTTTCTCGTAAGTACTCGTGGATACCTAACATTGGTAACCCAGGGACATGCTGTAAGGCTGATCCGCCTTTATCAGTCCCTCATAAAGTCCCGTTTTGCCTGAGAACGATGCTGTGAACTTCGCTTCTATTGGCGTTGCTGTGTCAAGAGTTTCTGCTCAGTGATTCGTTCGACTTCCCGCCTGCCGGAGGTCAACGTCTGTTCGTACTTACAGCACATCTCTGTGTCTCTATGTCACGACATGACTGGGCGTGCTCTTCGCGGTATTGTGACGTTCACAGTTAGGGAGGAAAAACGCTGGAATTTCCGTAATCTGGTGGAAGTTGGCACATAATACCTTGCGTTGTTTGCTTTCCATGATGGTAGTTCGCGGCGGATACGATCGCTGCGTAGGCATGGATGGCCTTAGCGGGAATTCAGTCAACATGGGAACAGCTCATAACGTCAGCAGAAATCTTCCTATTTTCACCATTTCGTCAACAAAAACTTGAGCCAAGGCGACTACAGACTGCGACTGACACTGAACATAATGGCTGATCTAGCCCATGTCTCGTTTATGAGTGCCTCACACGCGTTTGTTCCTCTTATACAACAGGCCTGAGTACGCTTGCATGATTGCACGCGGAAACTGCGTATCAGTGCTTCGTTCTTGCCACCTACCTTAACCGTCTGCATTATTCCTTAATAAACTTTAATTTCTTGCACAGCCACGAAGCCTCACCACCACCGCCTTGCAGCTCTTTAACCTCGTGCCGTGGCAGATTCCGTAGTGGTTTTACACTAACGGCCCTGGCTTGGTAAGAGTCTGCACAGCCGTAGAGGTCGAGACTGAGGTCTTGTCGTTTGCCTTTGATACTCTTCGACATTGCAGTTTATGAGAAAGTGAACTTATCCTCAGCGGGGAGACAATGCCCGTTGGCGTTGACTGGTACCTGCTGACCATTCATACACTAGCTTTTATGTGTTCTGACAAGTACTAGCATAAGTCCATGCAATTATCTTGCCGACTTTTTGTGCTCACTTGGCGCAACTAGGACAGGTTTGATTCATCATTGGGTTCACCGAGGACTACTCTGCTTTCTGTCGACCGTTTCTGATGAAAGCTGGAGTTGTACCAGACCCGCAGCTGAACCAAATTCCTTCTATTTTTCCCACCCATCCGCAGAAAATCGGTAAAGCATCAACTGTTTGGTCAGTTCGTGTGCTGTGAATGAATCACGCAATACCCTGCTACCTTCGCTGATGCAGACATTTCAGGCTTGTTCTGCCTGCTCCATGACCGGAGCCAGCGTTAGTAGTGTGGGCCGCTCTAATCATAACCTTGTTTGAGATCATCTCCATATTTGACTCTAAGGTATGGAGTTCATCCCTTTCCAGGCTGCGATGTGCTCGATTCGACGGCTGCTCCTTGACATCGACTGCTCTGTTTGTCGAAATCTTAAAGAACAATGGTGTTTCATAGCCAGCCAATGGTACAAGCCTCTGCGATCGGAGGCGTCGGTACTCGTCTTTGACTGAACATCTATATATATGAGCTGAATCTTTGGGCCGAGCTTTCAGCTGAAAGGGGTAAGTGGTCTCGGGTATAGTCCGTGTGACTGTGATTACTATCAACGAAAACAAGGCGTGCGAGAATTAAACAGCTTTGCATTTGCCTGTTTTTCTGATGCCCGGGTTGGGAGCGCTTCATACACCTCTGCCGCTTGACTGGCACAAAGTCTATGTTAATTGACTTCGCCCGCGTCTGGCTGAACGTCGGGAAAAGCTACTTTAACTGTCATTCTCTGTCCCAATTTTCGAGAAAAACAGCCGATGGACCGGTGAGGATTTTTTCCGTTGTGAGTTTTCCGTCGGATTGTCGCTCATAACTTTATAAGCCATTCATAAGCATTTTGGTTGAAGAAGGCTTCTGAAACTGTCCAGTTACGCGTAAAGCCTTTCCTCAGGCACCATAAACACCGACGTGCCCTTTATCGTCGGTCATTGTCCCAAAGGAGGACTTGGATCCGCCTATACGTCCATAAGATGTCGATGCAGTCGCCTCCGCGGAACCACGACACCTCCAGCTTGTACAGCCTTTTTATTGCATTTGCCACTTGGAGGATTTCCAACACACGTGACTAAACGGTGATTCTGGTAATTCAGAGGCTTGGTGGGCACCTGGAACAAACTAAGATGACTTCCTTTCGACATCCACTCAATTTCTCATTCTCATTTTGAAATTATGGACTTTAGTCGACGCAATTGCTTTCGTGGCATATTGTCAAATGACACTCTTAGGCGCATGAAACTATTGGGCCAAGTGTGACCACCTGATTCTTAATATCTACGATAGTACTTTAGACTTCAGTTGAACAAGGAAGCTTGATCGGTACCCTATCCAAAAGCTATACTGTTTTTTCTTGCCTGTGTGCTGCAACACAAGTAGAAAGGCTACTGAAACTGACATCATGGTCCAGGGGACCGACGTCGCGCTACGTCTCGCCGTGTTGTATGCCACGTGCGTCAAACCTTAGTGCACTGACAAAATTATTTAACCTTAGGGCACAGTTCCTGTTTCCCTCATGTGGGTCATAAAACTCCGTAGCCGATCAGCCAGTATGTTGATTTGGGCATGTAAGTTTATACCTGAAAAGGCGTTTAGCGAGGCGCCTTATTGCCCTCCTGTTTCCCTGCAGCCGCAGAAATATCTGCGAACGACGGTCGACAGTCGTAGTTATATTTGCAGTCGGGCGTTCCCGGGCTGGACCACTGGTGGTAATTTCGAGCTTGTTGTGTATGGGAACTTAGATTAACGTTCCACATACCGTAGTATCGTATCTCGCAATTTTAGCTCTTTCATATTGTTGAAGTAGGCGGGTTACTGGACTGGTTCGTCTTCAAAATCTTGTAAAATCTTCATTCAACGCTGTTGACAGGGACATCTCCAAGGAATCCATCTATTTTTGGTTCAGCTCAGCTGTAACCACCACTTGCAGAACACATGGTCTTTCGATGCGGCGACTAGGTTCTAGTCGGCTCGGTGAAGATCGACTCTTGTACAGTTACCAAGTCTGGTTGCTGCCTTCGTTTAGTTTAGTACCTCCCCGAGTTTATTAGAATAGGACGTTTACTTAGTCATTTGTTTTCACCTGAAGGTGCAGCGGAGACGGTTAGCTTTTGAGTTTATGGGACGAAGTTATTAGTCATCTCTAGATCACCTGCCTGGCAACGTACCATAGACCGTAGTTGAGTCTCAGTGCGAGCTTTTCCAACGGCACTCTAACTGCTTGCATCGATAACACGTGTGTCGTCTGACCTCCCTCAACATTCTCACAAATGTCACCAGGTTGTCAAAAGTCCATGCATCTGGCTCACGCGGCCCAGCAAAGTGACATTTGCAGGCCCTCGACAGTCTATAGATGCGTTCTCAACTGCTTAGTAGCCACGGATCTGCTGTGTAGACGCATCCCACATCCATGCCCTTATAATTTGACTTCCACAACAATAAAACTACACATCTCTTGTCTTCAATTCCCAAAATGATCTTTTTTTGCAATCTCCGGCGTCCAACAAACACTGCAGAAAGCGCATTCGTGATCTTTATAGCAACACCTCAGCGACAGGTAGATTTGACGCCCGTTCATAGCGAATGAATGCCGTTTTGCGAGGGCTGCAAAGCCATTTTGATTAGACTCGCCATTAGCACTGTTGACACGAAGGTGTAAACTTACCAGCTCCCGACATTTTGATTCTCAACTAGTTGCGGTTTAGCAGGCACACCTCAGAAATACAATATCTACATTTTCCTATATTGTTGCCACATTCCTGGACTCTGCGTCTCCATGGGGAAGGACCTTCATAGCTCCATGCCAACATGAAGTCTATTCTGCATTTAACTTCTCAGCAACAACCATCAGAGCACTTTACTCTTCACGTAAACGCGACCTGTTGATAGTGGTCAAAATCAGTTACGACGGACGTCAATTCATCATGGACGTTCGTCTCAAACGCATACAGTAGGTGGCGTATCTCATGAAATATTAACTGAACTTCTTAAATGTGTCTTCAGTTAGAAGGGACAACTTATGTCTGGTTGCAATATTGATTATCAGGCGGCATAGTCCCAAGATATTTAATTCACACCAGGATGCCGGCTTGGAATTTGCTTTTTTCGGACCGCCAGCAAAAACCACACTCGGCAGAAAACGGCCGCTTGAATAGCGTGGTTTTCCTGTTTTTTTTTCGACGTCCTTCTAAATGGTTGTACATCTATCGAAAGCTTACGCAAAATACCCTTTTTTGTGCTACTTTTGCAGCACGTCATGTCTTAAAGTTCTATACTTAAAGAGGATATTTTTTCGGTTTTAAAAACATTTTTCAATTCCCGAATAATTTTGTACTCGAGCTATCGTTGCATTTGTGTTTAGGGCTTACAAATTACAGGCTTATACCTTCCATGCTAGGAAAAGTTTATGTACCTCTGTGTTATTAATGAGATACCTTATAGGGCTCATTAAATTTTCAATTGATATGGGCTCCGTTGTATACTTCCTAGGGAACAATTATAAACGGACGGATGCCATACTATTTGAATGGGCATTCGTTGTCTTGAAAAATCCCATAATAACAGACTTTCTTGACACCGAAAAACGTTCTTTCCTTGAGTGTAAAATCTAAAAGAGACTTACTCTGCTATCGGATTGTTTTTCATATGCTTTCTATAAGGTGTATTTAGATTTAAAGGGGCGTCGAAAATAAGTGTAAACACGCTACTTAAGCAGTCATTTTCACTGAGTGTAGGTTTACGGGCGGCCGGAAGCAAGCGCACACAAAAGCCGGTATTTGGACGTGACTGAAATATCTTGGGGTTATGCCGCACGACAACGCTACCCTCCAACTCTCCGAATTTTGGTTAACATTTCATGATGTACGTCACCAACTTTACTTATCTGGCTCACTATTCTCCCCCTACCTTCTTCATATATTTAAAAATGATTGAGCCGGCCGAATGCTTTTTGCTTGTCCGTGGTGCACAAACTAAGCTGTATGCCGCACAACATTTGATCATCCGAGAAATAGCATGCCTTTTACATAGTTGCCTATGAAGTGCTACGTGCAGCAGTTCTTAGTTTCTTGCCCTATCATGCCATTTGACTTGCTCAATGCCTATCGAATACTCGTAGTCAAATTCTTGCCCGCACCCTTATTTCGTAGGAGCCAGGTTTTTCTTCGTACAGCGGAGCACTTAGGTCTTTGCCTTCCTTTTTGGCTCTCTCGTTTACCTTATCTCAACATTTTTGATGTTACGGATAGGATCTAGTAATGCCTGATGTAACTTAAGTGCTGAGTGTTTACCTCGTAAGTACAATAGAAATTTTTCAGGCTACTATTTTTTGCATTCACCTCGAGCCTTACCGTGTTTAAACGAAATGAACGCACCGGCATATGTTTCTGGCACTGAACAACTGCTCGGCAGCCACACGTTTTAAACCTCCGAGAGCACTTGCGGACCTTTTTTTAACTCTGTTAAAACATCGATAATACTTTATCGGTTTTATTCCGCAGGAATTGGTCGGACCAGAAACCTCTGTCCGGATATTACTTACGAGTGCGAATCTTTACTTTCTTGTTTATATGGCTTTTGCACTCCATCCTACCGTCTTATCGGCCCTAATAGCACTACTGGATTCCATAACTGTTCACACTATTCTCCTGACCTCATGACTCCATCTCAATGATGTTTTGTAAGATCAAAACGGATAGATTAGAAATCGCGTTATCATATGAAAGTGTTGTCCTCCCGGCAAGTCTGAGCTTTTATTTGATTTTCTAAAATTGGATGACATATCCGTCCTCCGAGTTTTTCCAAAATTAGGTCTTTTTGCCCTCACCGGAGTTCTTACCACTACATCGTGCATTAATCCTGCCCCTGCCCCGTTTAGCAGAAGTACGCTGCCTGCCTGCAGGAAAATGATGATCTTAAACGTCTCATCCTCCAGCGTTTCAACATTGATCTGCCACCAAAGAAACCATCTATAGCTTCAACTGAGGTTCGCAATCTGCCGCCCATTGCTCCTCACCCGACGCCACACAATGCCCCCGTCAAAGCCGCTCCGACGACCGCGACGGCGGCAGCGGCAACGTCTCCTGGGCCAAGGCCCACTTGCCCTCTGGCTGTTACCGCTGCTAATGCAATTGTTGCGTCCACCGTCCCTGCCGTTAACTCCTCACCGGTAGCCGCAGGTCAACAGGTCCATCTCATCTTGACCCCTTCTCCGACTGTCAGTTCAAGCCCCCCGACTATTGTCCTTCGACTTGCTGCAGTCGTTCAAGACGATGCCAGTAAAACCAACGCCACTAACTGACATCTGGAGTAAACCGTTAGAAAGCGCCATTTGTCTTTCAACTATGCCGTCCCTGCTGAACCGATCGATCCCTCGCCCCCCGCGTTTGCATTTTTATACAGCCCCATTTCTCATTTAAACTCCTTTTTTCCTCGGGGTCATACTTATCCTGCCCCTATCGCTATGTATCTGCACCCGTGTGTGCGGGGTTTCATGGACTTTAAGGCGAAAGTTGTTCAGGTAGCCTGGCGTTGCACTCAACTACGGCATTTCAGATTTCCGATTGCCTTGTCCCTAGTATATTATGGGCATACTATTTAATAAACGTTTACCACACTCACGCATCGTTTTCATCTTTCTGTGTTTCTGTCTGCAAAACCTTGCGTAACCGTCACCTTCTAGGAGTCGTTCAAAAACCTGCATATCCGAGATGAGTTTGGTCTCCTTCCGGCCATGTACACGGGGTATGTTAGTTACTATTATTGTTACCTTTTGTTCGGTGTTGTTTATTCATGTCAATTAACGCGTTAGTCCTCATGCAGATGACAATGATTCTGAGCGTCTATTCTCCTTTCCATTGTTGCTATATCTAAAGCGCGTCAGCAGTCCAAATCGACGGATTACTAATAACTAATCTTTGAGCAGACTTTCTCGGCGTAGTTTGCCCAAATTTTCCTCTCCATCTGGATGCAGTAGTAATTTTCATACCTGTTGACTAGTCCAGACATATGGCTTACCATTCGGTTGCTCGTCTGTAGAAGCAGCGAAGGGTTTGGATAGGAATGACACTTGTTTTTGTTTAAACCGCCATAACTGGGATTTCGAAGCTTGAGGAAGGACGGTAGACTGGCGCAACTCGAAAGCACTTGGTATTTGTCAATTCAAAGGAGATGCCAATCGATTCCGAAAGTGCTGTTTGTGTTTTTAGAGGTCATGGTTGCTCAGTCTTTTGTCCGCCTAGCTGTTCTCTGCGACCCATGAGGCGATTATGTATGCACTCACTCTCATTACTGTTAGTCTACAAGTACTTGCGACGTATATTTAACCGGTACACTTTTTTATCTGTCGGTTGTATACCTATAGCGTACCTATGCGTAATTAACTGGATTCTGCAATTTCAGTGATACAATATTATATTTCCCGTATTCCTACACATTTCTACTACTGTCCCCAGTTTTCCATCGAACATCGAGAGGCTTGTTCTTCAAAACTCTAATTTTCGGCTTTCAGCGAGAAATAGTTTTTAATCTACCAATGATACCAGGGAGCCATTCGTAACGCTTACAGCACTATGTCCTTGGCGTCACAGAGGCCCATTCCTTTTTACCTTTATCAAGTCTCCAGGATCCCACTTTGAGCATTAGCACATCGCCTTGAGACGACGCAAAGCATTCCCACCTACCCCCTTAAATTGCCCCTTCGTTTCTGAATTTGTAACCTAGGTGCATAGAAATCACATTCCATCCTTTCCGTCCTGCTGTCGCTGCTTTTCGCCGTGCATATTGAAATAGGCAATTCACTTGTTTTTTCAAATCGTTTGTACCTTTGCTGGTCTCGGTAAATCTGGCATTTTCTATGTCCGAATCCCTTTTGACGTTTTTTTCACTATTTTGCCAATACATCAGCTGCAGCACAGTACGCAAATGCTGAATGATTCACCCACTGGCAGCAAAGATACTTGCTAGAATCCCAGACACGTGTTTCAGTAAGCTGGATTTTTCACTGAAGTCTTTCACAGATTGAAAATATTAAGAACTTTTGTGAAATGGTCTAAGCCCTCTGTCTCCCCATCTAGCATTCCCATATTAGATGCACTTTGTTTATACGTTCAACTAATCAGCTACTTACGCCGGATCAGTAGGCCTTAATTTTTCACGTATATCGTCTTGATGAGTGTCCATTATATTCGAAGACGCCTCTCAGTGGACTTCTTTATCACTTACACATCCCTCTTTCTTTGTTAGAATCAATATTTTCACATTAACTTTTACGAATGTAACTTCCAACCTACCTGTTGTACCTTTTGCGAGTTGTCTCTTATAAAGCCTTACCTGTTTTATGGCAGGAAAAGGCCGAACTACCTCATACATCCATTTTTACGACTATGTACAAGGGCTGAAGTTGGCAATTATCAAAATGTCCGGGGCACCTCGAAAAGCCAAATGAATCGACATTTTGGAAGAATGTGGAGAGTTTTGACTTACACAGGCCTTGTGGCAACGTTTCAGACTAGTAGCATTGGAGTATTATAATTTCCGTCGTGCTCTCCATGTAATCTCCTTCAGTTGCCGACTCACTAGTTGCTGGCATAAATTGCTTATTTTAGTGAATCAATTTATGCCTCCTCATACGACTTGTAGTTCGTTTTACTCTGTAATTAGTATCAGAAGATGGAACGATTCTTGCCTCTTCTGAATTTCAGTCTAGCCGGAAACAAGGCCCTGCCACAAGAGACCTTGGAACCCTCAACCACATTCGGAGTCCCTGCCGGAGCCGTTTTCCCGCATCCAGCGGCCGAAGCAGAGGCTCGACGCGGCCGTGAAGCCACGAAGATGCAGGATATGCGTGTTCTTGGGGCCACCCAGGGTCAACATGCAATTTTGCGTCTTTCAATGGAGGAGAAGATTCTTAAGCGCATGCACCCGAGACAGCCATGTCTTTTTTCTCACCACCCACTGGCTGCCCAACTGGATGGTAGCTTGGATTCTATCGATTTTTGCGACGTCCTCAACAGTAAGTTTGGCCATACGATCGTCTGCCCGATCTTATTGTCTGTCGGTTTGCACGCTGTGACGTTACCGTGTCTCTCCCCACCTATGTCATGGCCTGTTGCGTATCAACTCTTACTCTGCCTGGGCGCGGTGTATCTGTTGTCTATGTTTCACTAATGACCTAGCTCTTTAGCCACCACATTTAAAGGCGAACCGAATCTAAGTAGGCAATTTCTTTCCGTAAAACCGACTTCGCCACTAACAAGGTCTGTTAAGGAAGGTTGTATCTGGCAGTTACATGACTTAGCTGTACACCTCTGTCTTTGTGGTTGGGTCCTGGTCTTTTTTGGGCTTCTTTATGGATTTGCTGAAAAAGACGCCTTTATGAAACCTTTTGCGTTTCGGCAGTCTGCATCATGCACATCATTCCGGAACTCCAGGTTGACAGTTGACACTGCGCGGTGTGGCCCTAGGAATTCAGCAAAACTCGATGTTGCTGTCGAGTTGTGATCGCTGGGAATTCTTTATTCTTTGCAAACTGGTACATTTTGTTGAAAGTTAATGTTCCCCTAATTCCATTTACTTGTATTGCATGCTCATTGCAATTTTATGCATTCGAAAAGCGCTCGATCTCCTGAAAATCTTACTGTAGGTGACCGAAGTCACAAATTTGAGAGTTCCTTTAAGTTTCCCGTTTCTTTTATGACTCATAGTGGTCGTGCCCTCTACAGTTGTTTCTACTTTACAAGTTTCAACGTCGCAGGCAGGCTGCATTGAAGATCGTTTAGTTCCGGGTTCAGGTATTAACCCGACGAGCTTTTGTAAAAATTTAAGGACTGAATGTGTCAACCTGACTAGCTGTAACCTGGATTTTTCTCATGGGGACGATAGGACATCAGCTAGGCCACAGAGCTTAAGTAAACCATGATTTATTGCGGATGATTTAAGTTGGTAGGCGAATGTGGAGGATTCCAGTAACTTGGTTTTCCGTACATTCTTATGCACCTTAGTTTTCCCTTAGGGATTGTGCTTATGCCCCCAATACGAAGTTTCCTTCGGATGCCGCGCACCCGGACGAGCGAGGTCCATTGAGGTTTTATCAGGTTTTATCTACTATGTAAAAGCGGCCTGTTTGGATGCATTTTTGGCGAATGGTAGAAGTACAACCAGATCCTCATAAAGGCGAGGAACAAATTACTCCACCGATTTTGCCTCATCTGTTCCATCTCTGCCATTCATCTGGTCATTCTCTCTCCCTCTCCACATACACGGGGTTTTTTTCCGGTTTTTTTTCTGGGTAATGCGAAAGTTGGGGACTTTTCCGAACCACCAGACCGTCCTTCAACAAAGGGCTTGTCCTCGTAAATTGCATGAAAACTTCTGCCATCAAATGCTCCATCTAACTGTGGCACCAGGGCTACTGGCGAAGTTCATCTGCGGGCATAGTTGTGCTTGTGATAGAAGTCGTCCAGCAGCATATTCTTGCTTCTCAATAGCCTTTTTTCCTTGGAGAAACAACTTTTCAGATAAAATCCATGTATCATTCCTTTTTAGATCCGGAAGACGCGGAAACAATTGGATGGCCACACTTGCTAATGGAACGCCAGCAGGGCATTTTGTAATTTCGCTTTTCTGTTCTGTTTAATTCAAGCGTTATAAATGCCCCGAGCTCTCTCTCTCTCTCTCTGTCACTTATTTTTGGATCTCGCTTGAAACTGTATGGTCGTTGGCTACGGTGCTAAAAATGCGCCCTACAACCGGGGGCCGGATGGGACAGTAGACCAGACCGGGGGGTGTACAGTAATTAATCCGAAGCTTAGTAAGCACACATGATACATCTTTTTCGCGGAATTCGTTGTGACTTTCCCCACAAGATTACTGTCTGCTGCACGGTCCGCTTCCGAATTTGAATTCTACAGAGGCGACGTCAAAAGAAACCACTTTTTTCGGACAGGGAATTGTGGTTTGCACCGGCTGAGGGATCAATAGTTGAACCGTCGCAAACGGCGCGGTTCGCTACTGTCCACGGGGTGGGTGCAGGGACGGTGACTTGCACGTGAATCTTTCTACAGTGAAGCTGACTTGCGATGCATCTACCCCACTGTCTTTACCTCTACCAGCCGCGTTCCCATTGTAAGACGACGTCAAGACGGCTGGAGGTGGCCGCAGATGCAGTGGCTGAAGAAGCCAGACTGTCCGTCTACGCGTGCCACACGTGACCATATCCGTGGCTCCGTGCGTACTAGGCCTCCTTCGGGGGCTCACGAATCCCACGTGAATGAGAGTGCCATAAATGCCGCATTTACAAAGAACCATTGCAGCCCCGTCTTCAGTGGCGAGTAGGAGGGAGTTACCCGGTCAGCGTGCAACCTTGCAAATCACGACTGTTGGCGCATCATGACAGGATCAGATGGGTCACACTTATTGTGGCGAGGAGTACGCTGATTGCCGTGAGCACGGATTCCCCAGGATTCGTTCCAGTCTCCCCTCCTCTGTACACCAATGACTTGTCCGAGCTTGTCAGCCGGCATGAGATGAGATTAACCTCAGCCATTCCGGTGACTTAGAACTTAACCTATTATGTAGCATATGCAGGCAGAAGCAAGTTCAAAATTCCTTCCGCATTACCAGCGCCGGTAAGCATCGGTTTGCGTTTGGTGTGTGATGTATAGGCGGCTTTGATATATACACTTAATCGGGTGTGTCCACTCAGTGACCGCATCTGGATATCATGTGAGCCTGAATGATAGACGATACTTTAGCGATTGTTGTCATGGGTGCGCATGAGACCGAATAGACCCATTCGGTGATTGTACTTGCTGATATAGTGTGAATAAGGAAGGCGTGAGTGACGGCCGATGGTCCAGAAACTACTTTTATCGTTCTGCGGGGGCTTCGCTGGTGACCGGTCAGATTGATGTGCCACTGTGAACGGGTTAGCGGTGTCTGTATTCCCGCTGGTAGTTAGTGTTCTTTGAGTCCTGGTGGAATCCGCGTCGTTTTGGCTTCGAACCACCCGACTGGAGCGAACCGGTACTGTAAAGATATTTCAATGACGATAGGTGGGGTCAGTCTACTTAATGACGGTGCCGGTGTGGTTTGATTGTGCAAGGAGTGAATTACTGGTGACGGCATTGCAGTGAGCCCGGAGGTGCCCAACAAGACCAGTCTTGGCCCTGAACGCGTGTTGACAGTGGAGATTTTGATAGGGTTTGTATTGTCAGCGCTGGTTCGCGGCGTTCAAGTCTCTCACGCCTTTCGTCTCACTTTTGCCCCCCCCCCCTTTACTGTTGGCCTCGGCTTTCACAGATGTTCGCCATGCCTGACTGCCCTGTGCACTTGAGGGGTTTCCAGCGTGTCCTTATAGCGTCATTTTTGTTCTTGCTTGCGAGTTCATGTGGCGGCGTTCCTACAGAAGGGTTGCTTCGGCGTGCACCCATCAGTCACACACACGAGTTGCCTAGTCAGTTGTAGTTGGATATGCCTTATGAAAACGTAGACGCTCAGCGTACCGGTTAACTTCAGGTCCCCTTTTGTCTGGGATCCGTTCCGTCCACTTTGCCTTTTATATACCTCAAAGACAACTTAGACGGGAGCGTTTTAGCTTTCGTGCCTGACTTAGGTAAGTTATTCAGGTATCTGAGGCGTAAAGTAATATCGCGGAAATGGCAGTCATGCAAATCCTACATAGGCTGTTAAGGAAGATGTCCTTGAACTTCAGAAATCGTTTTATACTTCAAGGGTTTTGCTGCCTCTACAGATCCCGGCTGCAACCTCGTCGTCGATTTTGTTGGTACTTGAGGAATTGCTACCCCGATAAAGCATTCGTTTACCGCTGCGGAGCCGCTGCCACTAACATTAGCCGAAAGATTCGATAGCTGGCCATGAGGACTGTCTTCTGCGTGTTAATACTCCGGAGTTGGGGTATTGGGATGAATATGTCCGAACTTCCCTGCCTGTTTACCTCACGTGTGCTGTTCTCTGCCCGGTTGTCGGCAAAGACGAGGTCATATCCTGCCCTTGAAAATTTTTGCGACGGCCTGCATACAGCGAATTTCGGAGTTTCCCTGTCCATACAGTAGTTTATGTCGATGCCTAATCGATCCTCTCGGTTGTCCCCCACTGGCCTTCCAGAAGGCATGAAGCTGAGAAGGTGTGGGGCATAGAAGCAGTCCCTCTCCACTCCGTATGTTGCTTCTAAGGCACCCTATGTCGATCCATTGTCCGTCGCGAGTTCCATAACGCCCCTGAGAAATGAAGTCTCTCGGTAGTTGTCGCCGACTTCTTTTGGTTGCGTCCTTTAAATCTTACAGAATCTATCCTTGAGCGTAGTGCTGAACTTGTTGTGTTTTCAGGGCTGCGACACGGAAGCGATCAGGTTGTCAGCCCTTGCACCCATCCTCATCTCCAGTCGGTTTGATCTAGTTTTGCGGTGCGAACACGGTTTAGTGTGTGATAAGAACGTGCAGTCAATAATAAGTCTTCCCCACCCTAACCCAACAAGCGCACAAATCTACGCGCCCTCTGCTCTGTGTGTTCCTCACCGACCCTGTTCGATGAGTTAGAATATGAATCTTCAGTACAATACACATACTTATGTCAGACTTCGCTCGGACCTTTGTCTAATAACACAATATTCATCCATCCCAGGTCTTTTGGTACGATACCATCATTTTTCCTGATATTGCGGGACATGTCCCTGCCGTATGAGTACACATAACAGTAGAGGCAGTATGACTCAGTCTCGTCTTTCGTATAGCGTGCTAGGTGCCTGTGTTTGGATGCCAAAAGCCTGCACTGTAACCAGGGGGGAGGGGGGGCTGGAATCAGGGCAAGTGGATATATGCAAATGGAGGACGTACGAATGTGGAAACCACTGCCTCTCACAGACTCGCCATCGCCCGTGACACGTGCACGGGGTAACTTGCATAACCCTGTGCACTGTTCGCAGAGCCGTGACGTTTCCGTCCCTCTTGTCTGCAAGGAAACCAAACACACACACACACACACACAACTCGCGTTCGGCCTGGGCGAGGGATGCGGACGCCGGCTATTAGCGTGCACCCCCTGTCTTGGCGATGCATGACAGTTGGGGGTGGAAACTAGGTCCACTTACTCACAGGTTCCTGCCACCATGTGTGCTGCACCGATCCTTTGTTTCGCCAAACGCTACTGAAAAACCGCTTTTTCGTAGACCAGCTTAGTTCTTGTCCTGAAAGTGTGAAGTGCTGCTGGTCGAAAAACAGTGAGCGGCTTAGCCACCCACATTGAAGTTCCTTGAAGGGTCTCCGCCCTATCATCTGCACTCAACGCAGTAGTGCTCCTGTTAGTAGTTGAGGCACTGGACTTCACTTAAGACCAAAAATGACTGACTGTGTTCAAGTTTCTGTCAGGGAAGTATGGCTTTCCGGGTTGTAGCACAAACCTGAAGTGATCGTTACCTCTGCGTGCCTGACGGTATGCTTCTCCGCCAAGTTTGCTGTTGCCGAAATTATTATTGCAAAAAGCAAATTGAACCGATTTAAAGTTTTTGTTGGTACTCATTTTGGTCAGTTTTAGGGACCGAGATGCTATTATGGCACATGCGCGTCCGAGTAAAGATAAGTATTTTGACAACAATGCAGCTGGCTGTAGTACATTTTTGTTGGCTGGTCACATTCCATGCACTCTCGCGACCGATGGCACGTCTAGTGCGGGCAGTTTAGTCAGGGGATTAACAGCTCACGGTGGATTGTCGGAATTGTGTGATTGCCGCAACGGAAATCCCGGCTTAACAGTAGTCAGGCTGGAACGGGCCCACCTGCGAGTCACATACAGTAGGTGGGCTAACTCGAATGTCAACCGAAAAGATTAATTAAGTTGGGTTGTAAAAATAAACATTATACAGCATAATTCTGTATTAATTCAGTTACCTCAGGATGCCAGCATTCGAACAAACTCCTCCCCGGCTGCATGCAAAAACAATGCTCTGTAAGAATGACTACTAAGGTAGCATGAATTTTTCTCAATGAATTTCGATGCCTTCAATAATTCAATTATATTTGATGGAAAACATGCATAAAAATATTCTTTTAGTCATTCGGTAGAAAGTTACGTCTTCCAATTTTATACTCGAACGAAGGATATAATTCGGTTTTAAAAAAGTTTTTAATTGTGAGATTTTTTAATATTGTGAGATGGCCGTTCGTAACACGTCATGTCTCTGCATTTGCCAATGTGGCTTGTAAAGTTAACAGTATGGCTCAAAATGCACTGCTAAATTTTATGAACTCTATGTGATCTCCTCGTAATAGCGTAGAGAAATGTATGGTTTTTCGTACGAGGAAAATATATGACTTGTAGTTTAGAAACCCTGAATGCAGGTGTAGCGGCAAGTCGGGTTCAAATTACTCAAGAATTGGAGAAGGTTTTAAAAACCGAAGTATACCTTCCTTCGAGCTTAAAACTGGAAGGAGACGTAATTTTCGACCGAATAGGCAAAAGAATGAATATTTTTATGCATGTTTTCCATGAAACATAAGTTAACATTTAAGGGCATCGAAAATTGATGAGAAAATGCATGCTATTTAAGTAGCCATTTTTTACAAAGTATAGTTGTTGTATGCAGCTGGGGAGGAGTTCATTCGAAAGCTGACATCCTGAGGTAACTGAATTATTATATACAGTGCGTGACCGATCTCATGAAATGTTGGCCAAAATTCTGAAACGCGTTCCCGATTAGGAAGGAGTACTTGGGCACGGTTGTTATACTGATTATCATGCAACATAACCCTATAATATTTCGGGCTCTCCAGGATGTCGACATTTGAATGCATTTCTTTTTGACCTCCTGCAGAAACCACACTCTGCAAAAAAAGACTACATAAGTAGCATGCATTTTTCTCATTGATTTTCGATGGTCCTATAAATTCAAATATATTTTATAGAAAACATGCATAAAAATATGCTTTCTTTTGCTCATTTGGAAGGAAATAACATTGTCTGTATATTTTATGCCCCACGAAAGTGTGTATTTAGGTTTTGAGAAAGTTTCCCAACTCCCGAATCATTTTCAGTCTGATCTGCCATTGCATCAGCGTTTGGCAATTTCAGTCTACAAGGTACATGCTTTCCGCGTAAGGAAAGTCATATATTCCTCTATGCCTTTAAGAAGATACCACATGGGGTTCATGAAATTTTGCAATGAATCCGAACTGTGTTGCACATTTCATGAAGAGCATTGATAAACGGACATGTGCGGTCTTGCATGCATGGACATCGCACGGTCTTAAAAATCTCATAATTAGAAACTTTTTAAAAACCCAAATACACACTTTCTTCGGACATCAAATATGAAGATAATGTTATTTCCTACCAAATGAGCAAAAGAAAGCATATTTTATGCGTGTTTTCTATAAAATATATTTGAATTAATAAGACGCTCAAAAGTCGTTAAGAAAAATGCATGCTACTTAATTAGTCGTTTTTTAAAGTGTGGTTTCTGCAGGAGGTCAAAAAGAAGTGCATTTAGAAGCCGACATACTGGCGAGTCTGAAATGTTATAGGGTTATGCTGCATGATAATCAGTATAACAATCCCACTTAAGTAATCCTTCCTAATCGGAAACGCACTCCAGAACTTTGGCTAACATTTCATGAGATCGGTCACGCACTCTAATTATGCTGCACAATGTTTAGTTTTATAACTCTGCATAATTAATCTTTTCGAAACGAAAACGCCTTTTGGAATTTTGGTTGACATTTCATGAGTTAGCCCGCCTACTGTACACGGAGTATTGGTTGTTTTCACAACTTACAGGAGTGCCGCAGTGTCTCGACCTAATTCTCGCGGTCTACTACTCGATTTTGTTCCAGGAACCCATCTTCTGGACCTGCGGCCTTCTTTTTTCGTCTGCTGCAGGAGAAATTACTTTTAGTGAGTGGAACGGATCGTAGTGATTGGGACCTGTTTATACAAGCCAGCAGATGCGAACAAACCTGCCAACAGTTCTTGTTGTCACAACTGGGGTCCGTTTTCTTTATGAAAATCAAAACCCGCCTGCCTCGTCCCGCATTTTTGTTTTTTTTCAAGTTTACTTATTGTAACTTTTGTTAAGCAGACATCTGAATGGACTGCCGGGTGCATCAGCTCTAAGCAATATATGTGTTATCAGGATTTTCTGTTCGCTGCAATCCCCCCTCTCCACCCACTCACAGAGTTTATCTCTGTAACCCAGAAACTGCGTGTTTTTCACACCGCTGAGCTAAGTTAATCACTGGGTGGTCGTATGAAAGTAGCTCTAGAATCATATTCTGTCATTACTTCCAAAGCATCTGCCACACGATCTCCAGCGCAGCATTTATGGGCGGAATCTCATCTGTATGCGCAGTTGACTGTCTAGACTGCATTTTATCGGAGCTACACCCTACTGAAGAAAAACTTGTCGTACAACTGCTGTGCGCATGCTGCAGTGTTTATTAACAGTTAAATGTATTTGTTAAAAAGTGAAGACATGGATATATGTAAGAAGAGCGCAGTGAAGGCAAGAAAAAAAGGTGGAGAAATGGGTGCAGGACAGTTTCGCATCTATGTACACGCCGTCTAGTTTACGTTACTCTGTCTCCAGTCCCTACACAAAACTGGCTTCCCGAATTGCTTGATATGTGTACTTCGTGGGTTTGTCATGTCCGAAGATCGTGTCATCTGGTGGAGCAGGCTCCTGTCCGAGTGGCTGGGTTGTCTGCAATCGGGAGTAGGGGCGACTGGGGGATATGAAGGTTAAGTCACCCGCGGTTTGATGGTGCAAATCCACACACCCACGGTCGGCGAAACGGCCGGATGGCAAGGCTTCAGTCATGGTGCCTAACCGTCCAAGTGTAGCACTGCGTTGGTAGCGTCTAGAGCCACCGACGACGCTGTGGTATGGACTACGAGCGACGGGGAATTGCCTTGAATGGGCATCCATATTATTGTTCAGAGTCGTAATCTCATAGTAATTCTGCAGGGGATATGTTGGCATTCGATGGTTCGGTGGACTCTCAACAGAGTCGATGAGACAACCATAGCTGGCAGACTGCTTAGCGAAGGTGGGGGTCTGTTGACTCGTGCCTGTGTAGTCGGCTTTAATAGGTGACTCGAGCAGTGGCTTGACGGTGGAGGGGAAAAACTGATTCCGCGACAACTGGCTCCGCAGTCTTTCGTTGTCATTGGCCAATGCATCCAGACTCTGGTAGTCCGGAGATGGGGGATTTGGCATTTCTATAAAAGCGAAAAGAAAACTTAATTTGCGAGGTTAAACATTCTTTTGAAGGGAGTATGCCTACAACTGCGGATGAACTCTTATTCACATTCACAGTTTATCATGCGTTCTAGGCTAATCAGACCGATGCCAAAAGGGTTTATGGTGGACTGTACCAGGTGACCAACTGAAGTTCATATTAGGTCTTTGACGACACCCTGAGGATGCATTTTGTATGAAGTACTGGGCGTTCTCTGTGGTTAGGAAAAGGTTTTGACGAGGAGTCTCCGTTTATCGATGCAGCATGAAGTAATTAGACGCAGGGCGTTTACAGGTTGTACTGACCTTTGGGGCCCAGTAGTGCATGATATTCAGGGCGTTGACGTCGTCGGAATAGTTGCAGCCGCTAACTTCCGCTCATCAAATGCCAAACTACACATTGAGACTGCTCTGTTATTAGGTATCCCCACTACTGGCATTCGTTTCTACCACAAACCGGCAAAATGGTTGTTCTAATCATTTAAAGGTCTTTACTCTCACACTAGAGGTTTTGGAAGTTTCGGCTCACTTTACGTAGACGTGGACCAAGCAGATTGCCCGTGAGAGTTTATTACTGCAGACTGTCGCTACACAACTAGGAGAGGTCACAAACAGGACAAAATCTGTGTCCTGTATGGAATATATTACTAGACTGTCCAGCGCCGATTTCGCCTATTTCGAAAATAGACCTTGGTTATACGTCAACAAAAGTAGACCGAAAGACACAACGGATAATTTTTGAGGAGGAGATTTCACTGCGTAGGAAGCTGTCCCTACTTTCATGGGTTGATAGACGACCATGGTATCTGCGAGATTCTGCGCCGAAGGCCCAAAACGTCTCGTGGGATCTAAAGGAAATTTGGTAAGACTGACTTATATGGCTCCCTAAGCAGGATATAAGAACAGGAGTCGCCTGCAGTATGGGTGCCTTTGAGTCAAATTCTAGTAAAATAAGGGTTAGGGTCGGTCAAGGACTAGATTCAAGGTTGGATTTAAAGTTAACTGTAAGGTAAATCAGGATTAAGTTTAGGGTTAGGGTTGGAGCTAATGTTAACTACTGAGTTAATGTCTAGTGTAGAGTCATGATTAATACAAGTGCAACGGCTTGGTTTTATATTAGGGTTATTGTAGGGGTTAGTACACGTGAATTTTTGCCTTTTCCGGATTTATGTGCAGGCTCGTCTTTATTAGTTGGGCGGGACATTCCTATTCTCACGCCCTGTTTAGGCGACCATATAAGTCCGTTTTTCCGGAAATTTCTACAAGAAGAAGGAAACTTGATTTCCGAAGCACGGATCTTGTTCGTCCGGCATTTCTGGTTCTCCCTCGAACTCACCACGATGGAGAGAGAACAACAAACAGAAGTATCAAATGCAGAGAAAGTGCGTCATAAAATTCAGTGGAAGTTCCTTTACGGTGTCCTGCAATAAAGTGTCTCCCGTGAACATTGCTGCGAAGACTAATTAAACCATCACCCAGATAGTTCACTTTTATTGAGAACACACTTCAAGATTGCGGCCAACATTTCAGGAGGTAGGCGGGATATTGTCGTTGAGAGACAAACTAAATTGCACGAACGATTTTTGCACATAGCAACTACTAGGTGCAACTAAACCCATTCCAAACGGCGTCCTAGAATACTTTCCAGGTGGGCTCGCAAAAAGGTGAGAACGGAATAGCTATAAAAATATGCCTGAGCCTGTCTGCGCGCCTTGCAGTCGGTTTGTGGAATGTTATACGGAGGGCAGATATGTCGTGACAGCAATTTCCTATTTGTGAGCTCCGCAGTTGCCAGGGTCTAAATTCGTTGACAGGTTGCGCGCAAGTGTCCCACACTAACACAATTTCATCTTGAGCCCTCTGTTATTTGCAAGGCCTTTTCCCGAGGGAGGCGCACTTGGTATCGTCCGGTCTACAACTCACCTAGCGCATGTGTGGGCTTAGAGACCGCGTGGCTGACGGCTGGATGAAAAGCAGGTCGCATCTGACAGGCCGCCATCTCACCGGGACCGGAGAGTATTGTGGATACGACCGGAAGAGTGCCGTAAATACGGCCACCGGAGGCAGTCACCTGTTGGCCTCCACCCCCGGAGGAGAGACCATTGAAAATTATGGACTGCTGGCCGCCAGAGAGGACAAATGTCCCCCCAGCAGCGTAACCAGGCGGCACATTTCCCACCGGGCGCAGCATGGGCCGCGACAGTGGCATGCATTGTGACGGTATCATCACTAAACGATTTTGGTTATCCGTCCTTCGAGGAATGTGTTGTACTCCAGCAGTCACCAGAGTGTCAGGCAGTGTGTCAATTCCCTAGAGAGAAAAATAAGGAAAATGAAAGACGCGTTTGGGCCAGAGACAAAGGTTGTCTTGTTACACAGCTGATTTGACACCTAGCACTGAGGAGCACCACACTGAGGTTGCAGAAAGCTGTAGATGAGCTTTAAAGAGCATGTGATCCGCAACAAGTACCATGAGATAGACGTGGACCATCGGACTTAAAAGTATCGAAGTTGATTACCCTACCTCGGTACAGTCCCCGTGATAAAGCGCTATTTAAAGAACCTGTTTTTGTCTTGAGGAACTTGACTGAGGAGCGAACGTTCTCTCCACCAGGACTGTAAAACGAGTTTATGGCTGCTTTAAGGTAATTTTAGGAACGATAACAAAGTGTGGGATAAAAAGACCACTCCTCGCAAAATGATAAACACAAATGGCTGACAAAAAGGGGCCGTTCGGTGGACTTGTTGCAGTCTTCAATCGTGTCCTGCCCTACCGTCATTAATGAGGTCACTTATTCGGTCCCATATTTAGACCTTCCTCATACTCCTGCTTATGCTAAGTTTGCGCCTAAAACGGGCCAACAAGGCGGTTTGACCAAGGTCCGGACAGGCGTATTGGGAATCTGCACCCATAACATATTTGGGTTATCACGGTCAGCCTTCTACTGCCCAGCGGCAGCAGGTGTTTTTGAATACCTGATCCGTGCTCCGAAAGTCATCGGTATCAGCGTGAGCAGGATCAACCTAGTATAAGGATTCAGTGGTAACAGTCAATGCCCGACTTGAAACTGTTGCCAGAGAGGACAAACAAACTTCAAAGGCGAAGGCAGCAGACGCTGGATATTGTCGCATTCGCCTTTTCTCTTCACGATAAACTATTCCGATCCCCACACAGACACACACACACTTGCGCCAGGTGCTGAAAGGTAAATGAAAAATCCCTCTTGAATCCGTACGTGTCGAGGGAATTGACTGGGTCCCTTTATGACAGCTTTTTCACCAAGCAAGTCCTTCATTTGTTTGTTGGGACGGTATTTATCCCAGTCGAAGCACGACTGTCTCACATCCTGCCTCAGATAGTTGTAAACGCGAGTCGTCACTACCCCCAGATGGTTTGAGGATGCTGGTGGGTAATGAAAACCTGTTCCCCCTCCAACTTGCGTCATCCACGGTCCGTTGCTATTTGCAATCTCATCTCTGAGGCATTGCAGCGATAGCACAAGTCAGCTGATTGCTGCTTTTTCATACTCTAACTCAGTTCGCAGAATCAACACCCACCAGAGAGTCGCCATTATGACGACGATGTTAAGGAAATCTATGCGTGTGTCCGACGGGTTGCAGGCAGAGCCTTTGGTGGCCCTATTAATGTGCAGTAACTATGCATGTTTGCATACAGTATAAAACAGCAAGCATCTTAAATATGTTTGCTTCTATATACATCATACTGAAAAAATGATTTCTGTTGATAACTGCAACCCAATTCGGAGAAAATGTGGATCACGAATTGTTCTATATGCATGACCATACAGGCAAAACATCCAAATAACTATAGATATGCACATGGAAGTCAGACTTTCTGCCCTGCCAGTCAGTCCCAGCTCAGTCGTAAACCAAACCGGAGCTCCATGATTTCCCTCCTGCGGGCCATTTAACGGACCTTATTAACCGAATCAAGAAATATAACTGAAAAATGAAATACGAGCCCCAGAAACTTTGGCGAATCTGCCTGAAGGAGCCGAGTCTATCAGTCAGCTGATCTTCCAGAACTCAACCTGAGGGCGAAGTTCGATCTGACAGGGCAGCAGGGAAGTGTCGGCAGCCAGATGTATGTCAATAGCGGAATACCTGTTTGCTAATCGCCTCTCTCCCCAAAATAAATCTTTTTGACAGCATGACGGCCGTTTTTTCTGCTTGAAACAAGACGCGCTTCGACAGACGGCTTGTGTGCGCTTGATAGGCAATAGATTCTCGCTCTTCTCTTCTGTACGCCATTTCTGACAATATGCGAAGTAGAGGCGCAAATGCGCATGTACCATTGAGACATAATATGTGTGCCAACTTAAGGTAAGGTGTGCTTTTCAGCTTTTTACAGAAGTTTCTGGTCTAAAGGACATGCCATGCGAAGCTTGGTAACTATGCAATTTCGACTATGATTCCCATTAACGTGAAGATGACTGTTCCGGCATTCCTACCAAACACCCGGAAGGCGTATTACTTGTCATATCCAGGCTTTAGAGATTAAAGTTCAGGGTCATTTGTTTGCCTTAGTGTGCCGGTCGTCATCGTAAAGAAATATGCTAGCTCGACCATGCGAACCCTGCGGTTCGCCACCGCCTGCAGGGTGGGTGCACCCATGACTTTCGTGTGAACCAGTTTACGGGGAAGCAGACTGGGTTTGCAGATTGTGCTTTCCTGCATCACCTGCGTTCCTATGGTAAAATAGGGTCAAGGCGGCCGATTTTGGACGCAGACGCAGTGGTTGACGAGGCAAAACACTCCGCTTTCGCGTGCCACACACGACCTTGTCCGTGACCCTGCGTGCATCTGGATTCCTCCGGGAGCTCCCCGAATCTCATGCGAGTGACATTGCCATAAATGTCGCATTAAGAATGAGTCATTACAGCACGAGCCTCAGTAGCGAGTAGGAAGGAGTTACGCGGTCGGCGGGCAGTCTTGCAAACCACGACATTTGGCGATTCGTGATGGGATCAGGCGCACCACATTTGTTATAGTGAGGAGTATGCTGGTTTGCCGTGAAGTCGAATTCCCCAGGGCCGCCCCAGTCTTTCCTCCTCCTCCCCCTCCCCCTCCTCCTCCTCCTCCTCCTCCTCCTCCTCCTCTTCCTTCTCCTCGTACTACTGACCTGTCCGAGGATGTCAGTCGACCAAAGATTACATCGGACGCAATGGCTGGCGTGACGTAGATCCCTTGCCGATTACCACACACACGCGTGTGCTGTATGGGAGCACAAATGATCGCACATGGCATAGGCCGGGGACAGAATTAAGACACCAGTGTGTAAATGCTATTCATTGGAAACTGCAGGCTTGTAGCACAGACGACCTCTTCACACCACCTGTTACAGAGTTTCAAAAAGGATGCGAGCACTGTGTGTTGCCCGTTGGGTCAGACAGTTAAACCAACTGTCGTTATAATATGTCTACCTTCTAAGGGGGACAACGTCTCAAACACAATCAAGCGACGCTTGCATTGCACTATAGAAAGAACGTACAACGCAGCAGAGCTTATCTTCATCAGTTCCACAAAAAGCCTTCCAATTAACCGGGCAAAGGATGCCTTGCCAATGCACGCCACCCCAAATTGTGTGTATGAATTCACATGAACTTGCGGATGCAAGTACATTGGCAAACGCAAAGGCAATTGGCAACCAGGACCGCTGAGCATTTGCCTACTTTGGTTTTCAAACAGGAAAACAAAACCCCCCGTTCGTCTATAATGGAACACCTGTTAGATAACGGTCATTTTGTCGACCCTAAAGCATCTTTTCGAGTACTTTTCCGAGCGCAAACAACTCGAACCTTGCGTTATTTGGAAGCTGCTTACATACGGAGGGAGAAACCAGACCTGTGCAAGCAGTTAGATCACGTGATCAATCTTCAATTGCCCTGGTAATCTCACGCCTCAAGTTACTCCTGACTGTGATTTGTTGTTAACATTCGTCTCCCTCTTTCGTATATGATGCTTATGTAGACGTCTTATCTGATTATTCGTGGCCTTGAACCTTGACCTTGCTCTTATGCACTGCCATTCTGTACAAATTCATACTGCCGTGCGCTTTCATTCGCTACATATGTTATGCAGAGACGGGCTGCAGTTGAAAAGCCGTCACGAAATTTATTGGCCTCAATAAATTCTGCCGTATATGCTTGTTTTCAAACCAACTTTCGTCTTCGTCTTCCTCTTCGTCACCATCTGCTCCTTCCTGCTTCATTTCTTTCCCTTCCCTCTCTCTTCCTTCCTCCCAGCGCCCTAGTGCTACCACTGTCACTCGTGGCGAACTTTCCTCCTTTCGTTCACTCTTGCACACTCGTCTGCTTGTAACGTAAGAACTGAACTACTTTTTTTTGCTTCCAGGAATTCGGTTCGCTGCTTATTCGTATAACTAGTGATATATTCAGTGTGAAATCAATCTGGGCCTTCTTAGGGGAAATTCGATTCATGATGGTTGCCGAGGTTGTCTGTCGGGGAAATTATTTTTGCCTATCTGTAGACTGTGGTGTTTTTAGTTTGCAATAAACGATATATATGTATATATCGGAAGGCAGGCATTCCAAGAAATATAATTTGAAGGCAGAGGCGCTCCTTGGAAGAAACAGGAAAATTTTATTTAATAAATTTTCTAAGCTGGCTACCCAGGTCGTCATCAGACTTGAATAAATGTGCCTGTGATGCTGTATATTGGGGAAAAACGGAAAATCTGCCACTACACGAATACGCGAGCATCAGCTGGCGGTTAAGAGGCAAGACCACCTGCCTCAAATGACCATGCACACCCTTGATACGTGGCACAACTTCGCATGGGACAGAACTCGCATCGTTGGAGTTTGCAAGAACTTTGTTAGTAAATCTGCCCCGCGTCGTCGTCGGACTTACAGTAGGTGGGTTTACTCATGAAATTTCAGTCGAAATTCCGAAATGCGTTTTCGATTCAAAAGGATTAACTAAGAAGGGTCGTAAAACTAGTCAGCCCGCAACAGAATTCTATAATTCTATGTTACTTCAGGATGCCGGCTTTCGAATAAACTTCC
The DNA here is from genome assembly GCA_902702965.1 of Spirometra erinaceieuropaei. NCBI lineage: Eukaryota > Metazoa > Platyhelminthes > Cestoda > Diphyllobothriidea > Diphyllobothriidae > Spirometra > Spirometra erinaceieuropaei. The sequence continues at coordinate 371,925 of CACRXP010000355.1, read as the reverse complement.
TTCCGGCTGCATGCAAAAACTACACTCTGTAAAAAATGACTACTGATGTATCATGAATGTTTCTCATTGATTTTTAATGCCCCTAAAAGTCCAATTATATTTCATGGAAAACATGCACAAAAATATTCATTCTTTTGCTCATTCGGTAGATAATTACGTCTTCTTTCAATCTTATACTCGAAGGAAGGACATAATTCGATTTTGAAACGTTTCTAATTGTGGGACTTTTAAATATCATGAAATGGCCGTTCATAAATCGTCAAATCTCTGCATTTACCAATGTGGCTTGTAAAGTTAACAATATGGATCAAATCCACTGCGTAATTTTACGAACCCTATATGGTCCCTTTTATTACTATAGAGAAATGTGTGGTTTTCTGTACGCGGAAAACATACGGTTTGTAGATTGAAACCCTGAATCCAAGCGTAATGGTAGAGCGGGTTCAAAATTATTCGGGAATTGGAAAAGTCTTTGATAGCCGAACTATACCCTTCCTTCGAGTATAAGATTGGAAGAAGACGTAATTGTCTATTGAATGAACAAAAGAATGAATATTTTTATGCATGTTTTCCATGAAATATGATTGAACTTTTAGGGGCATCGAAAATCGATGAGAAAAATTCATACTACATCAGTAGTCATTTTTTACAGCGTAGTGTTTTGTATGCAGTCGGTAGGAAATTCATTCGAAAGCCGGCATCCTGAGGTAACTGAAATATTATAAAATTATGTTGCAGGCTGATTAGTTTTACAACCCTAATTAGTAAATCCTTTGGAACGAAAGCGCATTTCGGATTTTCGGTTGAAATTTCATGAGTTAATCAACCTACTGTATCTAGTTCCGTCTGTTTTGACTCTTGTTTTTTGGAACTTCTATTTTTTTCTTCCTCCCTCTCCTTATCCTTTTATAGACTCCGTCCCAGTTAGCGATAGCCATTTACCACTATCACGAAAAATTATTAAAGGTTATCAGCGCGAACTGGTATCTGCTCGTTTACTTGGTAAGTATGTTAGGTGAGGAGTGGGGGAACTTTAGTGAAAACAATTTTGCTGGCATGATGAATGAACGTGTCCATTCGTGCCTGTCAGATTTGAGCGAGTGGGCAGACGCAAGGACACGCACACACAGGAAGAAAGCAGTCATTGGAAGTACTGGAAAAGCCATGGGGTGAGGAAACGACCAGTACCTCATCCAGCTGGGACAGTCTACTTAACCGGCAGCGGCACACGAGATGCAGGAGGAGGGGAGTGTTGGAGGACGAGAGACACACGGCCAGCATGAAGGATACTGACAGGTGTCACACGCACAGAGTGGACTATGGGGATGCTGGTGAGAAATGTTGGTTAGTCAGTGGGGAGTGTGATTTGGGTGGGAAGGGTGTCTGTGTGTACTGGGAAGGAGTCACGAAATCAAAACTGTTTAAGAAGCGCATAAAGACTCGACCAGGACCACTACTGCCAGGGAGGCAGTGATGACCTGCAAATGGGTAGCATTAGAGTAGAAGTCATGCAAAGCCTCGGTCTCATGCCCTCTTTCCATTTGCACCCTAGACTGGGGCGAAAGCGAATCACAACTACAGGAGGTAGACTTCGACACAGTAACTGAATAGGTTTTCGTCCCCCTTCCTCACGGATCCATTTAACCAACAGGAAGCAGACGGTAGTTGAATAATTGGCTGATTTTAGAGCGGACCCCGTTTTTGACTCTGGCGCGCTACCCAGTTGCAGGGTCGAACACAACGTAGACAATCCCTCCTGGGGAATGATGACGATAGGTTGTTGGGGTGATGGGTAGGGTGCTTCATTGGTAACTGTTATTGGAATGGTTACAGGGTAGTCTGGCTTTCTTATTTGAACTCTCATTTTCAATTGGTCTAGAAGACTCCTTTTTTTCGGTCTTCATGGTAGGTGATTGAACCTTAGTAGGATTTCGGGTATTTTCGTTGAGTAAGAGGAAAATAAGTGGGACATTCAAAAGGCCTCTTTAGTGTTGTTTCCGCCCTCCAGCAGCCCAACTCGTCAGAATAACACATTTGACTTAAGAAGTGCCTATCAGTCCTTCCCTCGAGATGGCCATTCCGTCAAAATGGGATCTGCTCCAACCGCGCGAAAAATTCCGAACTGGTCGGACGATTCCGCCACACTCCTGAAGCCAGAATGTGATGCCCCGCAGGGTTAACCATATGAAACCCTCCTGGAAGACTGCCATTTAGACAGTGTGCGACAGTTGGACTAGCACGGAGCCTCGTTTACGAGCGACAAGGAGCGGCTGATCCGTCTACAAAACTGAATCGATTATCGTATAAAAATTCGCACAGACAGGAACTTTCTCTGAAGTAGGGATCGCTTAGGTCCCCCCCTCATGCTGGTACGTGGGCACAGAAACTCTCCGTAATGCAGGTGTTCTGACACCAAATTCCGGGAAGATTAGAGTTAGTGTTAAGGTCGGGGTAGGTTTATGGTCCAAGTTAGGGTTAAGATCAAGTTTACGGTTAAGTTTTGGTTTATATTTAGCGTTACCGTTTTCAGACGGGAGTATTTACCCTTAGTGCAATTGGGTACAAAGCCACCTGCAATACCGGTGTGTGGGGGGAGGGCGTTCCTATTCCTGCGTCCCGCCGGGGAGTCCTTTAAGCAATTCTTACCTCCTCTGGAGTCCAGCCAGGGATTTTTTTAACACTTTCCTTTTCAGTCTGTGAGTCGGCAGTAGGTTCAGCTGGTGTTGCTCATCCGTCCAAGGTATACTTGCACAGCTATTTCTCAACGAAGTACAGTATGCTAAAATCTATTATTCCGACTCTTTGTGACATATGCTCCATATCCTCCGGGTTACGGCACAAAAACTTATGAAAGCACAAAACACTTGGTTACTGAACACCAAAAATCCCCTACACTTGAAGGAAGTTTGGCAAAAGTCGTAACACCTTGCGTAAAAACAACCAGAATAAAGTGTAAGAATACATATTAATTAAAAAGTGCTTTAAATTTTTAATTAAGGAAGACTTTCAAGTGCGTTTTGATGTGCTGTTTTCACGGGTTGCATTTGAGCACATTGTGCACAAACAAGCAGTTCGTTTTGATTATCCTTTCTTCAGATGTTTTCATCCCCAGCCAAATTAAAAACGACTGAATTTTATGAATGCTGCAAAGAACAATCCTCATATGACTTTGGTTCATCATCGCCTAGTTGGTATAGCCTTTCTGAAACTTCGGAAACTTCTACTGTCACCTTTAGACCCTACGTATTGACTGAAATGCTATCTCAAGTCATCTTTGCCTCATTAAGTCTTACTGCAGAATTACTTATTTGCCGGTACGGCATAGACCTACTGTTACATGTAATTTTGCGTGTCGGTACTCAGAACCTAAGATGATATTGCTCAAAGTCAAATTAGACTGCCAGAGAGAATGCGAACTACTTAGGTAACAAGAGCTATACACCCCTCAGGGTTGTATCTCTATGCGGATTCTGGTACGACCTGAATGTTTCTGCCCACGGGAACTCCTCAGCACAATCACACAATATACCTCCTATTATTCCGCTTGGAAAACATCTCTTCCAGGACAATCCCTTACGCCGAATTCTTGGTCAAAATGCTGGCATGAGCCGGACTGACTGACAAATTCCATCAGGCTGGTGTGTTGTCGACGACAGTAAGTACCCCTAATTGGAGCGTTTCGTCGTAGGCAATGCAATCTTCAGGAGTTTAAAAGTGTTCCGCTGACTGGCCGTTCACAGGGAAATTCCAAAATAGACACAGGCTATAAGAGAACGTTATGCACTTACGTCGTAGTACAAAGGTTTCTTCTCCCCATCGGAATGGATATCCAGCGTGTTTGTGACTGGCTCAGTGTTTGTCGTACCTTGTGAGGGAAAGAAAAACATTAGGTGGCATCACAATGTGCCCACTGGGAAAGTTGCACGTACTTCAAATAGTGTTCCCTATTACAAGCTAACTTGTGAGAACATTTTATTTACAAGCACCATTAGGAACTGTTACATAGGGGGGTACATGATTACCCACGGGAAAGGCCGCTACACTCGACTGAAAGAAGTAACTGTACATGTTAGAAAGCGTTAAAAAATTTCTTTCTGGAAAAAGCCCAAAATGAAGAGAAAAACGTATAAAAAGTGATCTGAGTCATCGAACCGGTCGCCTGCTCAACTTATTGCAGAAGTAATTTGACATTTCAATAGTTTCTGCGTTTGACCAAGTCGCTCATTTCTATTTTTAGATGTTTGCTTCACCTCTCGACAAAACAGTTTACACCCTAACATAAACCACAGACTGTACTGGCTCCAAGGGCCAAACTTGTAAAGATCAGGGCTCCTATAAGGTAATTCACTGAGTTCGCCAGAGGGGAACAGTTCTTCTTGCACCAGGCGCTCGCGGTAGAGAAGCCAGTGCCAAAGCACAACCCTTGGAAAACAAATAAAATCAGTTGTCCACTCTCCATTGGAAGTTTGATTCGAGAGGTGTTTTGTCCTAGAATGCAGCAAGTCTTTTGACTGTACTCATTGCGAATGAAATAAAAATTGTGAGTTATTATGACAGAGACAGTTTGATTGACTTTTAATGATGAATGGCAGGTAATAATTGAAATCTCGCCCCAGCCAAGCATAAATTCGAGAAATTACAAATGACTTATTAGGTAAGACATTTGAAAATGCATTCATGCCTGTTTAGTTCCAGGGTCAGGCAGAAATTCTTCTGACTAAGCACCTAAAACAGTCGGATGGGTGAGGAGAGCTAGGTTAGTGGATTTAACGAATGTATTTTGCGTCAGGGGTGCGACAAGGAAGTTCCATCACTTTCATCCTTAATCTCAGACTTCTCATTTATATTCAACAAACCCTATCGTACCGGTCAAGGATGAAAGATGTCGAAGCAAGTGTTTCGGTGCGCAACTGATGGTTTGTAAGATAGCCAACCGCCCATACTAACTTTTAGATGAGTCGGCAGCGCAGCGGACTGGCCCTTAACCAGCGACCGACCACGAACGGACATGGGCAGCTGAGAGAAGGAAGGCGATTCTTATCTGGTCACTTCTGGTCGCGTGAGGCAACAGTTCTGCTGGTACGAGATGGAGACAGTCATAGGTGGGGAGGGGGGCAAGCGGGACAGATAAGAAGTGGAAGGAGGCCGGCGGACCAGTTGTGGAGGGCAGAGTAGGTTGTCCATCAGCCGTGTCGGTATGCGTGTGCGTGTGTGTATATGTGCAGATATATCGCCTCAAGCGTAGTCTGCGCTGATTTGCGTTAACCCAAAACCGGGACCTCAATGGCCAGCAGTCTACGTCAGTGGGGTTGTAATGAGTCGGCACGTGAGTCCCCGCCCACTGCCATACAGACAGGCGGCTCGAGCGCTATACTGAAACATACGCTACGTCAGCCACCATTCCGATCCCATTATGAGTTGGTCGACAGGTCCGCTGACATTCATGGGAGAGGGATGGAATAGGGGGGTCTATACTGAGGTACCCTTTGCCGATACAACGAGGGCGAAACCTAGAGTACACTCTTTTCCATAGAGTGAGAAAGATTTGCTCTTTTGTGACACTGTATGCAGGCATTGCTTACTTCGAAACAACCTCAAATACCACTAAACGACGGTTAATATGCACCATTGAAAGAATACACAACGCAGTCGAACTCTTATTCAGCAATCTCACTACAGTTATTCTAATTACACAGGCAAAGGATGCCTTGCCACTGCACGCCATCTCAAATTGTGCTTCTGCTTTCAGGTGCACTTGTAGATGCAATTACATTGGGTGAATCCAAAGGCAGCCAACCTGCCAAAATGACTTTTAAGGAAGGAAAGAAGAATTCCTCGTTCTTCTAGCACAATGCGCCTCTTAAATAGCGGTCATTCCGTTGATCCAAAACATCGTTCCGAGTATTAGTTCGGGTACGAACAACTGGGACATTGCATTACTTGTAGGCGGCCTACATACTGCGGGGGAAACCCGATCTATGCAGACAGTTGGACCATGTGGTCAGCCACGGCTTGCCCTGGTAAATCTTAGCTCTTAAATTTACACGCAACCTCCGCGTGTTAACTTCCCCATTTTCTTTCCAAAATTGTGTTTTTAGGCTGCCGTTTTCATTGAACAGTCAATTGGCTAACATATGTTTTCGGTAAATTCTCATCAGGCCTGTACATTTACAAGGGAAATGATCGGTCTAGTTGTAGACAGGGAATAAATGCGTCTCGGGGGCAGTAAACGGTGACCTTGCTGTTTTGTGGAGATATTTTTTGTGGAAATTCAAATCTCTGTATCTTTCTCATTCGTTATCACTGCTATGCAGGGACAGATTGCAGCTGATAAGCAGTCGAAGAATTTGTTAGTTCTAATAAATTCATCTCTGTATGTCTATTTCTAATTCGAAGATGTGTTGGAAGATATTTCCAAAGTGTTAGAATTCCTGGCCGGGAGGTTTTCCCTTGGCGAAATAACCCTTTTTTACTTTGTTATACAGGATTGAACCGCAATAGCTTCCTGTTCTGTGTGATCAGAGCCAGTGTACATATGTTGTCAGTTAACTGATGATTTTAGGTTACTGGGTCTTTGCCCGTGGGCTTAATCTTATCTCCAGTCGTTTTGGCACAAGCAAGTCGACGGCAGAGAGGAAAGACAGGGTGTGGGTTTACTGAGCTCCGATAAAGTGGTTGGAGTTCCATGTATAAAAGGCTAAACATGCCTCAAAACTATCATGAGTTTTTGATAGTCATGACTGAGCAGGCTGCCAGCTGACGGGATAACTCAGTTCTACTCGATACTTCGATTCAGACCTCAGTAATTCCTTTTTAATGTGAAACCTCCCCTCGCATGATCTCCGATTTTCCCCTCCGAAAGCAGCCCCATGGGGGGGGGGGGAATTTGGGGGCTGGATCGCGTATGGTGCGCGTAGACGAACTCGTCAGAGTTGCCAGCCAGTGCGTCCACCTCCACCTCCACTCGCCTTGACTTTGTTCTGCCATCGGAGATAGACACGAGGAAAGGCTGCTTCACTGTAAACAGATTCAATCCCAAGTCCCCACTGCAGTGTCTCGGGGACGGTGGTGGTCTTCAGCGATTACGATGGGCAAACTATCGTGTGTAGATAATTATCTTGCCCCGCCTGCTTTGTCTGGGAAGAGCGTGAGAGGAAGAAAGGCAGTTTTCGAGATGAAGGCTCACGCCCGCACAGACGCACGCTCCTGTCCGAGCGCATCCCCTACCCTCATTAGCCTTGCCACACACGCACGCGCATCCAGCGAAGACGCGCAGTCGTAAAGCCTGATTGACTACAATCCAGGAGTGGTTAATAGCCTCCCCCGTTTCTGGCTCTCAGATAATTGCTTCCTAGAGTAACAGGGGGCTTTGAGGCTAATAAATCAAATGAACTGGAGCTCAGGACTTGTACTGCAATTTTTCAGCTAACAATTTTGACGGGCGCAATTTCCTCAAAGGCAAATAATTAGACTTTGAAGTATGCGTAAGTGCATACTCATGCTGGCGTGGGTTGTTAACTCGAAGCTGTGAAATGCTTTATTTGGCCCCATCTCATCCTCCCGAAATGGGCATACTGCAATGGCAGGGGCACTCCGGAGTCGTCCACGCACTACGGTTATCCTCAGTCCCAAGTTCCCCCATGTGAGGCCGGAAACAAGTGGAGAAGGTCGGTGTCGGACCGCGGATGTGGCTGCTCCCGTCCTACTAACCCTGGGCCTCTTGGGTTGAGTGGTCAATAACCCGTGCCTAACTCTCCACCAGCCCCTGACTGACTATCTTTGAGCGTATAGTCCCAGCGGTTGGCGACCGGGTGTCCATTAGACGTTATTGCGTTCCTGAAGTGCACGTGGTGCTGTGGGCGGGAACCCACATGGTAGCTATACATTCAAACCAGGCGCATCGAGGCCCTTGAATGAACGTTGCATTATCTTACGCATACGAGTAAACCCTGCCGCCCACACAATGCTTGCTGTTATCGTACACGAAGATATGGCATGGGCAGTGTTGACTGGGCCTGATAGGGTAGGCACGACTATTGTGGGAAGGAGCAGTGTGTTGACAGTTCATGCAGAACCTATCGGTGGCCCTGGATGCTGCTTCTGTTTTGCCCTATCCCGGCCCCCAGGTCGCATCTATGGCCCCATGAGGTCGTGCTCGGCAGGGCGGAGACGCCCCTTGGTAGCTGTCCTTGACCGGCGGACTAAATCCGCTGAGGATGTCCATCGCGTGTGCTTTCACGTCCGGCAGTCCTCGAACTCATCCTCAAACTCCCTCCCCACCCTCAAATAAAAAGGAGAGGGCAAATGCAATCCCAGAGGCCACCCCAGTCTAATTCGGGCCGTCCATTGCATTAAATGACAGTCGTGATCCGTAATGTGATTCGGCAGTCGCCCGGGATGGCTCAGCAACCCTATTTAGAGATGCCACTCTTTGTCCCCCCGTGATTATCTATTGCGCCTCTTCAATGGGAGAGTCTGTGCATTTTTGACGCATGGACCTGTACGCTGTCTTCTCAGGAGATATAAGTGCCGTTCCGATTGGTGGTCTTCACCCAGAGAGGGCTATCACCCCCCAAAAGTCCCACGCATTGAACAGTATTGGTCCTATCGACATTGTTCTCTGACACCGGTAAGAGCTCGTGGGGACAGCATCCATCACCACGATGTTGTGCCGATCCTGGATAAAAAGATTCACTGAATGCGGGTTGGTTAACCTTCGAGCCTCCTGAATGAGAAGTGCCTTATGTTATGCTTACTGCGGACACGCGTACGCAGAGCAGTTTGACGGCTTGGGTAAATTCCAGTTTTGCCTTTTGCCAGGTTTTCCATTCTAGTGTGCTGGTCGGGGCTGCGTCGCTCCCAAGTTCTTCCAGATCATCAGAATCCGGACTTTAATAATGGGGACCTTGCTGTTGATGCCTAAACCATCCTTCGCCAGTCTAGGCATGGAACTGTGATAGGATTCGAACCCACTGGTTGGTCTCTTGATGAAACGCCTGAGTTTGATTTCAGTATCGACCCTTACTATCGCTGACGTCTCTAGCGGGCGTTTCTGACTCTTCGTGTCCTGTCCAACATTATCTCTGGCAGCATCTCTCCCGCTCAAATTTCTTCTACCCTCTCGCTCTGCATTCAGCTGCCGTTCAGCGTTGCCAGAATCGGAAAAGTTAGTACTTGTACATCGGGCTACCGAACAATTTCGCCCTTCCGCTTGTTCCCAGGGACTGAAAAGAGCTGGCTAAGGAAAGCTGTATTTTTTCCGATAACGGATGACCAGTCAGTACGGAGGACCGAAGTTCAGTATTTTATGGTTTGTTTCCTTCAGTCATAAGCGCACAGTTAGCGTAATCCCTAACCACAGCAACTGGCTAATACGTTAAATACACACGGTAGGGGGGTTGGATATTGAAATAAGTACTCCTGTACTACGGGCGGCTTTGTGCGAAATTCTCGGAGGGTGCCTACTTCCGCGTCCTAAATTCAACCCAATCATACTAACCCTAACCGTAATCTTCCTAAGCTCAAGCCCCTAGAATGTAGCAAAAAACCACCTGCAATACAGGGTAGGGTACTTATGGTAATACCCTACCTACGAAAGCTTGGAATTTGAACCACAGTAAGTAATTTACGGCAGATTGCAATTTGATACACTCTGACGGGGCTACTAATCCACCCTATAGAGCCTGCTACCAGGACTAAGCGCACTACGGGCGGACAGGGTTAGCGAACATGGTACAATGCCGTGGCTGGGAACATTGGCCTCGTGCTGCTCTGGAACCCTAGACTATCCGTAGTCGCATACTGATGCAGAAGCGTCATCGAAATAATTAAGTAGGAATCTGGAGAAGTTATCAACTGGAAATGTTTTCTTTAGTTCTCCTGATTAGGCAAATACCGAAACCACACTAATGAAAGACTAGGAACCTGGACCGTAGTAAACAACTCTCAGAAAAACTGCTCCATTTCCGCAGATGGTAGGTTCGTGATTCTGTGGTTGTGTGGCAGTTTTCGTACTCTGCTCAATTGTAACGAATCAGTAGCTAATAACATGAGCCCCGTGAGTCTTGTCGCATTCAAAATAGATGTGTGTGAGGAATTTGGGTAAATTTTTTGGGAATGTGACTTTATCCCTCCTCGTTGCGAGCCAAACGAGGCCGACTCGACGAATATGGTATAATTCAGCTTACAGATTTGCCGATGGCCAAATTACATTCAGCGCTGGTCACTGCTACATCTTACGGATGGACAAATCCCACCCTGCAGTCAATTCCTCAAATATAGGAAATTTTGATTTTATCGAGTCCAGACTGACTGTGAAGGTTCGACAAGCAGGCATCGCGCTCATGGCAAGTAGATTCAAGAAACAGCAACTAACCTTTCGCAGTAGGAGACCTCAGAGCCTGGCTATCAGTCAACCGGGTGTCACCCATAACGCCCTGGTCGTTGCATGGAGTTCCAGTTGCAGTCGCCTTTTCAGCTTTTCGGCGGAAGAGAGGCCACCGGTGGCCCCAAATGTTGCAGCTGAAGGGCTCCTGTCCTTGGCTCGGTCCCCCATGAGGACGTCTCTTCAGCAGGCAGACAAAAACAACAGCAGCGAACAGGAGGACTCCAAAGATCACAACCAGGCAGGCTGCGATGACCTCTATGCGATGCGTCACCTGTCCGTCATTCTGTTGTCCCGAGAGCGCTGTATCCGGACTGCTCTGATAATAGCCCTCGTAACCGAAGCGATCCACCTCGGAGAGGCCTTCTGGCTGTCCGGGGATGCGTGTGTGCGGTCGTGGTCGAGTAGCTGGAGAGCCAGGCTTCACGTCGTCAGATGCAGTAATTCGAATGCTCGGTGACGAGGTACATCGTGGAATGGCGCCGTGATCACAAGCCTCTACAACGAGCCTGTGGTTTACGGGACCCCTGATAGGCCTGGTTAAACAGAACATAAAGGTTAGACGTCGTCCGCCTTCACAGCTGATTATGTGATAGCCGGGTGTATGCATAGGCAGGGGTGGCAGGTAGCCATAAAGACAAGTACTCTGATGATAAGCAAGGTGTACTGGGGCACTTTTAGAAAGTGATTTCGGTCAGATGTGGTTATGCAGACGCACCTGAGGTAACCAAGCCCCAGACACCTGTAATATAGGACCGGTGGTTTTGGGGGGTTTTACAGGTGGGGCCGGGGGATGCACAGGCGATGAGGTCAAGTAAATGTATGCAAAAGAAAAGCTATTGGGAATGCGCGGTTGTACTTTGGGTGGTTGAGAAGTACTTGCCCTAACCCCTAATCCTAACACCCAGCCCTAACCCCTTACCTCAACCACCAACAGTTTGTGTCCATCAGGTGGGGTAACATAACCACATTTTACCGCTATTTCTTTTAAGATTTCGAATAATTGCCAATCTGAAAGCAACAGGCAAGTTTTTAGGGCGATCGCCTAGCTATCCTCCGGAATTTTGGCCAAAATGCCCTTAGCGAAAGTGAATAAGAGACTAACGCTTCCAGCTTTCTCCCAGCCTCCCTCTACTGGACACATGCTTAAGCAATATGTTCGTGTTAACTACGGAAGTTTTTGTAATAATAGAGTACCAGCGCAGAACGTCCTCTGATTGTGAACACAGATATAATTTCCGATCTTGTAACTTATATGGAAATCTGCAAAAGAGGTCTGTTAACAGTTCGAATTTCGAACCAGCTTCCTACGTCTTCAGTGAACCCGGAATCAACCCATAAAGTTATGGAATCTGTCTGCAAGCCGATCTGAGGCACCACTCAGCACTTGGTCTGCATGCCCATGTTTTCCTAGCCCAAGTCATATGTATGTTTTATTTTTTAACAAAAACTGCATAGCACTACCATAGATGGACCATCACGCAGCCATTAGACGTGCGTGTACTCCTGACACTGGCCTGTCGCACGACCTGTCGGATTTCCGTCGTCTATTGTGCCGGGCCGAAGCGCCAGTTAAGTCCTGTTCAGCGAAGTGTATATGTTTGCCAATGATATTGCGAAGGATTCTGAACTTCGAGATGATCTTATAGCTGTGCCTATCAGGACGCACAGTTTTATCAACGAGTGCGCATTATTTCTCAAATCTGCGTAACGCCTTTCTACAAAGAATTGTCTGCTTTTGCAGGCAACATTCCTTTCCTGCAAGAAGCAGTATGCCCTAGAATACCAAAACGTCTGCTGTTACTCAGATCTGCATACCTAGTGAGGAAGATGAGTCCACTGGCTTCATCAATGGCGAAGCATCCAGTGCCAGGTCCATCTGGGGGAATAGGAATTTCTGAGCGGATGCTGTAAGAGATGCGAGCATTCTCGCCCTCGTCTCGATCGACCGCCTGTACAGTAATAATTTTGTGTCCCAGGGTCTCGTCCGGTGCCATGGGCAGCAGAATGGAAGTGTTAGGGTGGCGGAACTCGGGTGCGTTGTCATTCGCATCGGTGATGGTGATCGCAACGGTCGCAGTGGCGGTGAAGATCTCCGAGCTAACGGCCCCTGCTGCTATCATAAAGGCACTGCGCTGACGTGCCGAGTCCGCTGGAGGAGTCATAAGCTCCGCCGAGGAGATGCTGCTGCTTGCGGAATTAGAAGTACCACTGTCAGCTGGTGGTGAATCCGTGGCGATCACTTCAAAGGTGAAGTAAGCATTTGTTTCTCGGTCCAATTTCCTGATAATCCTAATTTCTCCAGTTCGACTGTCTACAGAAAAGTAGGAGAGGGGTAACTGGGCTGCCAACTTTGAGGGTTCAAGGTGGGGCAGAAAAATGGGCTGGCCGCTCTGATGCGCGTAGGAGGGACCACCGCGGGACTGCTGTTCCCTTTTGCTCCATCCCTGACCCGATTGTCGTGGCTGACGTTGCAACACCTCGTGAGCCTCGGTCTCGTTGGCTGCCAGTCTTGCTGATTCTGATCGTCTCGTGGAGTTCGCATGAGTCACAGTGGAAGTAGTGGAAGACGAGGGGACTGAAGCATTCAACGACCGTTTGCTGACTTGGGAATTGGCCTCGAGGCTACCGTAGGGGCGCGTTATCTTTGGAGCATTCATGTGGTAGGTGATGGAACTTGAAAGTGCGGTGGCATCACGATCAATAGCTTCAACCACGCCGATCACCTCACGCAGAGGGGCGTCCTCAGGAACCGTAAAGGTGTAGATGTCTCTCGTGAATTCGGGAGCCCAGTCATTAACATCCAGCACGACAACTTCGACCTTGGCAGTACCAGTTAGTTGAGTCGATCTTCCGTGATCTACCGCTAGCACGGTCATCGTGTAAATCCCGTCTTCAGGAGCATTCTCCCGGTCGAGGCTCATTTGGGCGTACATGTCTCCAGTATCCTCCTTAATGAAGAACAGGCTATGCGCATCTGACCTCTGTGGATGTTTCTCGTTACTCAGCTCGACAGCTAGTCTGTAGGAGATTTTAGCATTATCTCCGAGATCGGGATCCACAGCGACCACACGGCCAAGCCAGATAGGCTGGCCACCAATTGGCTGCACGTTCTCTGCCACGCTGAAGGAGAAGCGACCGTCGTTAAGAAACCTTGGCGGATTGTCGTTGATGTCTAGCAGGTGAAGTCGAATCTTCCGATCCGCCTGATTACCCGCACTGTCAGTGCAAGTTATCGTGATCACCTGGCTGGGTGTTGTCTCCCTGTCCAGAAATCCCTGCATGTCTGCTCCGGCGCGGCTGGACTGCAGACCCGAGGGAACCTTTGGAAGAATGCGGTAGTCAGTGACCTTACGACCAGTCTCCCTCAAACCCGATACAGAGCCGAAGTCGAAGCTACCTTTAAAACGACCCTCCATCTGACCCTGACTCAGAGGCTCCGATTGTAGGGTGAAGTTGTCACGTGGACCCAGGAAACAGCGCACAACGTCCTCCCCATCCTCGTCCCTGTCCGATACCTAGAATGGAGAAGTGCAAAGAGGAGGGTGTTATAACTTGCGGTCTTTTCCTTTGAAGAAAACGTTTGCGTGAGGTTAGGAAGTAAAGGATGAAGTCTTCTAGTTGATTGAGCAGTTGTGCACCAAGGGACTTGGAAAAGAGAGGAATCTGGCTAACGGTTGTTGTTGATTATGTTGGGCGTGCGAAAGGGTATATTTTAGTCTTGAAGATGACTGACGTGAGACAGCTGTTCAGTCGCGCACGTGTTTATTCACACAGGCAGCAACAACGCTGTGATTAATGCTCCAGAGAATGAGCGTTAAGACGCAAAATGTCCCCTAATGGCTTCGAAAGAAGCGTACCGCTCAGGCTGTCTGTTATCATTCATCTATCAGCATTTTCTTTCCTAACTTAGACAACGATGGTTAATGCTCCGAAGGTGGCAGGATGTGGAAAGCGTCCGTACATTTTCCTGATCAGTTCAAGAAGTCTGGCCTTGTCTTGTGAGATGCAAAATCCACAGTTACAACCGCATGTTGAACTGAGTTGAGGTTCCATCTTACACGCTCTCGGCGGTTTAACCATCCGGCGGACAGTACAGACTTCGGAAGTTTCTGGATAGAATATGCCTAGAATAAATATGGACATATGACTGGCACTGCGTTCCTAGAAAACGACAGGGTTGCCATGCGAGGATGCACTGGATCAAAATGGGAGTCAGACTGGCTCGCAGCCCGCGTTTACCAGACAGCGCGGAGTCCGAACGGACCCATAACTACTGCTGCACATGTGTATGGCACAGTTTCACGCTGTCAGTCACTGCGCCCGATCCCACCACCAGTTGGCAGAGAGAATCTGACAGTCTACATGTGAATTGGATAGGAAGGACAGCGATTGAGAGGGGCCGACACTGGAGAATCCATCCTCACGACATATCAGCACATTCGGCAATATAATAAATCTGATTCGTTTGGATCTATTTCGACGCGCTAAGCGTCGTGGTTTGGGAGGCTGTCGACTGACGAAATGACTTGACCCTTATCAGGACTCAGAGTCGGGCTGAAATAGCTCCTTCTTACCGTGGACTCTATGGCGTTTCACGCACGTGAGATATGAACCGTCATCATGAAAGCCAGATGCATGTAGTGGGGACCGGGTCGAGTGTGACGCACGCAGACTGCGTGTTTAGCTCTGTCAGCTACTGCGCCCGAGTTCGTCTTCAGTCGCCCTAACATTGTTCTGGCATTGGGGCAAGGTGGCTGAGGAAGGAGAGAATGCGATAGACGCTGTGTATGTCTGCTTCACTACAATGAAATTCATGCACAAGTCACTGGTGTTACATCCACTCTGTCAAACACGCAGTGAACGTCGTCTGGGGCACTCTAACTGTCATCATCAGAAAGCGGCTGTAAGCATCAGACTCGTTTTGATGAATCACTTGACAATCCTAATTGGTCCCACTGCTTGCTTCGATGCCAGCACTGCAACTAGAAACCAACAAGAGACCGGGTGATAGTAGTGATCACTGTTCTATCCAGGTTTCGAAACCCTAAAAGGACGTCTTACTTGGATTTGGAGCTTCAGTCTAGGGTCATCGCGAGCGTTCGTCTAGAAGCGGGCCATCGATAGTTAGCAGACTTTCCGACGAGGATTGAGACAAACGACATTGAGACGGTTATTTCTGGCTTAGTGGTCAGTCATACCGCTACGAAGGACCGATCGTTCTCAGTCAACCTTGAATACTCCCAACTGCAGCTTGTGACTGGCCTGCGGAGTCGTTGGCTTCAAACAGCCGCTCAGAATTTTCATTTAAAGCTTTCTACTAGCTGGCTGAAGGTTTGAATGATTGGTGGCGATAGGCAAAGTACGGCTCAGAAGAACGAGATGCGATTACAGAAACATAACTTTATTCTCCTGAGGTTTCGGGTTCCCAGTCGAAAAGGGCGGTGAACTCACCAGGGTGCAGTATTTATAGGGTGCAGACGCAATGCAACTGCACGTAGGCCACTCGCGCACTCCCCGCTCAGGGTCGTACTTAATGTGATGGTTGCTTATTCGACAGTCTGTTTGGGTGATCATCGAAACGTCCGACGAATAAAATCCTTGTTTCACGTATCGCAGCTCCTTCTTCCCAACTGCCTCCCTGAACTCGCACTTTCGCTAATGTCGAAAAACTGCAAATGGATATCCTAATCTCTCACGAATGAAGGCGAAATTTCGAGTTCCAGGTGTATGCATAAGTGAAGAAGAAGAGTCGAACATCGGTTAAAACCTGAAGAGCAATATGGAGTAGTGTATCACATTCCTTGTCAAAATTTCCCTCGTAACTACACCGAACAGACAAGGCGCATGCTCGGATCGCGCATACACGAACACAAGCTGACTGTGCGACGACGTGACGCATTATCACAAGTGACCGCCCACACCTACAAAATGGGTCACGAGTTTAACTTCGCAGCCACCAAAATAGTCGTCCACGTCGGAAACAAAAGAGGCCGAGAAATGATTGAAGCCTGGGCCTCGGATGATAACTCGGTCAATCGATTTATCGATCTGGCGCCGGCGTACAGAGCCCTGCGTAGTCACCTCCAGTCTTGCGCTGTCGGTCGATGATTGGCCTCGTAACTGTCGCTTGCTCTGTTGTTGCTTCTACCTCTGACCATGGACTCCTGTACGAGTCTGAAAGCTCAGGACAATAAACATTGTTCCGGTGCTCGACTCTTTTTCTTCACTTATCATAATCTCTCCTGTCATTATTGGCATGGCTGCCTATCAAGAGAATGTCCTCTGGCATGGTCACAGGATCAAAACCCAATCCTACTCCACCTTATTAAACGGCTGTTTCAGATTGTAAGTAGGGAAATTCTCAAATCGGCTTTGGTTTGCCATCAAGGTTCCTATGAAAATTTTAACTCATATCCAAAACCAACCGAACAGACAAATAACCAATTGATTACGGTAGGGAGGCGTCGGATCTCGTTCCGGGCGATCAGTCCGCAACCACCACCGGAAGCCTTGCTCATTAATTTGCCATTCTTCGCCTCATGAGCTTAAACAAAAGGCTTCCGGGTCCTGGGGTTTGAAACGCTTTCGGGGGGTGGGCCTATTAACCGCGCGTCCACATGATCACATACTCTACCGGTGCAGCCAACTGCAACTCGATTACCCCTAAAGACGGTTCTGACGCCATCGTACGTGCTGGCGTTTGTGAACAGCGAATCTGCAACTCCAAAACGTCTGCGCTGTCATGTTAGACCTAGACAGAGGAGGAGGATATGTGCGGCAAGTGTTAGACAAAGGCCTTATGCCACGTCAGCCAACGTTCCGGGCGCATCACAGTATGCCCTATTCGGACCCCTCACTGGTACGTGATGAAGGAGGGGACACTTACATAGTTCCTCTTCTGTTTTAAATATGGCGTCCTGCTGAAGGATTACGACGCTCTAAAAGACTTGGCTTCAGAAGTCGCCAAATGAGTTTTCCTTCGGACTGAGGATTAGACTGCAGTGGTTCCCTCTTAATGCGACGTTCATGAAAATTCTCGCTGATGAAAGATCCGAGTTACTTACGTTGGATTAGCGTGCATATAAGGCCCAGCACGCGTATAACAAGCGTAGTTATGGTTTTTTGTCATGTCGGAGATCGTTTTCACACAGTCTCGGTAAAGGTTTGATATATGG